>VXAX01003861.1:849780-965054 GCA_013399835.1 Leptocoma aspasia
TAGGCAATGTATCCATCCATACTCAAAGCTGACAACTGTGCTACAGTGCTGAAGGGATACGAGAGTACTCTGCAAGTGACAATGTCCTATCCACAAAAGCCATCAACAGATGCCTCCGTGACACTGTAGAGGAGACCAGCTTCTGATTCACACCACACTTACGAGATAATAGACCACAGTGGCCTTACTTAAACCACTCCTCAGTTCTTTGGGTACCATTCAGTAGTTGATTTCACACTAGGGATTTATCAGAGAGAAAGCTGTTATTGGAAAATACATCTCAGTTTTTTATCACTTATCTTTAGGAAGTGATGGAAAAACAGGGACTAGTTTCTACATGATCCATATCTTTCATTTCCTTGGCAGAGGAACTGACTTGAAATTTGAAGCTGAAGGCTGAATTCAAACTCTCCTGCCTTCAATTCTCAATGCCTCTAAACAAACCTCTTTACTTTCAAAGTTATGAACACCACTTGCAATACCCCATTGTGTATTCACAGGGTCACTCTTATTTCACCCCAGGCACTGAATTACAGGGTAAAACCAAAATATTCTTTTGCTCTGGGTAGATGCAAAGGAGAAAATACCAATGAGATATTCTCAAGAGGTAAAAAACACACAAAATTTACTGGCAAAGTTTATAAAATTAAGGAACATTGGCAAAAGAGTACATACAATATAATATCACTTATCAGAGCATAGACTTAGCCCACTGGATGTAGAAAATCTTTAAACTCATTTGATGTTACATTCTGTGGGAAGAGACTTAGAAGGAGAAAAAGAAAGGGATAAAAACAGAAAGACTTTTGGAAAGGAAAGATATAGAAAAACAGATATAACTACCAGCTCCTGGGTTCCAGTGATGTAAAACTCCCAAGATGAAGTTAGGGTTAAAGGACAACCTCCTTACCTCGTGGTGACCCTTCTTAAGCCTTTTTGGCCCATCCTGGGCCTTCCTCCCTGGTGGAATTTCTGCTCACTTGGCCACTCAGGGACTGGGTTAGGCAACACTGGGGCTGCTTCCAGTGTGTTCTGATTGACAGGCACTGTGGGAATGGGGGGTGTTGGGGACAGGGCACAATCATACCCAAGCAAGGTCTGACCCACCCACAGTCTCACATTCCAAGCCCCCAAGATGTATCAGAACAAGTCTTTTCCAGTCTTTTGACAACTCCCCCAAGCCAAACTGGAGCAGGGAGCTGAACTCAGAATAAAGGAAGAGAGTGTCTGGTATTTTATACTTTGTGGGCTTCCTAGCATTTCACTCATGCGGAGTATGCCTTGGAATTCAAGGGTTTGAAAGAGAATTTATTATTTATCATAATGACCTTTGAGAAACCCTACTTCCCAGCACTTCATCAAGGTGCTGCAGTGTGAGCTGCCTAGATTTCAAGAATATTCTAACAAGGATTTAAATATTTATGCAGACTTTTACTTCAAGATTTCTAATGTATTTAGCAAATTAACATGATATAAAATAATTGTTGCTTTGTTGTTGTTATTATTATTGTTAAAAACACAATACATTTATCGGTTTCATTTTTGCCAAGAAAGCAATTGTGATACATTATCATTCCTAGAACTGTTACAGGAATTGCAAATGGAAAACATGCCATCCAGAGTTATTTGCTTCCTGCAATAGGCAGAGACACATTTTCAGTGTCAAATGACTTTTGACATTTAATGTGAAAACCAAGCTACCTTATAGTTAACTATCTTGGAGTAGTAATGATGGAGGACCAAAGCATTTTATTTCTAGCAATGGATTTTTTTGGTTGCCTTAAGTAAATGAAAATACATTTTATGATCAATACCTCATACTTGGAAACTGTCTTTTTTTAATCAGTCTTTGGTCTGTTCAAGGGCTGAATCCTCTGCACATTCTATTTGGGATTGGGTGTTTTCTACAGGAGAGCTAGCTAAAATATTGAGCGATTTGCATACATGTTCCAGTTACTTTCATGTGTTTTTTAGCAGTGGAAGGATCCTTCCAAACAAAACTTTTGACAAAGTATGTGTCATGCTAAAATAATGCATGAACTTGTGCAGAATATGATTTGTTTTGGTGAAAACTCCAACCTTGCTCAAGTTATACCTCATGCCCACCATACTCAAATGTCCTGGGGGAACATAGTCTGAAGTTTTTGAGTCTGTTTTTGACTATTAGCTATTAGACGTCACATAACTGAAGTTATTGATTTCCTGTAAATTCAGATGTCTTATATGTATTTGTACTCTATCCTGGTCTGAACCCTACAATATTTGTTGTACCTTAACTGAACAATTGGTAAATAATCAACAAGACTTGAGGCAGGACCACAGACCAATATTCAGAATTTGCCATTCAGGGCTGTAAGGTTCTAACTGATGCACTTGAGAGCTGCTTTCTAAGCAAGGCACTGCTTGAAGTATAAAGAGTGGTGGAAAACAGGGCCAGCTGAAGGCAGCAGCGATATGTGTACAGAGAGATGACATTATCTATACACACCACTGCAGCAGCTCTTAAAGAATTAATTTTGCCTAAGTGTTGAAACTTCCAAAATGACACATTAGGCAACAAATCAGCACCTCAAGGAAAAAAGTGTTATACTTTGAGCTTCATTAGTATTGAGATCAGTTAGGTTCACAAGGAAGTTTCTTTGTCTAGGAAGGGCCAAATTAAGAAGCTGGGCACTTGGAATGAAACAGGTATATAACTGAATTATATAACATTTCCATGCAAAGCTCTTTATCAGTGAGGGCAACAATTTTAATTTTTCAAAATTTTAATAACCATCCTCTTTTGATTGTTTTTTCCATCAGTGTTTACTGAGGCTATAAAACAGATTAATTTCACATTTTAGCAGCATAAGCCCAGTCAATTACCAGATGACATCCATTTGCTGTATCTTACAAATGAGTAGCTCCCATCAACAATTTTAATTGATGCCTATTTCACATGAAATTTGTTCCTCAAGCAAATTACCCATCTTAAAAGTTCACTGGGTCTCTGCAAGAACATCAGTTCTACATCAGCTTGCATAGGCTTGCAAACAGATACTTGAGTTATCTCATGTGAGAAATAATTCTTTTCTGACCCAGTCTGTGTTGTGAACAATAAACAATCCACTTTTGACCCAGTTTGTGCTGCTTTCTCAGTTATGGTTTTAATTAGTCATTGCTTTCATGGAGTTTAATTTGTTTTTTGGTTTGCTCTTTATAAATCAGAGATGGCATATAGTCTAACTAACCAAACCACTGAAGCAGAGGCAAAAGGAAGCAACTATATGTGTTTATGTTAATCCCTTTAGAGACCAGGATTATTTGGATTAAAAGGAACAGCCATTCAAATAGTCTTTTCCTCATCCAGGGACAGCTAATAATCTGACCAAAAATACTAGACGATTAAAAAGAAAGTCAACTCTCTACTAAGAATGTGTTTCAACTGCATAAAATCCTTTCCTCTGTGGGAAAAAAATAATTTTACCAGTTTAGAACAAGATTTAAAGTGTGAATAACACATTGACACATGGTAAACTGGGTCAAATTTTAAATATACTTCATAAGCCAATAAAAATTCTCCAGAAAATGAAATCCCAAGTGTCGTGGTTTGACACTGGCCAAATGCCAAGCCCTCACAAAAGTCATTCACTTATCCTCTTTTGTTAAGTTGGACAGAGGAGAGGGAAAAAAATGAACGAAGGGTTCATGAGTTGAGAGAAGGACTGGGAGAAAAAAACACTCTGAGCACAAAGCAGGTTCAAATTTAAAGGTATAAAGTAAATTTATTATTAACAGAGTCAGAGGAGGATAATGAGAAGTAAAATAAGCCTTTAAAACACCTTTCCCCCCTGGCAGCCTCTCCCTCTTTCCCACCAACAGCGCAGGGAGATAGGCATGAGGATTTTGGTCAGTTTGTCGCTTGACATCTTTTACCATTCATTCAGGGAGAGGAGTCTTCCTTCTGCTATGCCGTGGGGTCCCTTCCATGGGCAAACATCTTTCCAAAACTATTGTGGTGTGGGTCACTCATCCATGGGATGCAGTCCTCCAAGGATAGGCTGCTCTAGTTTGGAAGCAAGGCCCCTCTCTCTCTGTCTCTGGAAGCAGGACCCTCTCTCTCTGTCTCTGGAAGCAGGACCCTCTCTCTCTGTCTCTGGAAGCAGGACCCTCTCTCTCTGTCTCTGGAAGCAGGACCCTCTCTCTCTGTCTCTGGAAGCAGGACCCTCTCTCTCTGTCTCTGGAAGCAGGACCCTCTCTCTCTGTCTCTGGAAGCAGGACCCTCTCTCTCTGTCTCTGGAAGCAGGACCCTCTCTCTCTGTCTCTGGAAGCAGGACCCTCTCTCTCTGTCTCTGGAAGCAGGACCCTCTCTCTCTGTCTCTGGAAGCAGGACCCTCTCTCTCTGTCTCTGGAAGCAGGGCCCTCTCTCTCCATTCGGGTCTCCCACTGGATCACAGCTTCCTCTGGCATCCACCCGCTCTGGTGTGAGCACTTTTCCCATGGGCTGTGAGTGGATTTCTGCATCCTCCGTGGACTTCATGCATTACAGGGGACAGTTGGTGTCACCATGTCCCTCACCACAGCTCACAGAGGAATCTCGGCTCCAATGCTTGGAGCACCTCCTCCCCCTCGTTCTCTTCCGCTGACCCCGGTGCCTCCATGTTTTTGCTCATGTGTCCTCACTTCCTTATCTTCTCTGACTAGAAAAAACTGCTGCTTGTTGGTACCATTGCCAACAAGTTCCACTAATTCAAGGATTCTTGCAAGATCCTACAGTGCCAATGTTATAGATGAATAATGAGATTATAGATGAATGATGATTGGCTCTCGCAATTAAGGGATGAATATTGTGTGTATAGTTGCAAGAAATTTATTGATGTATGGTTATATTGTTGTAGTTTGCTGTTTAGATGTCCCCTGTTCTCCCCATAGTCTCCTTTCCCCCCTGTACTGTTGCCATTGGACAGCCTGGGTTGTCCAGGACATGTAGGGAGAAAGCGCCTACCTGTGCCCCTCACGTGGGGCACTTGAGAATGGGAAAAGCTCGCTGCGAGTCGGGCGCGCCATGACAACACCTGACCTCCAGTCAAGTTGCAAGAAAGTCTCTATGATAGATTAAGCACCATTTATTGAAAGGCTTTTTGTTCATCAAAATAATAAAGAAAGGGGGTGCTTGTGAAACTAACAGCAAAACCATACAACAAGAGATACAAAATAGCAATAAGAGAACGCAATCCACAGTCAGCAGTACATGCTTGCAATCAAACCATAAGTTTATGTAACAAATCACAGAATCATAAGACGGTTGCCAAGTATTTTTGCATAGTTGCATTGTTAGGAGCTAAAATATTGTAACCATATTTAGAGAGTTGCTTTAGGATCAGCAAGAAATACTGAGGAAGAAGATAGGAGCCTTCCTCGGAGAAGACCACCAGAGCAAAGAAGACCACCTAGCAACGGTAACGCGCAGACGCAGAGTACACGGGAAGGATTACGACACCAGGAGATAGGAGAGCATAAAACTACAGAACTGCAGGGGAGGAGCTGTGTAGGCCGTTACAGGGAGCGAGTCCCTTCGGCTCTTACCCAGCGCTGTTTCGCTTTTGTTACTAGCTTGCTCTTAATTAATAAATTTATTAATTGGACAAAAAGGCTGAATCAAAATTATTCGCCTCAATTTATAACAGTCTCCACCAAAAACGGCGAAGAAGAGTTGGCTGACAGACTTCAGGAGGGGCCAGGGTTGCCTGATGCAACACCAGGGGTATAAAAGGCAGAGCAGCCATTTTGTGGATGAGCTCGTGGCTGCCTGGTCACCTACTCCCAGTGCACGCTGTCCTTTTTCCTTATTCAGACCTTTGTTGTATTTTGTTAAGATTTTTAATTAACCTTTTAAATTTTTAAAAGAGAGTGTGGTTTCTCACAGCCAAGAAGTTGATCTCGTGTAGGTTCTGTGTTAGGCAGTCACTCATCATGCTTCCACTACCTGGGGAAAAAACTGCACGTGCGCTGTTTTGATTTTCTTCTTGAATATGCCATCACAGAGGTGTTACCAACCTCTCTGACTGGGCCAGCAGCAAGTCCATCTTCAGAGCCATCAGAGATTGGCTCTGTCCGACATGGTCAAAGCTTCTAGCAGGTTCTCACAGAAGCTACCTGTGTCCCTCCCCCCCTACCAAAAAATCAGGCCGTGCCGAATCAAGACACCAAGAAAAATGGAAGATGATGAAGACATCTCACCTACAACGTTATGCCAAAACTGCAGCAGAATAATTTAAAAGCTATCTGTAAAAATGATGGATCTGTATGTCCAAGTACTCATGATTTAAAATCATAGCTATCAAACAAAAGTGCTTTTCTCCTTATTAATAAGTAGCTAATTTATTAATAAGTTAGCTACTTAGGTTTAAAATTCTTCAGTCTAACAGAAACTGAAACAATATAAACAGCTCCTAAATGGGCACATTACAATTATATTTCCACTTCAAGCACTACTAACTATAGACAATAAAAAGAGAGACCTGGCTTTATAAAATAATTTATTCTCCACATCAAAGTCTAATTCAGCTGTGTTTCTTTATTTTAAAAGTGGGTCTGGTGCCCTAGTGACTTCTGACTTCCAGAAACTGCAGCATTTGACTGTCTCGTTTACTCCCATTAACTCTTAGGCAGAATCTGTACTTTTCACTGGAAGTATTTTTATATAAATAAATATATAGAACTGCATTTGCCTTTGAAAATATGTTCTGATGAACATTTATTATTATTACTAATACTATTACTATTTTTATCATTTTTATCCTTAGCACAAATACCAAAGTAAAAGCAAGCTCTGTGTTTAGCCACATAGACACTTCCTAACTACAACTTTCAGGGCCTAATTCCAAAATCTTGGGCCAAAAATGAAGAATAATGTAAAATTAGAAAGTTTAACTCAAGCCAAGATTTCACTTATTGTGATGGATTCTTTATTATAACCTCTGAATTAACAAAGAGAAAATGGAAAATCATAGATTTCCCTTCCTGATTTGGAAGGGACCCATGAGGAAAAAATAAAACAGTGCCATAATCCTAATTAAAACTTGAGCAGTTTCAGTGCTACATTTTTCTAAGGTTGAGTAAAATACAAGTTGCATGCACAGCTGGCCAAAATACTGTTTTACTCAAACACACTTCATCTTACTGCATTTAAAAGCTCTAAATTCAAAATTTTGATGTTTCTAGGGTTTGGTATGGCTTTCCCTGTGGGGCAAGGATATATATTTATATATTTATAAATGCATGTGTTTGCATATTAAGAGCAGAAAATAAGCATTCAGTAGCTTTCTTTCATATCAATTTGATTTCTAATTGCATTGTAAAAACTATGATCAAGGCATTTAACTGTAGCAAAACACATTTAAAACTAAAGATTGGGAATACCTTTAGGGACAAATTTGAAGTAGAAAAATCTAAGTTTAATACAATTGTTCACTTGAAATAGAATTTCATGTATGTACAGAACAAACTCTTCACAAAGCAGTTTTGTGTCTGACTCAATTCAACATTTTGTACTATCATTTCCCAGCATCTCCTTCGCTAGAATGAGATTTTTTTCAGATTACAAATGACAATTTCACAATTAAACTAAACATTAGTATGGAAACTGTGATGCTTTTTTCAAAAAAAATTATCCATTTACATAGCTTTTTAAATTTCCAGTTATTCTAGATGTAATACCACGTTTTTTAATTAAAATCACTGAAAGTCTGAGAAGCATAAGTTTGCTTCCTACCCAATTTATTTTATAACTGGTTCAAAACTGCTCAGGCATAGAAATAATTTTAACTAGGGTTTAGAAGGAAATAGAAATGACTGCTTGCTGAGGGCAGGGAATGATACAAACAGCCTCTATACATGTTATGAACATAATACAGAGCTTGAAAGTAGATAAGTACAATTCCACTGCTGAAATAAAGGTAATTCAAGGGCTACTATTTATTGTGGATATAAATCAAAGCAGTGAAAAGTGCCTACAGTGCTATCAGAAACCATCAGAATTATAAACATAGATGATGAATACACACATACACACACACACACAGGATTCCTGTCACTTCCACAAGCATCCAGAATCATGAAATTCAAACAGTTCACACTTCTCTTGTATATGTGCAGTGAAACAACAAGAGGCAAGATACAAAGCAGAAATTACCCATCATCAGGTAAAAGGAAAAAAAAGTCTTCACTGGAGTTGTCTGGGATGAACATCCCTTAATAGGAAAGAAGATTGAAAAATGTTCATTGGTTGAAAGGAATGACAACAGTCAGAGGGTCCTCAATCAGTCAGAGAGTATTATTAGTAAACTATGTGCTTGACATGGAAATGGGTATGTTAGTCCCTGATCTACTATATAGGCAGGCACACAGGATTGGGTTTGGGATAAAATAGAAGGGTATAGGGAAAAGAGAAATTAAGCTCATGATGGGGGGCGTAGATGTAGGGTCTAAGGGAAAAGGTAAATTAAACAGGTTATTTTAAAAGGGGGAGATGAATTAAGGAAAGGAAAAGAGAGGGGGAAAATGGATCACTAGCCCTTGCTCCAGTGTCAGTCCAGCTAGTGGCATGCCAATCCTGGTCTCAGCGTCAGTCCAGGCAATTAAGTGGCAATCCAGCTGCATTGGTCAGGCTGATGAGATGTCCAGGGTCAGGAGGGCACTGTTCAGGCTTGGGGTGCAGGGATACATTTTTTATGGACAAATTTCACTGTCCCAAAGACAGGTTTCTCACTTTATATGCTAATTACAGTCTGTTCTTCCACATCTTTTGGGCATGGGTTAGAGGGCTTCAGGGGTCTTGGGTGGTCCCAGTCCTGCCTTATAGTATATGTCCACTTCCCGCCAATCATTCCTGCACTTCTGCTCTACTGTGTTGTGGGTCTTTCTTGTGAAAAAGTGCTGCCCTATTTCCACCTGGCCTCCCTTCCTCAGCCAAAACTTAGTCTTTCTCACAGGATTTAAATAACAATAGTCCTTGGTTATTACCAACCATCCTTGCCTGTTATTACTAAGAATTCCTTGGCTTCACAGCCACCCAGTTATCAGTGCTTGACACACACATTTGCCAGTTATCTTTTGGGACTTGAGAGCTCAAAAAGATCTTACTTTTATTTGGTTTATTTTACTTACTGTTTATTTTTTATATATATATGTGTATATATATATGTATATGTATATATATATATACTTACTGTTTATTTTACTTGCTGTTTATTGGGTCTCAAGAGAGTTGGCCTTCGTCACAGTAGGTTTCCACCCTGGCCAAAATTCAAGTTGGTAACTTTCATTAATGGTTCAGCAACAGAAATATTATTCTACTTGGGTTATTATTCAGACAAGAAAAAAAGTTTGTAAGGCTGCTTCTTAGAAACCAGGTGCTCATTAGACAGCACTAGCTCCTGNAGGCTGATGAGATGTCCAGGGTCAGGAGGGCACTGTTCAGGCTTGGGGTGCAGGGATACATTTTTTATGGACAAATTTCACTGTCCCAAAGACAGGTTTCTCACTTTATATGCTAATTACAGTCTGTTCTTCCACATCTTTTGGGCATGGGTTAGAGGGCTTCAGGGGTCTTGGGTGGTCCCAGTCCTGCCTTATAGTATATGTCCACTTCCCGCCAATCATTCCTGCACTTCTGCTCTACTGTGTTGTGGGTCTTTCTTGTGAAAAAGTGCTGCCCTATTTCCACCTGGCCTCCCTTCCCCAGCCAAAACTTAGTCTTTCTCACAGGATTTAAATAACAATAGTCCTTGGTTATTACCAACCATCCTTGCCTGTTATTACTAAGAATTCCTTGGCTTCACAGCCACCCAGTTATCAGTGCTTGACACACACATTTGCCAGTTATCTTTTGGGACTTGAGAGCTCAAAAAGATCTTACTTTTATTTGGTTTATTTTACTTACTGTTTATTTTTTATATATATATGTGTATATATATATGTATATGTATATATATATATACTTACTGTTTATTTTACTTGCTGTTTATTGGGTCTCAAGAGAGTTGGCCTTCGTCACAGTAGGTTTCCACCCTGGCCAAAATTCAAGTTGGTAACTTTCATTAATGGTTCAGCAACAGAAATATTATTCTACTTGGGTTATTATTCAGACAAGAAAAAAAGTTTGTAAGGCTGCTTCTTAGAAACCAGGTGCTCATTAGACAGCACTAGCTCCTGGGAACAGACAGTGTTTCTGATAACCTGGAGAGGGGCTTTGTCCAGGTGCAGTTTGCCAAGGCTGAGGCCTAATGAGAATTTCTCAGATAACACTGCAGCCTGAGGGGGGAAGTTGTGACCAAAGGCAGCTTCTCTAGGCCTATACAAAGTCAAACACTAGAACAGCTTTCCCAGGGCAGATAAGGAAATCCTAAACCTTGAAATTTTAAAGCTCAACTGACAAAGCTCTGAGCATTCTGACCTAACTTCCAAACTGTCTTGTCCTGAGCAAGAAGTTGGACGACAACGTTGTCTCCAACAACCACCTTTCTCTAATTCCAAGATGGGTATTTACTTAAGAAAATGCAAATACCAGCATATAACACATTCCAGCAAGTTGTTAATAAGCAGCTCTGAGAAAAGAAGGAAACAACTTGACAGAAATAGGAGGAAAAAAAAATCAGATCTATTTTCTCCAGCTGATCTGTCTTAACTTGCCCAGGAGAATTTCACTGTCTGTTATGAGAGGCCCATACTTTGCTTGGCTTTATTTAATTGGAACTGCAACAGCAGAACAACATCTCTCACCTTTTTCCTTCCCAAGACCTGCCTTCTTTACACATTTTCTGGGAAAGAGAGGATTGTTGAGGAAGAGAGGAACGTGTAGCAGAGTTAGAACACTCCAAAGCAGATTGAACATGAGGCCACTGCTAAAGTGTTTGGCATTTGCCCTCACAGCAGTAATGTGGTACCACTGCAACATTGACCTACTGCAACATCTGACTGTCAAGTGGCATAATTCTCTAATTAATTGTCTCTATTATTTGCTACCTCAAAGACCTTTAATTAATCTGAAAATTTCACCAGTAAGGATTTTAGATCAATGTCTGGATCAATCATAAAAATATAAAGTAGCCCTGGCCCCCAGGTGACTGTGGCAAAGATAGCATTTCTCATTGATCTCTCTCCATTAGGAACTTCATTTTGACACCTTGTCCCATCCTGCTGTAAAAGGGGGAGTTGCAGAGGACTCTTTTTGATAGACTTCTTGGATGAAAATAAAGCACGAACGCAATATTATATCTGAGAACCATTTATTGATAAAGAAGGGTGAGTGTTCCTACCTTAGGGGGATAGAAAAGGGAGCAGAGAGAGAAAAAGAGAGACGGAGAGAGAAACAGAAGACAGGGACAGGTGGTTACCGCTGTACCCCGGCAAAGCCCTGTTAGCGCCAGCTCGGCAGATGGAGCAGTGTGCCGCCAGCCACGGTGACTCTGCGCGGCTCCTGTGGTGTCTCAGCGCGATTTCCAAACCGCAGCAGACCGTGTGTCTCTTCCATTGGCAAAGAATGGGTTGCTGTGGCTATGGGTGAACTCGTGGAGCAGCTGCGGGTTGTCAGGGCCGGGGCACGGCGGCTGCAGACTGGTGCTGCAGGCAACACGGGAAACACAGCGGTGGCACCGGCTGCGGGCCAGGTGCAGGCGGCCTCTGCTCTGTTGTGGAAACAGTGGAGCACCAGGTCGTCCCATCAACGATCTGCTTTGGGGAAGCAGCAAAGCAAGCCAGGACAGATGTAGACAGGAACCGCAGAGAGAAAAAGACGGGGGGGAAGGAGAAGGGCCAGTCTAACCCTCCAGGTGAACCCCTGCTCCTTCCAAGAAACCCAAGGAAAATGGCTCCCTCTTGCGTCACAGTTAATTACTTTTATGTGCCAAGGCTCCCCCTATAGCCCAATTTTCACAGGCATTTTTTCCCGGGCATCCAAGCATCTGCTCTGGCAGCAAGTGGGGGGTTTCTTGCAGCCCGATCGTGGAAGCTTTCTCTGCCCTGATTGACACGTCAGGTGAAGTCTCCAAGGGGACAGGGCTGCCAGCACATGTACAGCTTCTATAGGAATCCTTCACCTCATGTACAACATACGTTGAGGCATAAATAAAAATGAGATTGGTCCCCCTCACCATGCTGTGACTCACCATTTTTCATAACGATAGGGGTAGAAGAAGAGAAAGACACAGAGAGAGAGAGAGGGAGAGAGAGAGAGAGAGAGAGAAAGGCTGGGCTATCTAGCAACTTGGATTTTTAACATATTTAATATCATGTAATGTTACACATACTTATTATAGTATTAGCTTTTCACAAAGATTAAAATGGATTCTATATGTGTGGTGTTAAAGTAACTCTGCTATAAAGACATAGTTTTATTTCTGTTGTTAACTAAAGCTTAGAAGTAGCTGACATAGATATGCTTATGTTAAAATGCCTGTTTGGTTGGGATAATATCCGATGAACATATGATGAGGACCTGCTACTAATATGCCAACTGTCAGCACTCATCATCTGAAGAAAGCCCAAGAACTGGAGGTGATGATAAGAATGGACTAAAACCACAACCAAGAAATATGCATGCTCTAAAAAGGCAGACCTGAGGAGGGGCCATGCTAAACAGTTCTTGGAACATGTAAACTAGTTTGGAGAAAAAGTTTAAATATGCAACAGCTGATGCAATAGAAATGGTATATACAGGGTGTTTCCTAAACTAGCATGTGTGCTCTTGGCTGAATGCCAAGACACACATGGTCATAATCTTTGCTCTATTGTCATTTATTAAACTTTTAAATTTGGATGGTAGAGTATTTAGGTAGCTGAAGATACTGCCTTGCTTATTTTTGTTCAGTGTGTGCTTGTTGTTTTATTAGATGTATTGTTTTACTGTTTGTAGTAAGAGAAGTGCATGTTATGTTACACACTCCCCAGAATTTCATAGGTTGAAATACGTTTATGTTACAATTGTTAAAAAAAGAGGGAGTGCAGGGATGGGATATATCCCCCATGAAAGCCTTATATGTTCTTAATTTTTTGAATCGCATTCAGAATGACCTAACCCCCTTACAATGACATTCTTGTGGATCACAGGCTTATTTAGATTTACTAAGAGTCTTGAAACTAGAAAATGGGAAGGACTCTTTCTCTTGATAACCTGGGGGCGAGGATATGCTTGTGCTTCCACAGATTCCAGCCCACGATGGGTACCTGCGAGAGTAGTCCAACCAGTCTTGGTTACTCCAACTCCATCATCAGCTCGTGGGGAAGCTGAGAGAACAAGATGAATGCAGCTTGTTTGGTTCGGGCAGTGGGCCAAACATGTTCTAATGTTGGGAGTGGTTTTTTCTCATGATTCTTGTTCGTATAAAACAGAAAAGAGGGAATTGTGGGCAGTGATAGGATAGAATTGAGTTACAGGCTGTGGGGGCTGCCTGCAGAATGCCGTAACAGCACAAAGAAGCTTGTCTCTGCCTGACCTTGTGGGGAGGAGGTGCCACACAGCACACCCCTATGGAGAGGAGGCTGCTGGAAGCTGCCAAACACCTGAACAGCAGGTGATCACCCCATATAGGGACACTGAGAAAGCACATTGCTGATGTGGCAGTGTATGATAAGTCACTTAGTGAGAATTACCATGTAAGAAATACTGTGTCTTGAAGAAGTGTATAAAACCAGCTTGTTTCTTTGAATGAAGAATTCAGATTCCCTGCCAGTCTGAGTCCGTGCCTCAGTCGTTTACAGGTCTCTCAGGAGTTTTGGGGTTATTCTTTTTCTCCATTTAGTTCCAAGAGGACTAAGTGCTCATTCCAACTTTTCTAAAAGAAGAACATCAGAATTTTAAAGCCCTGTACACATGAAAATTACTATTCTCCTGACACTTAGAATCATTTTCAGCTTCTTTCTCAGTTGCCTGCTAAAGTTTTAAAAACATTAAAGCCCTGCTTCCAGCCTGTAAGTTATTTTGAAATTCAAATCCTGTGACTTTTGAAGTAGCATTGTTTCACAGCTGTCAGGAAATATAGAGGCAGAGTTGTTTCTCCCAAGTCACACAACAGCTTAGTATCTTACCAAGAATAAATATTTCTTTATGGGTCAGATCATGAACAATTTATTTTTTCATACACTTACAGACATATAAGTAGTCATGTTTTATAGAAAGGATGTTTACCCTGAAGAAGAACGACAGAAAAATTGAGTGCTTCAAAATCTGATTAACAATAAAAAATGTTCATGTAATGTAGCTTCATAGAGACCAGCGCAGTATTTATGTTTAAAGCTGCTATTAGCATAAAAATATCCCGATGCTTTCTTTGCATCCTTTATGAATTTAAGATGAAGAAAAAGAAACTCAAGAAGAGGAAGACAGAATTCAGACATTTATGCAAAAGGATGGATTAGATTTCAGCGTTCACTTTGCCTTAGGTACACTTCAGGGAAATTCATGACATAAATATGCATGTGTTTGTGCAAATAGGCATAAATCCCACGCAGCATTTTAACTGCAGTTTTCATTTTGAAATGTGGGGGGAAAAGACAAATATCTCTTCACTGTTCTCTTTTTCTATGCAACCATATATGGTATTTGCCTTCAAAAGTTTTTCAGCTCCCAAGAAACTGCAATATCCTAATTTAACTGTGCTATTAAGAGCCATCAAGAAACTCATTTTGACAGTCAGCTTGGTAGCTTTACACCCTATCTCTGAGTGGCAAGAATTCAGGTATCCACTAACTAACTGTGACAACTCTCACACACCTACTGCTAAGCCCATCATGGCAAGAAACAAGGTCTGAGGTGAGAGCTCTCTCCTAATATAAAAAAATTATGTTCTGTAGTTTGTAGTGAAACTGCTACCTGCAGCAGTGGAACCACACTGAGCAGGCCAGGACAGCACAGAGTCAGGTGGATGCTTCCATTGTACAAACTATACTCAGTCAGCCAAAGGAAATTTCCATCAGAGGAAGATACATGTGTCAGCATATCATGGCTTGTACCATCACAGCTTTACAGCTTCCTTTCCCCCATCAGGAAGTTATGAAGCAAACTAGGTTCTGAAATCAGCCTTGCCCACCTCACCACCCTGTTGTTGCATATGCAGTGGGAACATAAACGCTGTGGACATTCCTGTCCCATGCCTGGAAATGTTCAAGTTGGATGGGGCTTTGAGCAACCTCATCTGGTGAAAAATGTCCCTGCCCATGGCAGAGGGTTGGAATGAGATGATTTGTAAGATCCCTTCCAACCCAAACCACTCTGTGGTTCTGTGACCTGCTCATGGCACCTATGTATGCTAAGCAGTAAGTCTGGGGACAGTGGAAGACTTCAGTCCAAACTTCACCTGCTTGTGTAAGTGACTCAATGAGACAACTCAGGTGTTAGAGAACTGGATTACAAATATTTAAATCTTTTTTCTTGTATATGTAATACATTTGTACATACATGTTTCCGGTTTGGAAGAACCAGTTCAGTGTATGCTGTATTCGGGTTCACGCTTAAAAATTACTGTATCATGCTGAATTGAAATTTTTAAATTTTTAAATCTTGCAAATAATATATTTCAACTGTTCTACTTTGTCTCCATCCCAGTTCTGAGTCCAAGACCAGACTTTTGCTGTTCTAAATGCCTATGTATTCTCTCAATTCTTCCTCTTTCCATGTGTGTTGATCCAGAATTCAGTCTTTGAACTGAGTAACTCCTTCTCCTGAAAGTTTAACTGGACATTAACTGGCAGCTCTTGGGGGAATAGTGGGCTCTGACTGCAGTTTTGTCTAAAGGCTCTGCTGAACAACTCCCACGGCAGTCAATATTTTACAGCAACTGCCAAGTAATTTCTACTATAGGCACTATAAACCGATTTTCTCTGCTTTTCAGCAAAATAATTCTTATTCTTTGCCACGGGTATAATATCACCATGATGTTCAAAACATACATGGATTTGCAAGACATTCCCCACATCTTTTTCTCTGTCCAAGAATCAAATTATGAAATGTACAGAAGGCATATAAAGCAAGAAAATAAATAGTAAAAAATAAATATTTCTCTTCTAACATATATTTTCTGACATTTGTTCAATATCACCCCAGTTTCTTCCATTTTCTCAATTGATAAAAATATTAAGAATTTTAAAATACTCTTAGTTCTAGATAGAGGATATTTTTATATGTAATAGTAATTTTTGAAAATATTACAGACTACTACATCTGCAGTTGAAATGCTAGCCCCTAAATCTTTGAAAGCCATTCTAAAATCTACTAACTTTGAAATGAACACTATCAGACTTTTAAAATAATCTTCCATTATTTTCACATTACATTTGCTGTAAGAAAGGCAATAACATTTTGGGAAATTTTGATGCTTTATGTTTTCTCTGGTGTGTGCACAGAGCCTGAGAAAAGCCAGTTAGCCAGTTTTTGAAAACTATTCTGAACAATTCTGAAGACAGAATTTTAATTTGTGAGCTATTCAGAACTTCCACCAACATTTTCACCGAAAGTAAATTCCAACTTTACTGATAGAAACATAAAAGTGAAAAACAAAACCCCAAATCTTTCAACCTGCTCTTACCTCTGTAAATGTCAGAGGTTTGGCACAGCTGTAGTTGCATTCTGAGGCTAATTAGAACTTCTCAGTTTTTCCTGGAGGTAGCATTTAATAGAGCACTCCTCTGCAGTCTCTTAGCTTCTGAAACAAACAGCAACTAGAAAAACAGTTCCAGTAGGGATAGAAAGAGCCACCAGAAATAAACCAGTGCATTTTGACTGTGAATGTGGGTCACAAGAAGGTTCATCCCAGTATCATGACACTTATGTTTTTGGAGTTATGCCATTAATAAATTGAATTTTTCAGAAGATGTAAAGCAGAGACTAAACTTTTTACTTTGCAAACAAATGAACTCTCCTACTTTCTTTGTATACACTGGGTTTCAATTGCATCTTAAAATATATTTTTTCATTAGAGACAGAATAGAATTTCAAATATCATAGTTATATACACTATAATCTTTCCTTATTAGGTTATAAAGCTCTGACTCCTTAATATCTCATCACACATCAGTGCACAATTTTTAACAAGCCTTTCCCAACTATTAAGTCCATTCCCCTACCACAACTGTGTAGCTCAAAAATTGCAAAATCCACCAGCTCTGCAACTGTTCTAATTTATAAAGTAGTTCATATCCCTCCCAGATTCCATATCTGGATCCACATATTCACTTACATCTGAATCAGCAGAGCAGCATACGGAGAATGTTTTGGCTGTAAATCAAAGACAGATGGAACACAGTGAGAATGTAATTATTTTCTACTATCTACTGATGGGTTTAACATTCAACTATCAGGTTTCCTCATTATCTGTATGTTTTCTGCACTCTTCGAGGTAGGAAAGAGCAAAAGAACATGGAACATGTTCTCATGGAACGCAAGGAACATGGGGCATTTGGATTTTGGGGAGAGGATTGGAAGGGTAAAAGGGAGAGAACTTCTAGGTTGAGGTAAAGGAATTAATTCACTGCTTCCCATGTCCAGACAGGTGTTCAGCCACTTCCAGGACAGCAGGGCCCCACCACAGGTAACAGTGACTGGGGAAGATACCACCATCAGTCTAAATGTCCTCTCCTTCCTCCTTCCTCCCTTCACTTTATATACCGAGCATGATGCCATACTGTCTGGAATTTTCCTTTGGTCCTTTGGGGTCACCTGTCCAGGCTGTGTCCCCACCTACCTTCTCAAGCACCCTCAGCTTCCTCACCAGCATGGCAGGTATGGAGAGCAGAAAAGGTCTTAGCTCTGTGTGAGCTCTGCTCTGCAATAACAAAAACATCTCTGTATTATCAACCCTGTGCTCAGCATAAACCCAAAACAGCCCCATAGCAGCCACTGGGAATAGCCAAATATTGTTCCAAGACACTGTTCCTAGAAATTGGTTAGAAAATAAAAGTGTGCAGTCTTAAAACTTTTCTGAAATAGTAAAATTGTGCCACTGCCTCTTTCTCTCCTGGCCTTATTTAAATACCACATCATTTTTTTTCTAATTTTAGCTGATTAAAATCTTTTTACTTTTCTCTAAGTCTCATCTGGAAAAGTGAGGCTGCTTTTATTATGATTTATAATGCTTTAAAAAGATTACAACTTAAGTCAATAAAACTGATTTGATATTGCTGAACAAAGCCTAAAGTAATGTGATCATGCAGAAGTTATGAGACAGGAATGTTATTAAACTCTTTATACTTTCTTCAGTAACTTAATTATAAGAATTTTGGATAGCAAGCTTTCTAAACTTCAGCTTTCTTCCAAAAGCTCTAGAATTCACTTTTTCAGATGTTAAAATTTCCTTTCTTCTTCAAATTAAGTTTTCTGTAATATATTATTTTAATAATTGAACAGGAAATATTACATTTAGTGTGCACCTTTGGTTCATTTGGTCTACCAAAAAAAAGACATTTCCAAATCATACTAAATCAGTACTAAATTTTGTGTAGGAAACTCACTCTGAGATATCTTCTACTACCCATGGAGTCACAGAATCCACTCTTATTCACATGCTGTCATGTCTATATTGCTTTTGAAACTTTTTCTCGGATGAATCCTTAACTATGCATACTAAAATAAAGCTTGTCAAATAGACTAGATATGAGCAGCAATACAGGTTTCCTCCAGCTGTCAGAACCACTGTACAGGGACCAAGCATTCATGTATGATGGTCAGAAAGTTTATTTTTGAAATTTTGGGGGTGTGAATAAAAAAGACCAAAAAAAAGTGAGATTACTGTTTTGTTTCTTTGTCTGAAGAAAGCTGATTTCTTCTAAGGTCGCTTTACATCAGTCCTACTGAAAACGTCCTGCAGTTCTTCCACACTTCTACATGAAGTCAAATTTATTTTTCTTAAAAGATATTTAATTTGTGTGTTGCTAGAGTGATGCAGTAGCATTCCTCTTTCTCTTAGGTTACAATATAAGATGTAACCAAAAGTATGTATTTTATCACCATCTGCTAAAACCAGGTATGCCAGAGTTCTTTATCTCCTGCATGACTCAGCCCTGATAACTCTGGGGCATATCTTCTGTTAATGGGCCATTGAGCCTCACTGCATGACTGATAAAATTACATCATCCCATTGGGAGATGCTCCACCCAGGGGGAGGAACCAAACATTCCTACCCAGACATAATCTGAGACTTGGAACATCAGAACTGGCCTTATCCATAGAATTCCCAGAGGACAAGAGCTACATAACCACCACTGGACCTTCAGAGGAAGACCAAACCCTTCTACAGGATCACTGCTTCAACAGAACCACATCTGTCACTTCGCAGTGATACTGCAGCCACCATTCAGTCAGACTGATACCAACACCCTGACCCAACAGGGTGTCAGGCTGTATTCTGAATCTCTCAGTGTTTCTATATTATTGCATTTGTTTTAATTTTCTTAGTAAATTGTATTTCTGGCTTGGAATCTCCCACTGCTTTGCTTTCAAACTAGTAGACTCATTCTCGTGCCAGCAAGAGAAAATGAGGTTACCTCAAGACCCAGGTATACATCCTGCTCTTCAGTCACATCCTAGCTTTTGTGGGAAGAACTCTGACTATGCAGACTGAATAAAAACTGCTGGCCACTCCAGCAGAATAACTGGATGACAGAGGGAAGATGTAGCGACACACAAACTTGTACCTTTGGCACAAATATGAATTCAAATAATAAGAGTAGAGCACAGGGCTTTCATAACATTTACAGAAGTATTTTACAGAGAAGATACCACTGACACAGCATTTGTCAACTCCAAGTAGATAAGATATGTCAATGCAGATACATGTGCATTGGAGTATTACAAGGTCTAGGGACAATCACATTATAATTGCCAAAATTATATGCCACAGTAAACTTCCTTTTGGATGTTTGCGCCTTGAGTCTTGCAGATTCCTTCTTACTCTGTTTAATCCCAATTTCATAACTTGTCTTATGCTGAGGCCCTTAGCTAACTATCTGCTGACTTTCTTTACTGATGTTTTAAACACAGTAAACACTAAACCAAAGATTTCCTCAATTTATCACCAACCAAAACACAAAACTATAATAGTCTGAAAGGAGCTTTGTTGGGTTTTGTTTAAATTGCAGAGCAAAAGCTTTATGCTCCTGCATACTGGGTTTTTTTTTTTCTTCACCAACTACATTTTTTGCCTGTCAACATCTATCAACTTTTTCTTCATAGTGATAATTTGGCTTAATCTTTGGAAATCAGAAGGTTCTGGAAAACTATAAATGCCGAAGAGTTTTGGAGACGTTCCTGTCTCCTGTGATTACTCATATTTCCAGGGCTTAACATCCTCTTGGTCCGGGTAGCTACATCTTGCCTTGTGGAACATTGCTATTTATCAACATTTCTCAGCTGAATATTTTATCTTCTCTCCACAGAGCACTGAGGTGTGGATGAAGGCACTTTGGGCCTGATAGTAATTTATCTGATAAGGAGCTGGGTGTTATTGCCACCTTACAAGCCACTGGAGTATCCTGTTGCTATGGATGCACAGTTCAACTCTGCCCTTTGCTGTCCTTATACCATGCAGTACACTTTAAAGGCATATTTTAAAAAACACACTGTGGAACTCAGGCGTAGATTGTGCAATCACAGGCTTTTCTACAAAGACCACAGCCTTATGCATGGTAATATTAATAGGCATTTTCGTGTTTACTTCAGTCAGGTTTGTATTCAGAGGGAGATGTTTAAGTATTTCCTACACTTTTAATCATTGTTTCCAAGCAGGTAATACTCTTCTCCTGTGGAATTTTCACAAAGAAATTAGAAGGGGAAATAAAAGGACTTCCGGCAGAGCAAGATGATACCAACTTTTTAGGTTCATCTATATTCTGTCAATAACATTGTATAATATCTTCATTGTTTCCATAAAAACTTCTGATCTACAAATCTTATAGATGCCACCCGAAACAGCTCTGAGCTTTTCCCATCTATGTAGAAGTTAGGGTGGAAAACAGAACATTTCCAGCTATGTTAATGAAATCTATCTTTCACCTACAAGTTTTGTGTAAGTTGAAAAAAGAAGGAAGAAACTAATTTTTGAGGCGTTGGTTTTGGGTTTTCTTTCCCCTAAGCTTGAGCTTTTATTTCAGGGAGACATATTAGTTCCCAATTATTTTTCCTACATTTTTCAGACAGGGGAGGGCTCAAGCAGCTCAGTAGGCAGAAGACAGACTTTGTTGGAGTCACACAATTAAAACGTTTTGATCAGCTCTCTGCCAAGATGTAAAAGAAAAGCAGCTCAGTCAGGCAGCCACAGGATCAGCACAGAGACAGGAGAGCATCTGCACTTCTACAATAGTAGTTGTGGCTGAGAGTCCAGAAAGTCCAGTCCACTCCTGTGTCATGTCCTGAGGCATCTTTCTTCCACCCCAGCTCTGATGGGATAATTGAGACTTAGTTGGCTCCTCCAGCTGTTTTCTTGGAGCAGATAACTACAGGTTGTATCAAGACACCAGCACAGAAATTCTTCTAAGGTGAGAATTACCATAAAATGGAAAAGAAATATTGTATCTGTGACTATTTAATTACAATCTGAGCATGGCCTTGCATTAACCACTTACTACTCTTGCACAGTAAACAGCTTTATGCCATACATTTGCCTATGAAATTTCACATCCACTTAAAAGTAAACTCAATCTAAATCTGGTAAGGCAAATGTATGGAGTATTTGAATCACAAAAATTATGCTTTTACAAGTAGGACACACATTCTACCTGATCTTTTACTTACCAGATTTCCTGATCTACACAAGGATTTCAGAAATGAAGATGCACCCATACACTGTTTTTACTGACTGTCCCAAACTCCATCTTGGTGGGCCCTAATTAAGAATAAACCAAGACACTTTCCAGTAAGGCTAAAGCAATCTTTTTGCTCCAGCCCCCAGCTCACACTGATGGTTATCTGCCTTCACAGAGCAGATATCACCTGAACTATAAATGTAATATATATGTGATCCAATGTAAAAATATCATGTGTGAAATAGTAAGTTACCTCCCCAAAAATTCCATGAGGAACTGACTACAGAATATGTTTTTTTTTATTGAACATGAAATGATATTTTATTGCCTCACACCAAGGGAAAGAAAAGCCCTCCTTTTTCTTTGGAGAGGGTTTGCTATAGACAAAAGAAAATAGGTACGTGTTGTCTTAGGTTACAGTGTAAGATGTAACCAAAAGTATGTATTCTATCCCCGTCTTCTTAAGCTGTTAAAACCAGGTGGGGCAGAGTTCTTTATCTCCTGCATGACTCAGCCCTGATAACTCCACGGAGATATCTTCTGTTAATGGGCCACTGAGTGTCACTGCATGACTGATAAAATTACATCATCCCATTGGGAGATGCTCTGCCCAGGGGGAGGAACCAAACATTCCTACCTGGAGATAATCTGAGATTTGAAACATCAGAACTGACTTCATCCACAGAATTCCCAGAGGACAAGAGCTACATAACCACCACTGGACCTTCAGAGGAAGACCAAACCCTTCTACAGGATCACTGCTTCAACAGAACCACATCTGTCACTTCGCAGTGATACTGCAGCCACCATTTAGTCAGATTGCTACCAACACCCTGAACAACAGGGTGTCAGGCTGTATTCTGACTCTCTCAGTGTTTCTGTATTGCATTTATTTTAATTTTCCTATTAAATTGTATTTCTGGCTTGGAATCTCCCACTGGTTTGTTTGCAAACTAGTATAGTATTTTACATGACTAATTGCTTTCATTAATTTTGAAATACATTCCTATTTTTAAGAACAAGTGCAAATAGTCCTTGTACACAAATAATAAAACCTATATAATTTAGTAAAACAATAGCTCCATATACAGGCATTTTTTAAAGACTAAACCGCACAGAAATTCAAATATTCCTCCTCACTATCTAGGTCTCTGCAGCTACGTGCCTCTGTAGCAATGCTAATTCCTAAAGCAACTTAGTGAAGGATTTTCCAAAAGGCAAGATGCTCAGGACTTGCACACCTGTGCCAGAATGGCAGATTTCAGAGCTGCCTGTTTACTGAGAGCAAGGTTATTAAATACCAAATCTAAATGCTCTTGTAAACTTACACTGGACCAAACTCATACTATAATTGTCATATAAGAGAGCAACAACCTCGTGAAAGTTGCTGTGTCCTTTGTCCTACCACCAATGCCACTTATTTTTCACCACAAGGCCTCTATGAAAGCGTCCATAAACTCAGCTTGAAACTGCTGTTGGACTTCTACAGGGCAAGATGCTTCCCACCAATTTGCCCCATGAGGAACTCTGCAGACTGGCTTTGAATGTGCCAGGTTGTTTTCCCTGCTATGAATGAATACTAGATATTAAAGTAGATTGCAAAAAAGAAAAACAAACTGTGAAATTTAAACCACATATGTCTGTTGTAAACACGGTGTTTAAATTGCTGTGTAGATTGGGTATTCTCTAGTGACAGCTGCAGCTTTTTTGCCCACTGAAAGCTTTGAAATAGAAACTAAGTCTTTTAAACTGGTAATGATTTTCAAATGCCCAACAAATTGCTTTTGTGATTAATGATTAATTTGAATACTCAGGGGTAAACTCCCCAAGAACTTTGGATTAAAAAAAGATCTTATTCTCAATACACTTGTTCTGTAATGATGTAGTTTAGAAACTTACCCCTCTGCATTCAGGGATATTCATAATTTGGCTCAAAATTGATGTGCAAACACTAATGACTTTGCTAGCAATATAATTCCCTAGGAAAACTAGAAGAGTTTGATTGTTTCAGGAAAAAAAACCTGCAACACACTGAGTACCAAATTACTAAGGTTTACTTAATCATGGTCTTCAAATAAGTACATACTGAACAGATTTATTGATTCTCAAGACATTTATTTATCACTCTATTCTTTAGCCAAAAAAGAACAGAATACATTAAAGGATTGGTTAATAATGTTAGTACAGGAATACTTCTGGGGAATCTTCTTGTCTTTTCAGGATATACATTAAAATTTGCTTGGATTATAGTAATAAAGGGAATCAGCCAAGGAAAACTTCCAGTGTCAAAGATGTTTGCCTTGAATGCTCATCATGGATGTGCTCTGTTGGGCCCTTGGAATGCTATTTTGACCCCATATAGTGTTTTAATTAACATCTTTTTTTACTTCAGGTTATTGCCTCAGCTCCAAGAGTGCTCCTATGACACAGATTCTCCTTCCACCTTCCTTTTAGAACTGAGAGACTGTTACCTTGTGGCCTTTGCTGCCAGCTCTACAGATTCACCACTGCCAATGAAACAAAACAGAAACAAAACAAACAAACAAACAAAGTAAAACAAAAAATCAAAGCTAAACACAAAAAAAACCCCACAAAACAAACAAACAAACAAACAAAAAATCAAGTTTCTCAGAGTTCAAACATCATCTACCAACTTCACAGTTTACTTGAGGGGTTCCCAGCGTTATTGAACAAATCACTGACAAACCACAGAACACCCATCATCACATGCCCTTAAACTTTTAATTGGAAATTCAACTGAAAGCTTGTTACCGTTTATTCTGTCTTATTTGAAAATGAAGCACTTGAAGAGCATCATCCTGCTCATGGGTTGGGTCCTACAGGTGAAGCAGTCTTTTCCAACTCTAAGCCAGGCTCACAGGTTACTAGTACAAAACAAAGGCTTTTCACAGGTATTCCCTGTCGGGAGACAGTGACAGCAAGTACGTGCAGCTGCTTTCTCAGCAGCACTAAACATCAGCAAACTACAACCATTAAAAACAAGGAGAGAATATAAGAAGTATTCTGGTTCTCAGCCTGAATTTTCACACTTGCTGTTCCTTACTGCTATTCCTAGACTTTGGCCAGAGACAGTCAAAAGCATACCAAAAAAAAAAAANAAGAAAAAAAAAAAAAAAAAAAAAAAGGTAATACTCCTGCAAGATTTAAAGATCTTGAATATATTGAATGTCAATGACCTGTGACTGTACTTAAAGACAAGTATAGATTTTTCCATTATAATCTGAAACAAAAGGACCCATTTTTATACTACTTTCTGCCAAATAAAAAAGCTAATTTATTCAGGAAAATAACTTACTAGCAAAAAAATCCTACTTAATAGTTACCCAGAATCGAATGGTTTTGGCTGAGACCTCTCAGCATATCAAGTTTTGCATGAATATTCTGGTTATCTTATCTATAGAGTGCTCATTATTTAAAAACCAGGTTTAAGCCCACAATGATTCTGTGCTGATTGCTAATTTTGCTACACTACCCTGCCATCAGTGTGGCTAAGCAAATAAGATGTATTGCTGCCTCTATGAAATGGATTCTAGGGATTGGTTGCAATGCATTAACTATGAAAACATTAAATACCATAAATTTTAGATACAAGATGCTACCTCCAGAGGTCCCAAATCACAAGCTCCTTAGTACATTAAGGAATAATCAATTTTATGCTCTCAAGGTTCATGAACTGAGCCATAAACTTTTAAAACAAAGAACAGTAAACACCATACCTCTGAAAATAAACACAGTGTGTTGTTTATAACACTGCAGCCAAATTACTTGGCTTGGTTTTAATCCCACTGGACAGTTGAGAGAGAGAACAGCTGAGGTGGTTATTTACTTCATGAAGATTTCCTTGCAAAAAAGAAATTGAAGGAAGGGTCAGGGGTATCTTTTTCGAGCGCTTACATCATCTTCTTGGACCTTGAAGTCTAAGAAAGTTTAAGTGGTTTCTGCAAGCATGCAGAAAGTTCTGCAAGCATGTCTCTTTGTTTATCTTGTGATGATCTCTTCCTAGTGGTGGGACTCCTACACATACAAGCTGGTAAACATACTGATGGTGAAGGATATCCCTGGCAAGCTCACCCTGAGCTTTCTTGATGGGAAGTAGTTGGCAGGATAGAAATAAAATTTGATGGAAATAAGGGAAAAACTGACAAATTTGCCTTCTAGGAAAGCACAAGCTAGTAACAGCTATTTCACGAACTGATGTCCTACACACACTTATGTATCTACACCAAAAGGTACAAAAAGTAACTCACTGCCTACCTAAAAGGAGCACCAGACCTCCCCAACACACAGGATCCTGGCTGGGAACACCTGACAAACTCCAGTCCAGGGCTGCAGGTCATCTTTAAGTAAGACTTTTCCATTATTGGTTAGCCCCACTCCCGGAAGCAGTTTGGTCAGAAGTCACATATTTATAGGTGTATACAAGTAAATGTTCATAAGTAAATACTTACTTCAGAGTTGGAATTTTGTAATAACTTGTAATGTACGTATATTTACTTTACTCGTGACGTAAGTGTACTTGCTTTCCTAGTGGTAATTTTGTGGTGACTTAAACTGTGCATATATAATTGGGTTTTATATATATAAAAAAGTCACTATATAACTTCACGATCTTCACATACCTGTTGGTTGGTTAAGCCTCATAGGTCACCACTAATCCCTTCCCACTTGATCTTAAATCATAGTCAGCTATTAAAACTTTGCTAGCAATCTCATACAAACAGCAGACATCAAATGAAGCTGAGATTTAAAACCACAATCAAAATCTGCTCAGAGCTCTGCACCTTCGGTGCTCAGTCCTACAGGCTTGAAATGCAAATGACCTTTGGTGGGCTTCCCCATGAAGGAGGGAAGATCTGGCCTTTATTTGATCTACTTCTGACTTCCTTTAATTAACCTTTGGACAGGTCAGAGTCATCCCTTCATTTCTGCAGTCAAGTGTAGCAGTCAGAAAAGCAACCTGCTCTATCAGACAAATGTCACCATTACCTTTCTAGAGGAACAGTGTGGGTGCGGGATCTCTAATTCAGAATTATCCATTTGATCTGTGGATCAGTCCAGAAGTTACCCAGGCCTGCTGTTTTATCTTTGGTGTGCCACCCTCCAGAAATGGGTGTGTATGCTGTAACACGTAATGACAGTGCATCCCACCTCACAGGTACTGGGACCTAATAGTCTTTCCTTTGCAACGATTTTCCAAGTGTCTTCTGATGAGCATTTGCTGAGAAAAAATTATAGTGAGAATTAATAAGGCAAAAACTAAGGAAATATTTTAAGATTTTTTTTCTTCTCTCCAGTAAATGTTAATCAAAAAGAATTTCACTGGTTAGGGGAGATGACTCTACCCCTCAGCTCTGCTGGGGCTCCACCTAGAGCACTGTGTCCAGCTCATTGAAAAAGGCTGGCCAGAGAGTTGGTAGATGCCCCATCTCTGGAAACATTCACAGTCAGGTTGGACAGGGCTCTGCACAACCTGTTCTAGAGGAAAATGTCCCTGCTCACTGCAGGGACATTGACCTTTAAAGGTCCCTTCCAACCCAAAATCTTCTGTGATTCAAACGTGACCAGAATCAACTTTTCAGTTTGCATAGTTCAATTTATTACTCTTCTGACTTCATGACAAAAGTTTCATCTGATGCTAGCTTGGTTCAGTGGAAGACTTCAGGTCATCAAGCAATAACTTCAACAGAAGAGCCCATCTGCTTCAGATTAAATATGACATAAAGAGCTTGCAGGACTTAAGCCAAAACAGCCACATAGGTAAGGTCCTCAAGTATAGAATAATTACCTTGTCCTCCTGGCCTGGGGCACATTTACCAGCTTACTTTATAAAGTTAGGATCTAATTAATCTAGAATTTAGCATATGTTTGTTATGAAATGACCTTTTTTTGTTTGTTTGTTTTTGAAAGAATGTAGGTCTCCAGTAACATATAACAGGCTTGTGGAATAGGGAGAAAAATCCTACTTACACAGACTTCCTATAGCCAACTCTGACTCCAAGGGGCACCGAGTTTCATCCGGATTCTTGGATATAAAATTGCTTTTGCAGGCTTGGAGTAATTGACTCTGCTACTTCTACTTTTCTGTGTTCATCTTAAATACATTTCCTTTTATGCTCACTCACTAACAGCATCTTGGAAATGCTTTTTACATGCACTTTTGTCTCGTGTATGTTTTTTTATTTTCAGTGGTTTTGCTCCACATCCTGTGCTTCCATAACTTTGGATTCATTGTTTATGTGATAAAGCTCCCAAAGTAGCCTTGGAGAGCTTAAAAGCAGGTCCCTCCCCTCCCATTATGTTCCCTTCCTCCAACACTTGGTACTTCACAATTCAACATGCCTATTTCATCACGCCCCAGAGGCAAAATAATGCTTTTACAGGAAGGGATCTGAAATGCAGGCACAAAATAGTGCATATCCATAGCAGCTTGAAGGCAGGACTTGTCTCACCTAAGTGGAAAACCAGCACCAAGTTCTGGCATTCTTATTCCAAATTAACCCTTTATCCACATTTCCATCTCTTCTTTTAATTTTCTGTTTTACATATTGCCTCTTTGTATTTAAAACCCTGTATCAAGAAAAGTAAACACTGGCATGTTTTCCTTTTGGCCCTCTGGATATTTGCACTGGCGTTACATGTACATCTACCTTAAAATAGAAGATTTAGGACACCTGAAAATGTAGGAGATTTTACTGAACCTTCTGGACTTATGCTGACAGAATCTCTCTAGTTGCTAAAAAAACATATATAATCTAGAGAGATTTATTCCAGTGCAGTTGCAACCCTGCAAAATACACAAGTATGGATGACATGCAGAAAACTTCCTTTCAGGAGACAGGGGAAAAGGTGCTAATACTGCTTTTTGTGGTACTGGCATACATGACACATGTAGGGACAACATAGTGGGGAGGGGCAGGTCCCACTGGGTTTTTCACAGAATTATAGAATGTTAAGGGGTTGGAATGCGTCTTAAAGACCCATCTAGTCGCAGCCTCTCTGCTATGGGCAGTAACACTTCCTACTAGGCCAGGTTGCTCAGATCCCCATCCAAACTGGCGTTGAACATTTCCAGGGATGGGGCATACCCAGCTTCTCTGGGCAACCTGTGCCAGTGCCTCGCCATCCACACAGTAAAGAATTCCTTCCTAATATCCAACGTAAATTTCCTCTCTTTCAATTTGTACCCATTACTCCTTGTCCTATCACTACAGTTCCTGATGAAGAATTCCCCTCCAGCTTCCCTGCAACCCCTTCAGATGCTGGAAAGTTGCTATGAGGTCACCATGCAACCTTTTCTTCTCCAGGCTGAACAGCCCCAACTTTCACAGCCTGTCTTTATAGGGGAGGTGCTCCAGTCCTCTTTGCAACTTGGAGGCCTCCTCCCACAACAGTTCTGGGTCCTTATGTTGGGGACACCAGAACTGTTGGCAGCATTACAGTGGGGTGTCACAAGTGCATAGCAGAGGGGAAGAATGGCCAGCTTTAACCTGCTGGCCACTTCATTTTATTTACTTTGATTTATATCCATCTGAGAGATTGAAATAACTTCAAAGACAGGATCTGAAAACTAGGAATGTCCCACTTGGAGCCTAGAGTTCAGTAATATGAATAGTTAAGTGGGGAAAAAGATGTACAAATAAAAGACCTGGATTAAACTTCTCACACAAGAGAAACAACACAATACCCATTGAATATTAAAGAGAATAAGTGTACACCAACATACTGGACTTCTACACATCCACCCCCACTTCAGCTTTCTCACTGGAAGTTGTTAAACATTGCTGCCTGAGTATCAGACTGGAGAACCTTCAATTTCAAAGGCTGGCTGAATAACAGAAAGAAAGACTTCCAGGGAAGGGAATGCTTTATCCGTTCTGATTACATTATAACATTTCCCCATTAAAAAAAATAAGCTTCAAAATAAACCCCTGTTAAAGTTAAATGAATACGAGTTTAGAGAATGGATATAAGACATAAACACCTGGAATGAGAAGAAATCAGTAGAGGTTTTATTGCTAAAAGGTCCACAACACTTACAGAGAGAAAAGGAAAGAAAAGGGAAAGGAAAAGGGAAAGGAAAGAAAAATGAAAAAAAGAAAAGAAAAGAAAAGAAAAAAGAAAAGAAAAGAAAAGAAAAGAAAAGAAAAGAAAAGAAAAGAAAAGAAAAGAAAAGAAAAGAGGAAAAGGAAAAAGTCTGAAAATAGGAATCTGAAATAGTTTCTTACTATGACACTGCATTGGAAAAGTTGTTGCACAGTGTATGCCCACTGCCATCTACAGACAGAGAGCAGCGCTCAGAGACTCAGCCCAGGGACAGGAACTGGAGAACCCAGGATGTCCCCATTCCCAAACAAGAGCCACTCTTTAAGTGTACTAGCTCAGCTTTCAGAAACCTACATACATTCTAAAATTGTCTGTGACAAGAGCAGCAAGGAAAACATAAAAGACAGCAATAGTAATGCACCTGATGTGTCTACTGGCAGCAGCAGTACAAAAGAAAATCATATCCTCTTAAAATGCGTTCTAGATTAAAAAACAAAGGCAGTTACTATAAATGCATGTACCATAATCGTGTTTACTTTTAGTGAAAATTGACAGTAGCATCTCCAACCTCATTGGGGGAAACAGAGACGAGGATTTTATGTGGAGGCAGCTGATAAGTGAATCACCTGTGTTAACAGTAACATGTGATGGCACTGATACTTTTCCTGTAAGCATGATCTTTCCTTTCTACAGCAACATTAAATGTAACTGCATGTAATACAGCCAGCACACACAGAATATTCCCATCATCGTCTCTTCAAAACAACGCCTTCAATAACATTATCACATTCCATGAAACACCTACTTTGTAAGAGTTTATGATGAATTAAGGAAGTCCTAATTTTAAAATAAAACAAAATGAAAACACCACTTGTAGAAGAGCATGATTTAAAATTCTGCCTCCAGACAAACATAAAGGCTTTGAAAAGTAAACAGAAAGCACAATTTCAAAACAAAAGTTTCCCCAGTTAGGAATAAAACTGTGCTGAAGTTTCAGACAAACTTTTCTACCATTTTTTTAATGAACATTTCAAACACTCTTTGCATAATATGTCCTTTTCTTTACTGGTATGTGGAAGTACTTCAAGATTTTTTTTTCTTCCCCCAAAAAGTGATAAGCAGTATTTAAATTTTCATTTCATTAGGTTAAAATATGTCACTTTAATGAGATTTTACTGAGATCAGGGAAATAAAGGCAAAAACATTGAATAGAAACTGTGTAGAGCCTTTAAAATAGCAGTTATTATTAAGATCTTACAGAAAGAGCATTTTCATGAAGCAGATATCAGGAAAATAACACATATTGAAATAAATACATTTATACATACTTTTTTAAGACTGGTGAAACACCTTAATTTTATTTGAAAGAAAGATCACACGTATTTATTAATTCATTGGGATTATTAAAAAGTAGTTAAAGATCTATCTCCTTGGAATACTAAATTTAATGAACACATCTGGCAGTCATTTTCATTCATTGTCAGCTTCATACCATTGAAAACATGGGTTACCACATCATCTGCAGGACTGGAATGCCACAGATACGCAGTAAATCCTGTCTTCTTGAAAGCACTTGACCTCGTCCACAAAAGATAAAGAGTGCTATGTTTGTGTAGCAATAGCATAAAGAAAAGTTATGTCCAGATCTGAGACTGCCACAGCTGTCCTTCCTAAACCATTGTAAGCTGCAACCTTCCAGCTACAAATTAGTCTAGCAGGGCTGCATGTTGATGGACACTTTCAAATTAAAATAGTGGTAGCTATATTACTCACTTATACCACATTTCTCCAAATAGGTTAATAAAGTAATTTTTACACCATTTTCAAAATAATAACTTTAGATAATTCACTTCCCATGCTCTTGGCTACTGAATATAAAGAGGAGGCCCTCCAAAAAGCCTTAGCACAAGCAGAGAATGAATGAATATGTACAATTGAATTTGCTTGCAAAATGTGCCTGTAGCCAAAGAAAACTCCAGAAAGCATGGAGCAACTTTATGCATGTGGTCATAGCTTCCACAGCATCCAGTTCAACAGACTGAAAAAGAGAAGTTGTGATAGGATAATATTGTCCTGGGTAGACAGAGCTGTATTTTATGGAAGAAGTCTGGAAGCACATCAGTCTTGTCTCATATGTTTCTAGTTATTGTCTTTCCTGTGTAAAAAACTGTCAAGTTCTTTTGGCTATTGGGAATTCTCTGCCTTTCCTGTCAAGGAGTAAAACCTAAAAATATTTCAAAATATACTCTATTTATCTCTGTTCCTCTTTAAACTCTACAGGAGTATGGAGAAACACTTATGAATCACATACTATTTTGTACCTTTAATGAGATGCAGAGCATTATAAGCATATGCATACACATCAACTGCAACAGTCTCATTAAGATTTAAAAACATTTCTTTCTATTGAAGAAAATTAAAATTATGAGGTTACCTGATGAAAGACTTAAAACTGAAGGATGATAATTAACGTGGAGGTGGCTCCTTGCTAAACTTTTTGTGCTGCTCCTGGAATCTAAAACACTGACTCCCAGTTATGGAACACGGAACATATTCAGTGTGTATTAATGCAAGGCAACATTGCAAAGGTGTTTAATTTTTTCATCCCCTGCTTCTGCTTGTCCAGATAACCCGGAGGACTTTTTTTTTTTTTTTAAATTAAAGCCCCCACACTGGCATTTTTGGAAAGCACTATACACTGCCAACCAATGTTACCACTTCGTTAATGTCATTTCTGGCATCAAACTTGTTGGTTATTCTGCAGTCCTTCACGAAGGAACCGTCAAATCCAATTTCTTCTGTCACACAAAATACTTCTTTTAGTCTTTCCTTGTCCAGAATAATCAAAGAAAAGATCATGTATTATATTCTTTTTTGAGGCTTAGGTTGGCTTTCTTTTGTCTTTTCAAAGTCAAATAAGGACTGTGTGCTGAAATAAAGTTCATGACCCAGCAAATATGATGTGCACTGATCTTTAAATGGAAAGACAACTCTGGCACAACTCCCGTGGTTATCAAGTGATTTTGTAGTAGATCACATTCATTAAGTACCTCACATACATTAAAAAATATGAATCAAAAATTCACACTTTTTTTTGCTTGTTCTTGCAGTATAACCATTTCCTCAAGAATTCCCTCAGGTCTTTGTTCATGTTTCTTCAGTTTTCTAGTTACAGAGCATTAAATTGGCAACACCCTCCTAAAAACTCAGTTCTCTGAGGTGCAAAATAGAAAGTACTGAACTCTCCGCTGCTAATCCAAGTTCACATTGCTCAGCCAGAAACTGAGATTACTTTATTTGTAAAAAATCAATATGTAATAGATTATTAAGTTTTCATAGTATGATTTACTCATGGCCTAAAAAAAAAAACATTTTAACTGAACTCTGTAATAAAAGCCAGTTCAGAGCTACAAGTTCACATAAGGGTTGAAGGAACTCTGGTCAAAAAAAAAAAAACCAACATTATAATTTCTAAGCAAGAACAATCCCAAACAAAGACTTCAAGGTAAAAAGCATGCCACATAGTAGAGGCAAAGAAAAATGGCATTTCAAGTGCTTTCTGTTGTTAAAGATTGGGCTAGAAAAATTCAAAAATTTTTTTTGTTGAAATTGTGAAAGGCTTTAATTTGAAAACCCGCTTCTTCATAACAACTATTTATTTTATGTATAGGGGTTGATGAACAGTTTTTTTATCCTAAATTTATGAATACATTTAGAAGAGAGGTAAAATAGCCTTGAAAATACACTTTATTCTGCAAAAGACAAGTTAGTGTATCAGCACAGGCAAAGAGAAGGCTTTCTACCCTCAGGAATACAGTGTTCCAAATTGTTTGATCCAACATTGTCACAAATTTCTAGCTGATTCTAGATGAACTGTGAAAGCCTCCAGAGCACAGCAGTCCTCACAGGTGTCATAAAGTGCTTCTAATGGAATACAGAGCTTGAATTAGGCAGAGGCATTCCAGTCCTGGCCTGCAGCAGGTCCAAGGAGTACTGCTCTGTATTGTTATCACTTCACTGGTGCCTTTTCCCCAGCTACTTGGCTCCTGTGCAGGAAGAAGTTATTCTTCCAGGCTAATCTGCCATGGGATGTTATGAAAATCCATGCCATTTTGATCCTTGGGGAACAGGAGAACTTTTCAACACAGGATTTTAGATGGCATTAAAGGGAGTGGGCAGCTTGCTTCACGTTTTTTGAAATATCACTTGTTTTAGAAACTTCAGTTTTCTTACAGCAGAAAAAGAAAAGTTATGCTGACTCTACTCTGCTTCTTTATTAGTTGCACATTTCCATGCTGCCAGATTTCTTATTCTCTAGACCTTTTCTCCTGTCTCCTTGACTTTACCTTCTTCCTAATCTGATTACAGCAAGTCATGCTAACAGTAGAAGAAAGCACATACTAAGATAAAAGTTCATTGTGTTGCCAAGGAATTTAGGTTGGAAATCTGGATTCCTATGACTATGAAAACTTGATATCAGAGAAGACTGTCTGTAGTAGGAATAAATGTTGAACTCTAGCCTTTGGTAAAGAGAAGAATACAGGAGACAGAAAGGAGATGCTGAAAGACAGATGGAATGACAATGGAGTGAACTATAGCCTCTTCCTTTTCAGAGTTAGTGTCTTGAAACCATTTCAAGTTCCTGATGTTTAGAGCACATGCAGAACACATTTAGAACACATTCATGGGTAGCATTCCAGACATAGGTTCTGGTAGTAAAATATTATTATTTACTACTTTACTGCAGAAAACTACAGAGCATTAAGTTACTGTTGCACAAATTGGTGTTGTTAGTATCACTCCAGTCTTAAAGCCAGAATCACTTAAAGGCTGTTGCTACACTTCTGTATGAAGAATGTTTATTATATAAAAGGTTTTATAAATGTGGAATTTGGTTTTAAACAGAAACTGCTAGATAGATATTCTCTTGGCTTTAAGAGTTTGTTGTTTTATTGAATGTAGAGAAAAGACTGAAAACACATAAATTTTCGAAGTTATCCATATGTAGTGGATTTGGTTTGCTAATTTGAGATTTTTTGGCTAATGCACTGAGTGTGGTGGGTTCAATGTTGGTTAATTACTAGTGCACTCACTAGAATGTACTTACCTATTTTCTTCTGTGATATAGGATTAGGAGAAAGGCAAAGCCGGCTCAAAACTTTAAAAGGGTATAAAGAAAAGTTTATTAACAATAACTAAAAGAAAGAGTAATAAGGATCAGAACAAAACTTTTAGGATACTTCTCTTTTCTTTACAACTTTTTTTTTCTTAATGACAATGTAAAGAAATAAAACTTAAAATTTCAGTTAGTTTACTACTTCTAAAATAGTCTTTTTTCAGTTTACTTAGAGAGGGAAGTCTCTCTTGTTAATGTTATGGAGACTTTTCCACAAGAAAACAGTTTTCTTGTGGCTCTTAGGTTTTATGAACTAGCAGCCACCCAGGGAAATTTGTAATCATTAAATTTCTCTCATTTTCTACAAGTTTTTTTCACAGCTGTGTTTATGGGTTATGTCAACTTATGGGGTACTGTTTTAAAGATGAGCTGTTCAAAGGCAAAGGTTCTTATTTATCTCTGAAATAATTTTCTTCTTGGGGGCACAGGATCTTCATCACTTTTCTTTCATTTTTTGCTCAAACTTCTCATAGGATCCCAGCTACTTTAATATCTGCTTACTTTAGCGTGGAGATCTTTGCTCGATATTTACAATTTGAACACTTTCATCTCTGTACTTTTATGCATTATATGGAAAAAAGAGCCTTTTTTTTTTATAGTTTCACAAGAGGATTTCAGCTTAAAACTAAAGGCATCTCTTCATCCCTCCCATCTGGGACTTGACTTTTTTTTTATTGACTTCATTGTCTTTATGTTGCTCTTTTATATTGCCTGCATCTTGTTCCTTTCTCTCACTCGAGAGACAGGGGCCAGGCCGGCCTTGTTACCTGTTCCCAGGCCGGAAGGAAAAGAGAGCTTTCCCAGGATTTTTCATCTTTAACGTGCGTTTTTCACAGAGGTGTGGATAGCTTCTTAGTGGTTTAACAGACTGTCAACTCCCAAAGCCATTACTGATTGGTTCTTTTTTTTAGGCACAGAGGAAACTGCCAACAGCCTCTCCTAAAACATCACTTCCATGATGCAAAACCAGGGCACCATTATTTGCTTCGTTTTTACCAAATACCAGGAAGATAAAAGCCATACTGCAGCAATAAGGTGGTCTAACATATGTTACACAGATAAAGCACCTGTGCAAATTTCACTGGTGGTCCAGCTGTTGGTGTTTTTCCTACCTGTCCAAATATATAACCTCAATATTAACAAATGGTTGTGTGACCTCCAGCTAAGACCAGGACCTCAAAGGAGTAAGAATGCAGGAAAGTGTTTTGCCTTACTCAGTACAATGGGAAGACCAACAAAATCTCATAATAACATGTTTACATATTTCGGAATCACAAGCCACATGCACAAGCCCCTCTTGCTTTTTACTGTTCCCCAGAAACTGTGCCCTGTTGATTCCAGTGCTGCACGAAAGAAAAGGAGCTCAAGGTTTAGAGGGCCAGAGACAGTGAAAGAGTATAATCTAATTATAAAAGTAAAGTGCTATGCAAAGTAATAGCTGGCCCAATACATAAAATTTGTGAGACTAGGTCAAGAAACACTCTAGCACTAGAATGTGTATGAAAAAAAATATTAATGGGCCACTCCGTAGTTAGACAGCTCTATACTTTCCCTCTGTCTGAATTCTCCTGTTGTCAGGTTGATTAATGGAATGTCTTCACATTAATCTGCTTTTGGATATCTTGAATCTCAACAAGTCCAATTCTTGTTCTTGCCACCAAGACTTCCAGTAGATTTCTTCTAGCATGTCAGAATGACAGATAAGTTCCTACAGCCAAGATTGTAAAGGGCTCATGATTGTTTTCAGACTCGTACTCAGCCTGGAGGTCCTCTGTACAAAGGCCTCCAGAGTTTGGGGTAATTTTAAAATCTGTGTTGAGTAAAGGTGTCATTTCTCTACTCGAGGAAGCTTTGGAGCAGTGTTCAAGGCCACATTCTGAATTTTATACCATTTTATATTATCAGTCCTCATACTCTAGAAGTAATTGCAATAACCCCCTACATAGGTCAATCCAGCACACACTTGATGTATTTTATTTATGTGGTTGGCTGCCCTATGTTGAAAAGCCACAAAGTTATTTATGAGGTGGTTCTGTTATTTTTCTTTGGAAAGTTTCAAGCTCTCACTGGCAACAAAGCAACATTATCAGTGCATATTTTTAATCCAGTTGCAAAATGCCACTGGTTTGAAGCTCACGTACAATAATCACTTTCACTGTTTAAAGAGAGAATTTTGGAAAAAAAAGTACAACTGAAATCCTTTACATACGGTCAAAATAAACTAATTCTTACTCTCATTACGCACTTTTATCTGCAATAGTGGGCTCAATCAGGCTCCAGTGTAGCTGTATCAGTAATGGTGCTTTATTATAATTGTCATGAGCTGTCACTGAATGAGTGAATTTATGAGTAAGTAATGAGGTGGCAGATTGATCAACCACTTGGGAGATATCCTGCCCCTGCTCCACACTGTGCCATCATTTATACTCCAAAGTTTGTGACACTGGCTCACAAATTTGGGAGCAGGAGGAAGAAGGGAAGAGGATATTTGTGATCTTTTATTTGAGTTTGAGGGCATGAGAGGGAATCCTTAGTACAAAATGTTCCATATTCTTTGCCGTCATGATTGGTTTTCCCAGTCTGCAACAAGAATCTGTACAAACAAAAAATTTAAATCATGCAGATATTCTAAGCAATCAGATCACAAGTAATCCAAGATAAAAACATAAAACGGGGTGAAATTAGGTAACTACTAAAAACCTTTAAATTAATTGCAAGCAGGACATTTTATAAATTAAAGCTTGAGTTTCCTGGTCAGCTCCACACGTGTCTAGAAATTACTGTCACATTTAAACCCCATCTACTGCCTAAGATCCATGCAAAGCAACTTAAGGTAGTTATCAATTATACACAGTACCAGTGACATTAATACGCAAGTGTAGACATCAACTTTCTGTAAATAAATAATAAGTTAATGTATTTACAAAAATATTTCTCATTTTTATCCCATCTCAGAAAGGTCATCTGATTTGCCAGCTGTGGCTGCCAACCAGATACCAGAGATATTTGTGAAAGTTCTCCTTCCTTCTAGAGCAAAGGAAGGCTTTTCCCTCTATTCCAGTCAATACCAGCTACTGGGCTGTTTTCCTGGAAGCATGATTCTACACTCTCTACAACTTCCTGAAAGGTAGCCAGGTGGGGGTCAGTATCTCCTCCCAGGCCACCACTGACAGGACACGAGGACAGTCTTAGGCTGTGCCAGGGGAAGTTTAGGCTAGACATCAGGAAAAAATTCTTCACAGAAATAGTGACTGGGCATTGGAATGGACTGCCCAGGGAGGTGGTGGAGGCACCATCCCTGGAGGTGTTTAAAAAAAGACTGGATGTGGCACTCAGTGCCATGGTTTCGTTGATAAGGAGGTGTTAGGTCATAGGTTGGACTTGATGATCTCAAAGATCTTTTCCAACCTCATTCATTCTGTGATTCTGTGAATACTGTTAAATTGCAGATGTTCCTATATTAAATGTGAAACTGCCTCTACAGTTCTGTTCAGGTTGAAATCACTCTTGATGTGCCCAGTTCTCAATCATCAGTATTAACTTCAATGTGCAAATAATAACTATTGATTATGGTGCAAATAAATCCTTAGATATCAGTTCCCCGTTTTACACTATTCAACTCATGAACACTAATACAAAATCAAGTGCAAATACTGAAACTCAATTGGAATCTTTAATTTAATTTAAATTTGATTAATTTGTTTGCACACACTGCTTCCGCACATTCTCCAAAAAGCAAAAACTGGTACTCTTGATAGAAGCTCAACACTCACATGAAAAAACCTGATGGAGAAGGAAAATATTTTGTAACCTTCATTCTGAAAAGCGGTTGAGACTTTGCACAGAGACTTCTCTCTCATCTATTTAACATGACACAGAATGTTTAAACGAGAACATCTGCAGCATTCTTTCAATACTCTGGGGAAAGCATGAAAAGCAATATGTTACAGTAAGAGCAAAAGCAATGGGGATTCTTTCTTTGCAACTCAGTCAAAATATGCTGCATGTGGGCATATTTAATTTTTTAAAATTAATTTACTTAGAATTCTTAAAGAAACCAGCTGTTGTTACTGTATCTGTGCTTGAAAATCCTTTGAGTCTAGCAGTTGGAAGCTTACATACTTATTCCATTAATTTAGATGACTGTGAACATTTCCCATAGAATAATTGTGCTGCATAATGCATGACTATTCATTCTCTAGTAATGTCAGTTGAAAGAAAGGAACAAGAGGGGGAAAAAAGCAGGGGGATTTTGGTGGGGTTTTTTGGGGTTTTTTGGGGGGGGGTTGGTTTTTTGTTTGGTTGGTTGGTTGTTTTGTTTGGTTTTTGTTTGAGTTTTTTTTCTGCACTTGGAAATTAATAAAGTCCAAGAGTGCTAGTGCTGCTTTCATAGGGCTTAAGTTGACATGTCTAGGCCTCTGAACAATTCTCAGTATCCCTTTGGTTTATATTAGCCACAGAATCCCATATTTTTTTTTTAGTCTGGGTCTAATTACTTCCAAAATTTGTCTGTTTTGAAAAAGGACACAAAACAAACCAGTATCAAATCTGTGGATTCATCATCTGCCTAACCATCATTAACTTCCTGAGGGAATTTAGTTTCCAAGGTGATATCAAACCTAGGAAACAGCTTGATAGATGCTCTTGATTTTGGTACTTTTAAAGCAGAAGAAAGTTTTATTTTTATGGGGAAAAAAACATCTCCTGAATATTAACCTTATCTCTGCCCTTTTCTTCTTGTCTCACAGTTTTCCTTCTGGATATTTTGAAAAAAAATAGCTTCCTAAGGATATTGTAAAATACTGGAGAGTGTTCTGCAAATAGCCACCAAAAGAGGTGGCTATTTGCAGAACCTAGACTTTTCTCCAGAAGTCAAGGCCAAGAGACTTCCAATCCCTCTCTCCTCCCACCCAATTCTGTCTCTAAGCACTTAAACTAATCACAGCAGAACTCACAGAACTCTGTCCTTCATTTCTTGTTGATCAGAATGTTTTCTTTTGGTAGAGTCCAACACACAGGTTGGGTGTAGAAGGGCTCAACAATGCCTTAAAATCTGTGAACAACTGTGAAATACACCTTTAAAAAGAACTTCAGTTTCCCAGCTGAGGGATTTCTTTTGCTTCAGTCCAACATACCAAGTGTTTTACCCTGGCCAATCCAAGAGTCAGATAGGATCAGCAAACACCATGAGATCTCATCAACACCAATATCCCCCATAACTCTCAGCAGACATGTAACAGCAATGAACTTTATGTGTACCACTGAGGCTGGAAGTAAATTAGCTGAAGTAAACTTACCAGAATAAACTTTGGGGGTCCAAAGAAGTGAAGTGGAGATACTCCTAACAGAAGCAGAGAAACTGAAAGCAATAAGAGAGAGGAATCAAGGTTAGACTGAAAGACTGACTTGTTCTATGTGAGAATATGGCAAAATGGATTAAAAACATCTTTCTGCCAAAGAGCAATATAAGAGCAAAATCTGGACTACTTTTCAAAAAACCTTTGCAAAGCACCTTAGACTCAGATACAAGTAACTTCTCATGCCATATAGGTAGTTCTCACTTCTCATTATCTTTAATGAGAGCATAAGGCCATAAGAAAAATGTGGCACAGTGATTCGTGCTATGGATTAAATATGACCAGGCTAATACAGCAGAATAAAAGAATCACTGAGAAAAAAAACTATAAAAATTTGAATACATTTTATAAATTGTTGTGAGTGCAGCCACTGAAAAGAAGAGAAACGGAAGTTAAAGAGCTAATTAAAGTGAATTAAAAAGCAATATTCTTGCATCAAACTGCTTTAACTCCTAACAACATAGACTCAAGAGAAAAAAAGCCTGTACTGGCTCTTTGTATGCAGGTTTGTCAGTTGTTTTATTTGAACAGAAATGGCAAGGAAATTCTGAAGAATTAGAGACCTGTCAGTTCTAGCTATCAATAGCTGGAGACTTGAAAGTCATCTCCCTATTGAGATTTTCAACAATAAATGGATTTTCTCTAACCAGTCTGCCTCTGAAGACAAACATGATTCTAACACTATATGTAGTATTTAGAAATCATAATTAAGGTTACCCTTGATGACAATAGGAACAACTATGTATTTAAGCACTAGATAACCTTTCTGCGTGTGATAACTGTGAAAATGAACAGGCACTGAAACAGCCATAAGAAACAGTCATGAACTCAAGTGACAGCAGGAATAAAATGACCACATTGTGTAAAAGAAAAGTATGTGAAGTACTCAAGAATGAAATAAGAACAACCTACATCAAATATATGATACAGTCAAGTTAATACACTGAGAGAAGAGCTGTGTTCACCACAAACAAATAATGTACTCATCACACACAAAAAAGGAAGGTCATTAAAGAGAAATATCTACATGATCCAGCACAACACTTAAAACCGCAGAAGAGTCTACAAAGGAGAGAAATAAAAGGTCTCACATATGAGAGTCTGGAGTATATTCAGAGGAAATGGAAAATATAATCAGAAATAGTTTTTTAAAAAATTCTCCTGAACAGAGGGTCTACAACTAAAACATGTCATAAAGAATAACCTGCCGGAAGAAAAAAATGAAATCTTTCATTATTTCAGTACTTCAGCATTTCTCCTCATGACCATTACTTACATTGGTATTGCTGATAATCTTTACAATTCTTCTGTGAGTTACAACTGTTCTGCTGACATTAATATTTTCCCTCTCTGATTTGTATATTTATTTTCCTTTGAAGATTTTTTCAATTCATTAAGTAACCATAAAAGAAGTCGGTCTTCAGGAATTTCTCTTTTTTAGTGCTAGTACAACTTTTTATGTGAAACTGTCATTTGAGTAAAAGTCTTTAATTTTGTATAGTGATGGTTCAAAATTCCTTTAATTCTTAGATACTGAACTCTGTCCACATGAATGATATCCAAATAGAAATGCAATTTTCATGTTTTATTCCACATGATATTTGATACCCCCATTTCAGGTTAAGAATGCCCAAGATAAATTTTTATTTTTAAAAGATCAACATTGGAACTAGTCACAGAATTTCTCCATTAAAACCAATCCACAGTCCACCATGATGTTTATAACCAAATTGACTGGTTTTAGTGGAACAATGGATTAGCTAGTCTCCAGAGTGAATTTCCTTTCCTTTTAAGGTATTGTATTGGTATCTAGGATTAGAAGCCTGTAATTTTCTCCTTTCAGTTTACTACTTGTATATATCAATTTCATTCATACAGCATATAAATTGCAAATCTAGGAAAAATGTCTCAAGTGGATTTCAATGCTTCTATTGTTGCTTTAAAGAACACTATAGAGATTAAAAAAGCCACAAATCCAATTTCAGGTCACACATCAGCCTACCCATGTGACTTAATTGCCTACTGATTGATAGAGGAGTGAAATATTTGATCTGTAAATTCTCCCCCCATACATAACTTCAAAGGGAGCACTCTTTAATCTGTGCCTCTCATAAGTTTGGGTGTCAGTGTATTAGCCAGTGGAAGCCATTCTGCCAGTTCTGCCTTTATTCTTACAAAGGAAGACAATCATCAGTTCCCTGGTGCAAGGCAGCTATAAGAGAGTTGGATTGTTCTTCAAACATTAAGGATAAAACTGCTATTTTTTCCCCTCCTGCAGGAGGGGTGATGCTGAATGAGGGTGATGCTTGAATGAGGGTGATGCTGAATAGGTGATGCTTGACTGAGGATGTCAAAAGGCCTTTTTGACCAGTGAGCCTTTCTGAACCTGAATTTAAATGGTTTTTTTGAGTAAAGTGAAAATAGTCGTTTTAATAGACTTCTCACACTTCGAATTCTGCAGTCAAACCTTGATAACCTTCAGAGGAATTCACTGAAAGACACAGTTACTGCAGTGGGGGTGACAAAAATGGGTATGAATATTTTTTCCATAGAGCTATTATCTGATTTTTCAATCACTAGTCATGTCTATTAGCCTTTTCTATTTATACATTCTTTATTTGTAAATTCTTCCTGTGATCAAAATATATCAAAAATCATGTTTGAGTTTTCATATGGCTGAACAAAACATGCAAAGTTCCAATGCTACAATTAAAGCACTGTTTTTGCAGTATTGAAAAATCCCAGCATGAACAATTAAGCTTCTGATTCTACTGTGACATTATCGAATAAAAACACTTCAAATTCCTTCTCATTTCCATTGCAAAGACTGTGGAACCTGATCTGCTATTAATAAAGTTTCCCAATTGCCACGTAATTCTAAGATACAAATGACATTGGATGTAAAAGTCCATAAATAATGATGATAAAAAGCCACTGTTCCTGTATATCTGGGTTCTCTCACTGATATTTTGAAGTGTCAAGGGCATTAAATTTAATTCCTGGCTCTTTGTATGCACAATAAAGATTTAGATAACCGATCTAGTTTAAATCAGCAATATATGGGCACTCATCTGCAGCCTCTCTATAAATCAAGCAATGAGACTCAGCCAGTTACAAATCTAAGACAGAAACTCCAAATAGCAGACAAGAAATTGTCGCTTACACAGTACAAGCAGGAGGCATAAATTATTTCTATCTATTCAAATAGGCAATTAAAAAAATTTAAAGTAATGATTTTCAAATTATTTTTGCTCAAGTACAAGAAAATTAGTATTTTGGAAAGAGGATGGTCCACATTTGACGGATTTTAGTATGGTCCCACTCAGCAAAACGCTTCACAGTCCATAATACAGCTCCGAAATGGAACAAATATCCAAGATTTTATACACAGAGTAAGAAAGAATCAGGGCCCATGCTTCACTTCAGCTGGGTTTACACATTTAGTAGATGTCCAGTGTAAACATCACATGACTGTAGCAGCTGAGAAAACGTTTTTCCAACCACCCACATGTCAGAGTCAAAGCAAAGTGAAAGGCAGAAAAAATATAATTAAAATCACCCCCTACAATTTTTAAGAGGTCATTTATTGGAGCCTCCAAACTTTCTGCCAAGGGTAGGTGGGGGTCTTTCTCATTTGCTTCTCGCATTTTACACTTCAAACAGCACAAGAGTTTTTTAATTTTCTAAGGGGTTTTGGGGTTTTTTTTTCCTGAAGTTGATCCCGACTTTGTATAAAGCTATTTATTGTGATTGGCTATGTTTCACACAGAATAATTTCTAAAATATTATTAGTAAAGCCTTAACATGAAAAAAATACAGTACTCAGTTTAAGGTATCTTGCCTCCAGAGAATGATAGGGAACTGAAGCTATGGCAAAACTAACTAGCAGACTGCTTGAAATAACAGAACAAACTTCTTCAGCAACTTTTGCAGCATAGATGATGTAAGGGAAGTGTTTTAGTCTCCAACAGTATGTCACAAAGGTGACGTGTGTGGTATTTCCCTGTTGTACAGAGCTTGACACTAAACAGGTCCCTACTCTTCAGGCAGGAAATAAAAACACTCAGACGCACCAGTACAGAAGATTTGCAGCATAAGAACCTAGAAAGCAATTTCTGATTTTTCCCCCTAAGGATGCATAAAATGAAACAAAGGAGAAACAGAAAATTACAAAAGTGTATTTGGATAAGATATTTTTGACTGTGTTATTTACACAATTCACATATCACGAAGTCAACTTTGACATTGTAGTGCTGCCATATTTCAGCTTCAGTCGTTAGTTTTAAATAGTGGGCTTTGATATTCTTATGTGTTAATTAGTGATAGAAATCACAGAAGCTGAAATGTATCATTCATCAAGTACCTTTACTTCTAACTCAAGAAATGTTGGATTGAGGCTTGCCAACACTGTTTGATAAAGGTTAAAGTAGCAGTGACATTGCAAGTGTTTGCACCACCCTAAGTCTGAAATCTTCCAAGATTTGCAGTGTGGGAACTGTTAGTGTTGGGAATACATTCTTTGTGATGTTGAACTCAATTGGATTAGGAATCTGAAGCAATTTACTTTTCTGCCTTGGAAATGTGAACATAGGATACATTAACAATAATAAGGTAGGAGCTTATTAATACATTGTTAATCAATTAGCAATAATAAGCTATGATCAGGCATCCTAGTGCATAATCCCAAAACAATAGCTTACCTTCAAGTATCATAGCTACAGTCTCATAAATCAGTGGAAGCACAGCAAGAAACAAGGCAACAGAGTCTGGGTTTGGGGGGGGTTTTGTGGTGGTGATTTCTAAATTTTTTTAAGCTTAGAATTTAAGGAAGGAATTAAGGAATAAGAACTATTTTGATGCCTGCTTTGACATATAACATGTGACAAGGATAAAGTCAAGTATTCCAAATGAGAACAGTTGGAATCAGAAATGAGAGCTACCCCAAAAGTTACTTGGGTAAAAAGATGAGGTGCTAGGTGCAGTTGTAACTTCTCCTCTGCCATATTTCTGCTGAGAAGTGTGTTAAGACCTTGTTTGCATAGGTGAACTTAGCATTTCATTGCTTCTCATTTTATTTTAGCTGCAATTCTGCATTGCCAAAAATGGCTTTTTACAGTGAAGGGGCGTTTGTTAATCCTCCTATTTAAAAAGAAACATACAGAGAGCTCAGCTGTCTCTAGCGCTAGCTCATGATTTATTTTACAAGCAGCTTCACACAGCTCTTTACTAAACAGACATTCTTTGTGCTTTATTACAAGTTTGTTCCATTGAGTCATGCTCTCTGCGGGATGTTGTGTCTATATTTTATTTCACTCTAGCCATTAATTACCTTCTGGGCCCTGTATCATGTGTCTCTCATTTATTACAACGGTGCCTGCTAGTGTTGCTAGTCAAGGGGCTGTCAGAATTTCCATTAGAAAACCCATCTCTCAGGGGTTTACAAGTCAGCTGTAAAGCTTTACTCCTGCCTGATGGTTGGCATACATGGCCATAGCCAGAAGGGTTCTTTCTTTTCTTTCTTAAATTGAACTAGGAAAAAAAAACCCTCAATGTTTTTAAGTCATAGAATCAGACACGAGTTTTGACTCAGTGTTTTCGAAACTCAGAAACAGCTTTATTTCTTTAAATCAAGTTTTGCAGGCTGTTTGTAAGGCTGGCTGTAGTGTAAGCCAGTGCTTGGGTGTTTGGCTATTTTTAAAGGATTCAAGTCATCTTTCCACTTCCTTTTCCATCACTAAACTTCCTTCCACAACACCTTGCCTCTGACTAACAGGTCTGGAGTCTGCTCCTCTGAAGCTGCTGCTGTCTGAAACAGCTTTTGAATATTCCTGCACATATATGCCTTTCCATTTAAGTCCAACAACAAAGAAATTGCTTTATTCTGCCTATATCTCTACAGTCGTCATACTCAGTTGCAGTTAATATCTCTATATCTCCACTTTGCCCAGAGAAGTTGTTGGTGCCCCATCCCAGGAAGTGTTAAAGGCCAGGTTGAATGGGGCTGTGAGCATTCTGATCTAGTGGATGTTGTCCCTGACCATGGCAGGGGGATTGAAACAGGATGATCTTTAAGGTCCCTTCCAACACCACCCATTCTATGTTTCTATGAGTTTGAGCAGATCTGGGAGGACGTAAAACCATGAAATTTCCACACAGCAACACCTGATTTCTACTCCATTTAGAACCAAAACTGGCATCCCAAAAGCTTCTTTGTAAGGACTCCAAGGCAAGGTAGGACAGCCAGGGCCCCAGAAGTCCAAGCAGACAAGGAGCGAACAGGAGCCTCAGAGAGCCAGCACTTGCCATACAGGGATTTAGCACTGTAGCATGCACATGTCTACTCCAACTTAAAATTTAAGGCAATTTCTTCCAATTTTATTCCAATAAAGCAATGAACGATTTTAGTGCAACCTTTCAATGGCAGGCATTTTTCCGAAAATAAGTCCTTACAAGCTATATAGTATGACTAGATATTCTACACAAATAGAGGTGAAAACTAGAGATGTGTTTGATCCCAGTGTTCTTACCATAGGAAAGTATATTTTCAGCAAAAAATAAAAAGGTACACATCAACAAATATGTACTATAATAGTATAAAACAATTGGAAGTTGTTTTAACTAAATGTATAAAGTTTATCCTAGGTCACTTCCCAAATAAGCTGGTTTTCACATGCTACACAGGAGCTTATGAAAAATAAGCCTGGAAAAGGAAATAAGCCTAGAAAGGAAATAAGCTACAAAAGACATTTTATAGTCTTGATTAATCTGCATTTTGATTTATTAACTGCATAGTGGTGGAGAATAAGGCAGTTATCAACCACAGACAGAGAACTTAGAATTAAATTACTGCATTTATGAGTTTCAGGTAAGATGAAAGTGAACACTTCTTTAGCATGGTAAGAAATAAGTAATGAGACTGATAAAGACCAGATAATGAGCTTCACTAAATAATGTGGAAAAAATTCCAGTTAAATAGAATTACTACCTATAAAAAATCAACAGTCCCTGCCATTAGGCTTTATTTGTCTTAAATTCCCTAGGATACATCCTCTTTTATCAAACTTCTTGGATAGATGGTAGGTTGCTTATTTCTATCCCCTCATGTAAATGAAGTGGCCATAAATTCTGAAAATTCATTATCCTCATTCTTTTATTTTAACTGGTCAGAATATTCTGCCATATTTTTGCCATCTAAAGAGAACACAATGCCAATCACTTCAGACTATCAGTAAGGAAGAACATTATATAGAAGATGAGGTACAGGGACAAGAGGACAATAAATCTCTAACAAATAATTTACTTTATCCAGGTGAAAGAACATATTAGACCAAAGGGAAAGGAAAATATTGGTAAGGAGAAAAAAGTCTTTCAAATGCATACCTAGAATTCTGTATCAATTATACAACCATATTAATTATTAAAATAATCTTAAGCTGTTTAAGGATAACCTAACTGAATCAAGGCTTTGTAACCCCTCTTCTGTAAACATCCTTTTCAGATGCTCCTAAGAGCATTGTCACTATCCACTGGCTCTTGTTCAGAGAAAATTATTCCCTCTCTAGTAAATTTAAGAGAGGTAAGATAGTTTACATCAGAATAAATGGGGGGGGGGAGGGAGGAGAGTGGTTTTAGCTACAGAATCAGAAGTTATTGTCATAAAACTGGCCATAAGTTTGAAAGATAGATATGGAAGTTCTGTCATCTGTTGTTTAGGATTTGGATTTGGGTTTTAATTGCTTCATCCCTTGGAGTTTTACATCCCTTAGAGAAGGGGACTGAACATGTGAACCTCAGCTCAATATTGACTACTAGACACATAGTCACCTAATGAAATTCCCTCCTTTTTGTAGGCCTAATATTTTGGCATCATCGTCATCTTCATAAGAAATTCAGGGTTTTTGCAGTGTTAACCTTACAAAATCAGTCTAGTTCATTCTCTCTGCATCTGTTTGAATTCATCAAAGACAAAAAAAATCTTTACACAAGAAGAATATAGAGCAAAAGTGCCACCTCTGAATCCAGTTTCCTTTACTGATCTTATATTTCTACCCTCAGTTTGTTTTCAGTGGGAAGAATAGTGTTTGCTTGTATTTTCTCTTCGAGTTTTACTGTGGCAATGAAGATACACTTCAAACAAGAAGTGGTAGCTTTTATTTAAATCCATGTTCATATACAGCCCACAGCAAGCTTGCTGTCCATAAATCAAACTGGTATTTCCCCATAACTCCTCTCAAGCTATTCTGCTCTCTTCTTTAATTCAGAGAGGAATTGTCAGTCATGAAAATTAGTTTATGATTCATTTTCAGTTTATTACCTTGGTTGACTTAGCAGACTTCCCTGCTAGCTCTGACCTATACTTGCCATTGTAAAACAATAAGAAGGGATGCCTCAAAATATTTACTGTTGTGGGTTTATTAAAATTAAGTTTTGTTCAGGACAACAAGCAACATGCCTAGATGAAGACAATGAAACCTTCAGTGAGGAAAGAAGACTTCCCCAGCTACAGACAGCCATGGATTGTGGTCATTTTTCTAGAATTCATGTCAATAATGAAACAATAAAAAGAGAATATGTAAAAATTTCATATTAATATTGCCATCTCTGCTCCCCCACCATGAAATTCAGGGCACAGATTGACAAGTGATATAAGTGCCTCCTATACCAATATTCAGAATTTCTTGCCCTGGCCACTACTAGCATAACAAAGTCACAAACCACTGCCAAAAAATACTGAATTATCAACAAACTTTTATTTTAGGCACCTCCAAGTAGCTACAGCAAAGGTGTCAGCCTTTAGCATGCTACTCTTCCTAGCAGTGAAACCTTTGAGGAAGTCTCTGAAACTCATTAAGTCTCCTAAATAAACTCAGTGTGTGACAGCAAAATAAGAGAACAAAAATGGAGAAGGCATCTTGAAGGTTTAAAAAAAATGGTCCTAAATGTGAGAAGTTATAAGGCATTCTTTTGAAAAGCTTGAGATATTGAGAGCCCAACATGGAGTTACTTACCGGGGAGACAATTTATTAAAGTAAGAACATATCCTAACCATGACAGAAGCCTGTTTGTTTAGTTTTGTAATAATTTTTCAAAGTAATATAATTGAGAATGATGAAGAACTCTTGAACCCACAGCAAATCTCAAAACCTTCAATATGAAAAGCACATATTTATTAAGAGAAAAATATTTGTGTGCATTAAGCTTGCTTTTAAAAGCAATTAGAGATTTATAAAAGCTCTTGGCTTTAGAGATGTATTTACCCAGGATGCATTCAATGAAGTTTTTCTGAGTTATTTTTCACCTGATTAGCAGTGATAATAGAGTCATCCTTTGCATTAATTTATGATTTCACTGAGATATTACTTAGAAACACATTGATCATCTCTGAAGTACTCTACAGCAAGGACACCATAAATATGTACCTAAACCACCCTTGGCTGTGGCTAATGGGCGAGTGGAGAGTTCACAGGGCTGAAAGTCAAATGAGGTGCAATATAAAACCTAGAATTCTGCTTTGGAAACAAAATTGATGAATGCAGAGGTGATAGAGAATCTAAAGAGTCTCAAATTCAGATTCATATTTCTCCCAATCCACAGCAGTTCCACAGTGTTTGGCTCAGAGGGTTTGACTAAGTTTTAGACCTTTCATTCCACATCTGTGTGAAAGAAGTGCTATCCAGATGCTACCATTAGTCACAGCAAGGTGCAAAGGCAGCCTTTGTGGCCCTAAGACACCATCCACAGGGAAGTGAGCTCACTTGGCTCAGTATCATTTTGCAAGTCTTCAAACATAGACTCAAAGTCTGGGACCTCTGCTAATGGAATACTTTGCCTTCCCATTTCAGGCACATGAGCAGTCTTTATTGCCTATTCACAGTCAATTAAAAATTAAATTTTCTCTTGACACATCCTGTAAACCAGTTACTTTTAAATTAATTTAAACGTAGACACTAAGTACAGTTATAAATAATTAGTAACTCATATGTCTTGCACCACAGAGCAAAATGCTGCAGTTCCTTCAGTGTTGAGCCTTTTTAATCCTCTTCTGATAAAAATGGGGGGAAAAAAACCCACAAAAAACATGTATTTTAATAGACTGGTACCAAAGATTAGTGTTCTACAGATCTGTGGTACCCTTCTCCAGGACTCCCACAGCACTGTGTACATGAACAGCTCTGGCCTGGAGCACTTGGGTTGGCAGTGACCACAAAGGTACTCCTGGAGCAAGCAGGGATCTGGAAGGGGGGAAAGGACTATCTAATGGAATGTTTCAAAACCCCCTGGCTATGTATCAGTCTGCCTGCTTACAGATAATCTTCTTGGCTTCCAGGGGAACAGTGTCCTGTCTCACAGCAAGTGGCACTCTTCCCTCTGTTTAAATAAATATGAGCTGTGCTGAGACAAACAATCTGTGCTGGTCCTCACCACACTGGCACATGCTTTTTAAAATATTTCCTGATGCCAGGGGCTGCCTGGTATACAAAAACCCTCACTGCAAGCATGGCATTAAAGTTTGGTGACAACCATTTTCCTGCTGAGTGAGAAGACCAGGTTACAGCCAATCTTCCTGGCATGGTTATTGCAAATTTATACCGTACCAAACAATTTCTCCTACTTCTGCACAATATTGGCAAAGGCCGTCCCTTTATCCATGCTGAGTTTATTTCTCATTGCTCCAAACACTATGACAGATTTTAAACTCTTTTCTATGTGCTAAAAACGGGACTCTGCATCCCTTATGCAGTACAAGGGACACCAGCCTATCCCCATGCAGGTCTCCAAAACCAATCTGCATCCTAGAGAGCATAGAAATGCATAATCCTGAAGAGAATAATCTCTGCAGGGTTCAATCCCACAGAAACTGTTTCATGGGAGTACATGGACTGCAGTGGGAAGCATTTGAATCCTGAAGGAGAAGATTTCAGTAAATGCACGAACCAATTCTTCTCAAACATTTGCAGAAAATGAATTAAAATGATAGAGCAGTTGAATTAACTTCTCTATAAGCTTTACCCAGGGGTGTACATTACTTAAACAATGTACATAAAATAAAAACAGGATAACAAAATTTGTTCTGATTTTCATACATTGATGCATTAGAAGGATGAATTTATTTTTTGTTGTTTACTAAACTAATACACCATACTAAATATGTAAATGCTGACTCTAATTAATTAACTACAATTCAAGCTGCAGACAAGCTGTTGCTCTTCAGGTATTATATTGATTGAAGTCTCTGTCGCTTTTGTTTTAAGTGCACCATTATCTTCCACCGAAATGTTTGATTTATGATACAGACACAGTGGAAGTTTTAAGTTTTATTCCCCAATGTCTCAAAAAAATAAAGACAAAGCAAGCATGTAACTAGGAATGACACCAAATGACAACATCCTAACAGTTTATACAAGAAATGTACTCACAAGGGTAGTGCTGTGGAGGGCCAGGGCAAAACAAAATAAATGGGTCACCCACAGGGGGGAAAAGGCCACTTTGGGGTGATTATATAATACATTTTTGATGGAACCTTAGTCATTCAAAAACAGCTTTTTTTTCCCCAACCAAAATCAACATGTTTTTCCTCTGCTTTGCTTTGACCTTGACCACAAGCATACATCCTTCCTGAGAAACAATTCTAAGTCAACAACATAAGCTTCATTATTGCCTACATTTTTCAAACAGACAAGAATTATGCACAGCCCAGATCCATGCTTGAGACCCTTGTGAACTGCAATGATCCTTCTGTACATGGAGGGGCTTGGAGGAAAAGCAGCATGATTTGGGTTGTCAGAATTCACATAGTTAATTTAGCACTGGCATGAGTGTGAGCTTAAAAAATGTCGTGTCAGAGTTGCCAGACACAGCCATGATGCTATTTTAACTTTTCTGTTAATAGCATAGCACTTAAAGTCGCTTGATAGTTATTGGATGGGTAAGAAATTTCGACTGGATACTCAAAGGTGGAGCTGGTCATGATGCCCACCTAGCTGCAGGTACCATGGAGCCTGTTGTTCCTGAGCAAGCTAACCTGGCAGAGAAGGTGCACTTAGTGACTGCAAAAGCCTCTGCACAAAACAGAAACACCACATCTCAGCCAAGCTGACCTACACACTGTGCTAGTCAGAGAAGACATGCCACAGCCCACACAGAAAAGGAAAATGAGCCCTCAACTCTGAGATCAGAGTTTACGTATTTATGGGTTAGCATAGAGAAATCTTCATCCTCACTGCCACAGCTCTTAATGAGACACCACATAGTCTCTTTAGAGTGGTCTTGTTCATGCTCAGGGAGATGTTATCCAAACTTTGGTGAGTGAATCTATTAGTCAACAAGCCTGCTGACTTTCAGCACAAAAAATCTAGATGTTCTATGAAGGGTAAGTTTAGACACTATTTCAATAAAATCTTTTTTTTGTATGGAAATACACAAAATAAATATGACAGATGTTCTTTTCAGATATTGATGCACAGAGAAAAGCAACAGAGATACAATATGGAAAGTTGGTAGAAGAAAAAATAATTACAACCTTACAATGTCCTGTAAAACTGAATCAGTGGATCCTTACCAAGTTTTGTAAAGCTGTTTTGCTTTCCCTGTGGAAAGGAAAAGGGATGAAGTTGTTATTCTTCCAAAGGCAAAGCTGTGCAAAAGAGAGGCTGGCTAAAACTCCCAAATTTACTCTGTGGCTACAGGCAAGCTTTTTGTACTGAATTAAGAGTCAGAACAGACCTGTGACCAGTGGTCCTGCTGAAGGAGTATCTGTGCCTCAGGCAGCCCAGTCTGCTCTGGGTGAACAAATTGCAGAGCAGCTTCTCTCTCCTGCTCCAAATGGTGCAAAACAGGTTCTCACTAATGCTACTCGTGGTGGTTCTGGGGCTAATGGCCAAGAAACAGATGTTTTCTGATCTCTGCAGAGCTTGTGCCATGAGGGTTTTAAGCCTTATTCTTAAATTATGCAGAATCTGAGATTTTACTTAAATACTGCAGCAATAGGGACATATGTTAAGTGGCAGTGATTAGTTTGCTACCAGAAAACCTATATTTAATCTGAGTGCAAACACTCAGAATTTAGTAATACAACTTAGTTATTCACCTCCCTTCCAACTTGGAGATAACTTTGGAAAAAAAATATTACTAGTCATAATGGAAGTGCTATTATTTTATCCAACTTTGCACTAAGGTGCCACCTACCAGAATAAATCAGGAGGATTTAAGTGGGTCCATTGAAAAGAACAGGTCAAAAGCAAATCTGTCTGCTTACATAACTGCTATGTAAAACCCACTATAATTAGATTTCTATATCCACAGATACCTAAAGGGGGTCATTATACATGCTCCTCCCAAGGAGTCTTGGTACTATGCTGTAGTTAACTGTCCATTTCTACTTTCCGAAAAAATGGTGATTATAACAAGTACTCATCTTCAGTTCTTAGCTACTTGACAAGGATTATTCAGTGCTCAAAAATGCAAGCTGAATACCATTTTTAATTATTACTATTAATGTTGAAATGTCTGTCTTGGGAGTCCCAGGCTTTTTCAGGATAGCCAGATGCCTCAGCCTTGCAACACGGGGGCAAGAATGAAGGAATCAGAACTTCCCACACAGTAGGGGGGATGAGGAATTTAATTTCTAATTGCAGACACAAGTTTCTCTCTTCACTGCTAAGTACCAACTGCAGAGAAGCAGCAAGCCATGTCTATTCTTAAAGGATTTGTTTGGTGGTGGGCAGATGCAGGCTTTAACTTTAAAGAGGGAGAAAGTAATTAATATTTTAAAACACCCACGGGTAGTTTGTGAAGAGTGGTTAATGTCTGTTCAAGCTACAGAGGATGCTTCAGAGAGGGAAGGCCACCGGCAATTTGCCCTTCGTCACTTGCACAACTTCCTCTTCAAACATAAGATGCTTCACTTATCTTCCTGCAGTTACATCTGCCAATATAATTTGTCCATTTGGAATAGAGAAATGCCTCATCACCAATGCCTCACTAAGTGTTAAGAACTGTGAATTCTGTCATGAAGCATTTGAAATGCAATTTCTCTTACTTTAGCAATAAGAGTTCAGTCCGCGAATTTTTTAAAGATTTCCCTACTAATAACAGACAGGAACAGAACCAAACTTGAATAAGCCAAAGCCTTTGACATATTTCAAGTAGCATGCCCTGTCAAGTTTACCTTATATCCATTTCTTGTCTATGTCACTGAGATACACATGGATAAAAATGAGTGGAAGAACATTGCATCAACTGCTCTTCAGAATCAGTGGATTTATATCCATTACTTTTTTCTTTTCAAGGCAAGAGGTTTATATTTATAGGACCTAGAACCTTAAGACTGGCTGAGATTCAGATCTCATCATGCAATACTGGGAGTTGATGCCTGACAGCTGACAGTCTGCCAAGTGTAGGTAAGCACCTAACACAGTTTATCTCCCTTGGATTTGGTCACTTTAAATATTTTGGAACTCTGAATTAGAGAAGGGCTTTTAGGTGTCCTAAACCAGGACACCCGCCCTTGCTCAGGACAGCAAGTAAAGCAAGAAATGTTGCAAACTTTCCCTAAAATGGCACCAAGCTCTCAGAGCTAAAGGAACCTCTGAAATGGGAGGGAAGGGACACTCAGAGAAGTTACACTGAGGGAACCTGTAGCTTTTTCAGCAACTACTATAGCACAGTTTCAAGTGGTAGCTTACAATCCTGCCATACATTCCACCAATGCTCAGGACCCAAACTCATGACAACAAAAGCTCTGGGAAAGTGGACACTTATTCCTGGACTTAATACCCCTGCGATTTTTGTAAGCTTGCCAGTTAGGTGACATTTACACTTTTGGTTTGGTACAGACTTTAAACTGTTGCTGATGAGTTTTACATGCACAGTGGAATTCCTCAGAGCTATTTGGAGAGCAGAGGAATTTATGTGTTACTGTGTTTGACCCTAGTAATATCTATGGAATTGAAATACTTCTTTCCAGAGAGACTGAAGTGTGTATATATCTTCATACCAACCTCAGTGAAAAGGAGGCAATGACTAGTCTGGCAGTGTATGACCTTGCTTCCAGATATTGCAAAGCACACAGAAAAAAAGTTTAAATAATACTCCATGATGCCAGGAATTTACAAAAAGGAAATGAAAGAGTCAATTCTGATAAAAGAAGCTCCAGCACATGTATAGAAGACCAGCTGATAAGGTGTGTGCAATTCCTCAACAGGGGAGACCATGGGCGTGTTTCAGGTTTCTCACATCCTCTCTCAGGATCTACCTCCACTTGCTCCTACAGCTGTGCTTTCTCTTTTATAACGTAACAAAATGCTTGAACTCACAACTCCTTTTCCACTCACCTGGCATGAAGTTTCCTGTTTCCAAATCAAACAAGCAAAACACTTACAGAAAGAAAGCAGAGAACATAACTCTCTCTCCCTGCTAAGCATGCTGGCCTCAGATTGCAGAGCAAGACCATTAAATAAAGTAACCCAAAAGCCTCTAATCTCAAGCCCCCTACCCCAAACCAACACAGCCTTTGCACAGAGCCCACCCACCACTTCCTTGGATTATACCCAAAAGGTTTTACTGTGTTCACAAGGTAAACTCCAGACACTCCAGAATTAAATCCAAACTACTTTGGAGACTTTATTGTTTAGGTGGTGCAAAATATGGCACAGATTATGAACCAGTGAAGCCATACCTCATCCATCATGTTTTTTAAATCATAGATCAGTATATATTGCAGCTTAATAACAAAACATTTACGTGGTCCTTAAAGTATAACATGAAACTGCCATCATTCTGGTTGTTATTCACACATATTGAAAACCTCTTTCAAAACATCGCTCTTTCACCTGTGAACTGCAAGAATCTATTTTTCTAGTGAAGCATATGTAAGACTGAGGACTAATCTGGAACTAGTTTTTCCACCAAAACATGCCAATGTGTGTATGTAGTGGATGTACCTCTTTTCTTGAAATAATTTCTGAATTACAGCATATATTCTACTAAAAAGAAAAAAGCAGAAATATGAAAGTTGAGTGACTGACTGACTGCTTTATTCATCCAAGTTATTACAAGACCTAAGGAAACACATCAATGGGTAAGTTTTTCACTGTATGTCTAAGTTTATCATATCATCTGGTTATGGTTAGAATCTCATACCAAAACCATCCTGTCATTGAAATAAATGTGTCCCATAGCACAGAAAAATGACTAGATGTGAGAAGACAGTGTGATATGAGCATATAGACATCAGATGGATAATGTAGTTCTGAGCATTGTAGAACAAAAGTGAACACTATTTTCCAAAATTTCTTTTCCTTCTAGTGTGTTGGAAGTTAGACGAGAAAAATAATATAGATGTTTGTTTATAATCTGCATTTTAACAATTTGCTGTGAAGTTATACAGTGAAATTTCAAATGGTGTGCAGTATCTTGTTAGAATGATGTGAGAAAATTAAGATTTTCTTCCACATTACTGTAGTAACTTTATTACCAAAAAAAAATACCTTCATCTAAATTTTCAGACCAACAATTTTTTGAAAAGAGGAGATAAGCAGGAGAAAAGTAAGAGCACCTTTGCATCCACTACCATCACCAAATGCAGAAAACTTCACATGTTTTTAATCTTAGGACAGCTTTCAGTGTAATTGTTGGTTCCACCCTGACTACTCCCCAAAATGACAGAGAGTGATGTTGACACAAGATAGCAAGCCATGGTACAGAATGTCTAAAAGAATGAAAAACTGGAAATGGTGTCATAATGATAGTCCATCACCTAAATCCTGACACTCCTGAGCAATTTGGGGATGGATGTCCATCCTTTACACCAAGCCACCCTGATTTTTGTACTTCATTTTCTTTTTCCTTTGATCTTTCACTCACTTTGGACAAAATGAAATGCAGACTTAAAAGCCCCGTCAGGAGTGGGATACCATGTAAACTTTAGAGCTGCCAGAGTTAGATCAGTCAGCTGCTGTAGGTGAAAGGTTGTACAGCACAAGGGTATCTAACATATAAATCCTAATGAAGGCTCTGTGAGGTGGGGCACCCCGTTCTGGTGAACTGAGAATCAGAAGTGAGAGTGAATTTTCAGGTATGTTCATAACTTTTAGACTTTTACCCCCCCCCAAAAAAGAGGCAGTAATTACAAAATACCTAAATTACACAACAAAGTAAATTTGAAAACCTCACAAGACCAAAGGCATTTTCTTAATCTATTTTGCTTCCTATAGCAGCAGGGAAAGAATTCACCCTAAAATTTTGAAAAACTGCACTTCTAATAGCATCTGCTATCCCAAAGTACTTGGAAAGCTACCTAGAATATGTTTCTCTACGAATGTAGTTAGTTTTTCCCACCACAGCAATACAAAATCAAGAGGAGAAATTTGGTTGTAGACTATCTTTCCCCAAATACAAGCAGTCCAGTCCTCAGTGCCTAAAACTACATAATCCTCTAGACCTGAAGATGGTCAGTAATGGCTTCAACAAATAACATCTATTCTTCCTTTTGACTGCAATAGCATATCCCCCAGAGGGGGAAAAAAAAAGTTTCCTATGGCTGAAGACTTTTTTGTGAATCAGGACTTCCAAACCACCAGCAACATCTGTTCTGCCATCCCCTACCTTGGGAATGAAGTCCCTCACCCAGGCTCAGACCTGGGAAAGCCATGATTACAATAGCTTGTGAAATCTGTCAGATCACAGAACAAGGTGGGAAGGAAGGCTGCAGATTTTCCTGACATGGAAAACTGAGGGCATGAAAGGACAGTTCTGAGGTTCCCGAGAAATCCTAAAAGGACAAAGAGAACCCACATAAGGAATATGGCTCTGTATCTTCTGACATTTGGATAGGTCTAGTTGAAAATACAAATCAGATCAAAAAAGAACCACCCCACAAGTAAATCCAGTTCCACTTACATGCTTGTAGTAAAAACTAGCTGTGCTCACATGCCAGCCAAAGAACTGAAACCCCAGGTTTAGACAAAGATGTAATGCTTCCTCACCACTCCACTGAGTTACTATACCAAAAGACAGTGAAATTATGTAAACAAACACCAACTCCAAATTATACTTCTTTCTCAACAGACTAAAGAAATTGTACACAAAGCAGCTTGTTAACAAATAAGTAATATTTTTTTAAAAGGCATTTAATAATCTGTTCCTGCTACAACTCCTTTCCAGCCAATTTGCATCTATAAGGTCGTAGTACAATTGCTTTGGAATCAAGAAAACATGAGTTGCATACTTTTATTACACAGGAGATGTATAACAATACCATTAGTGCATATATACATAGTTTTCCTTCACTGTCTTTCATGAACACTTCAGCAAAGGCTTCTCATATGTATACCATATAAAATTACTTAGAAGTCCAGTATGTCAAATGGTAGAAAATTGGCATCCAATATGTCAAATGGTAGAAAATTGGCATGGACAGAAGAATGAGTTTTGCTCATCTTCTTTTCATTGTCCTGTGCACCAAAAATGGATTTCTGAATGTCCCTGTGACATTTCTGCCTCCAGACAAAAACTTTGCCTAAAGTACTTTATTCTCTTTTAAAGCAGAATCTACTTACCCAAAGGGAAAAGACCCCAAGACTTGCCACAATCAGTAATTCTTACAGTAAATCCCTTGTCAATGCATACAACACCAAGGCAATCTGTGCCTGGGATTTTCATTTCCCCATGGGCAGCACTGAGGCGCCCATTTATATCACTTTGTGCTTAGATATTAACACTAAACATTGCTGGCTCTTTCTTCCATAAAGGGCCACTGGAACCAGTGGTAGAGACTATTTTTGTCTCATAAATAATCAATCAAAAATCTGTTCAGCCTTTCTGAAGAAATTTGTCACATGCCACGTGGGTGGTTGAAGAAAAAACATGGAATAGATCATAGAATTGACCTTAAAGATCACCTAGTTCCAACCCCCTTCTGTGTACAGGAACTTTTTTTCTACATCAGCTTGCTCAGAGCACCATCCATCCTGGCCTTGAACTCTCCCAGGCATGGAGCATCCACAGTTTCTCTGAGCAACCTGTGTCAGTGCCTCACCACTACCCTCACAGTGAAGAATTTTTTCTTAATATTTCATCTAAACATACTTTTTCAGTTTGCAGACATTCCCCCTTGTCCTGTCTCTACACGTCTCTATAAAAAGCCCTTCTCCGTCTTTCTTGTAGTCTCCCTTCAGGTACTGGAATGCCACAATTAGGTCACCCTGAAGCCTTCTCTTTTCCAGTCTGAACAAGCCAAATTTGCTCAGCCTTTCCTCAAAGGAGAGGTGCTCCTTCCCTCCAGTCACCTTGGTGTCCCTCCTCTGGACTTGCTCCAACAGGTCCATGTCCTTCTTGTGCTGGAACCCCAGATCTGGATGCAGCACTCCAGGTGGGGTCTCACCAGAGCAGAGGGACAGAATCCACTCGCTCCCTCCCTCCCCTCCTTTCCTGCTGCCCATGGTGCTCTGGATGCAGCCCAGGACACGTTTGGCTCTCTGGGCTGAGTGCCATGGCCAGGGCATGTCTGACCTCTCCTCCACCAGCACCCCCAAGTCCTTCTGGCCAGGGCTGCTCTCCATCTGCTCATCCCCAGCCTGGATTGACACTGGAAGTTGCTCCCACCCAGGTGCAGCAGCAGCACTCGGTCTTGTTAAATCTCATAAGAGTCCCATGGGCCCATTTCCTCAGGTTGTCCAGGTCCCACTGGATGCCATCCAATCCTTCAGGTGTGTCAACTGCAGCACTTAGCCTGGTGTGCTGAGGGTGCCCTTGATCCCTCTGTCTGTGTCATTAATGAAGGTATTAAATAACACTGGTCCAACACAGACCCGAGGAATGCCACTTGCCACTGATGTCCACCGGGACTCTGAACCATTGACCACAAGCCTCTGGATGTGACTGTCCAGCCACTTCCTTATCCATCTAACAGACCATTCTCCAGGCTATCATATCAGACTATTTAAAGAAAAATGATATTTGGATTATCAGAGCTTGTTGTCATTCACATACTTTCCAGTATAAATTATGAATTGCCATTTCTGAAACATCAGGTCACTGTTCTTATGTGCTCCCACAGTAACTTGCAAGATGGTCCCAGATGACATGAAGACATCAGACATGCTTTTCTCCAATGCCTTTGTCATTCCCTGTCACCCTGTATGTGACAAGACAGTTGATTTCAAAAGTTATGCTGAAGGAACACAGGAATGCGTGGTCAGAAGCACAGGGACTGTCTTCCTGGACAGGTATAATTTATGCTGAATTTCTCGCTTTTGTAACAGAAACATAGTGGGCACCTAAAATCAAAGGACTCAAGGTATTATGAAAATACATGAGAATGTAGAATGAACGTTAGTCCTTTTCCTTGAAATTTCAGATATACTATATAGCAAAAAAAAAAAAGCCTTTCTACTCCGAAGCTGTATATGCAAAAAGCTGTGGGAATTACAGAATATTCAGGATTACAAAATAATTATATTATTGCTCTTCATTGAATTAAGTCATTATTCAGTTTCCCTCAATTTAGGCATGACAAGCCTGACAGGTGTTTCAGGCAGGAATATATCTAACTCTTAGAGACAGAAATGTATATTCAGCTTTGTTAGTGAATTCAGTCAGGTCAAACTTGGTTTTCTGGAGATGTTGGAGGCAAAAGAACTTAATAAATGTACTTGAGAAATTGAATGGAATATGAGAAAAAGTCTGGGATTTTTACTTTTGCTAAATGCTTTTTCCTCTGTCTGGCTGAAAGATAGTTTATACTTTTTCAATCTTTTGACTTGCCAGTTAGACACAATTAATTTATCATAATTAGCAACATTCATCCTACTGCAGTGACTGTTGAATTGTAAGTATTATTCATCTTGCTGTTAACAAGAAAATTTAAATTAAAATGGTTACAGCAGAGGTCTGAGCACCAGAATTTCACTGTTCCACCCTCAGTCCTGTGACAGCTCATCACAGAAACTCACATGGGTCAGTTTTCCCCAGACTCCTTTTTTAAAACTGTTCAGGGAAGAGGATGCAATACTGACCTCAGGTATTTCTGCATAATTTTGGGCCACTCTGCTTGAGTTTCACATCTATCAAATGGTAACCACAGTAAATGTCATTCAATATCATTAGATATTTGATTTAGAGTAGCAACCAGTCGTGCACACAAAAAGTGAATTTCTAAACAGGCAGCAACATAAGATTGCAATTCATACATTTTTTCAGTACTAAAATTTCTAATCTAATTGTCTGTAGTTTAGGATAGGCAATGTCTTCAGGGCTAGCCTACCGTGCAAGAAGCTAGAATTTGGGAAGAGCTCCATAGGAGCACAGTTAACATTTTCACCTGTGCTGACACTATTATCAATGAGGAGGAAATGCAGAGAAATGGAAGCAAAAGGAAAGATACAGTGAGTTTGTTAAAATCTACATGCACATTGAGAAAAGAGAGAGACAGAAAGCCTATCAATCTCTTTGACATTTATAAATGACACTAGTTAATATTTTTCCAAAAATATTTTACTTCCGATTCATGTGCACACTATAATCAAAATAAATTAGTGTTTGTCAGCAATATTTAAAGGTTTATGACTAAAACTATTTATCAGCTGAAAGTAGAAGTTAAGCTGTACTAGATAAGGGTGTGCAAAGATAATTATTTGACAAGAAAAAATGTAAAACTAAATGAGACAAACATCACACCAAAAAAAAAACGGGCTGAAGAAAAAGAACCTGCTGCTTCTATCCCTGGCAAAAAAAAAAAAAAGATTGTCAGGAAACTAGCTTTTGTGGCTAAGAAGGGAGTGAAAGTCCTTCAGTCTTTCAGTCTCAAACAGATGCTTCTCTAAGACATGATAAACTTTTCCAATGAAATTTCTCCACTGGGACTCCTGTTTCAGGTTCCCTTTTCCTGAGTTCAATAACATCCATGCATATCTTTTAAAAGTTAAACACTGCAAAGGACCTCCAGCTGTATTTCGAGGTAATACAGATGCCAGTTTTATTCCTTGAAGATGAAACTTCAATATTGTTATATAATTGAACAGAATTCTCATAGCTATCACCTATAACCTTACAGAAGCATCTTCTAAAGAGTGCCATTTTTGATCATCCTAAAGATTCCTATCCTGATCCTCCAAAAGGTTTTAAAAGAGGCAAATGCCATATACAGATTAATTAACACAGTTTTCTGAAAGTCTGCATTAAGCCAAGATGAGGGCCGTTCCACAGAACACAATTACTTAAGTGATCACTGCTTTTGTTTCAAATCAATACTCAATTAAAAATTTCCTACAGTCTCAGCTGTTAATTGCTTCACAGTAGAACAAATAACATTTTAACTGCCTGTAGGCTTGTAACAAGCCCATTTCTTTCTATTGTAATTGTTTCTCTTCTTGGCACCCTCACATTTCTTCCTTGATCCTGTCAAAACAAATTGAGAGAATGAATGGATGATAGAATAATGTACACATAGAGATTGTACACATTTTGATTACAAAAAATCTATTGGGATAAACAAGAGCAAGTAGGAAAAGTGTATAAAGTGATAGTTTTGATCAAAAATATGTTTCCAATGTTATTTGTTCTTAATTTGTAAAAGCATCTCAAACTTTTTCAAATTTAGAAAGCATTCAGACTTCAAAAACAGAAGACATTTTAGAATATTAAAATTTGTTTTTATATTTAATTTACAATTAAACAAGGATGAAGTCAGTAATATCACCGCAAAATCTTACAAAGAGAGAGTAACAAATGTCTCTCATCAGCTAGAAAGTATTTTGTATCCAAAGTTTCCAACTCCCAAATCACAAAAGAAATTGCTTGTTGGCACCTTATTCCTGCAGCTTACAGAACAGCAGAAGTCAATACAATGCTGGACTTTATTCTCACCATAAGATAAGCAGTAAAACATCTGCTCTGCCCAAAATGAAAGGACTCAATTTTCATTTAGAGACTTCATGCATTCCCTATGCCATTGCATCACCTGCACAGACCTCTGCTATTACTTCATTTCTGCAGAAGAATTCATACGGTGCTTTAATTTCCTCTTTCCCAGAGTGGTCAGATACCCTTCTGTATGTTTTTTTCTGTTCCAGGAAGCTGCTCAGACCTCAGAAACACAGGGATTTGAAGGAGTACATCTCTCTCACACAGCTCCACTGCCCCTCATTTGTCAAGATTAGTTTGCTAGCAGGTTGTAAAACCTCAATATATTTGTTTGCAAGGATATCTACGTTTGTACTTGATCTCTTGCCTGCCCATCCCTACCTGTCGCTGAACATCTGTATTCATGGGCTTCTGGGGCCTTTATCTAGAATAGCCTTTCCACAACTTCTCCTCTTGACTTAATTACATCAATAAAAGAATTGCATTACTTCAAAAGTAATGAGCTCTCTCTCTCACACACACTACTGCTGTTTCTTCTCTTATGTAGTCCATAAAATGTAGCAGGAACTGATTAGAGCTGGTGATTCTACTTTACAAAGGGTAACTGACTCTGGCAATACAGTGTACAGCACTCTGTTTATATCTTATTTATTAATAGCAATAATAAACAGTAAAACTAATTCATGCAACAAATCAGGGACCTTAATCTGATGCTCAAGATCACGACTTCAACAGGTAAACTGTGACTGATATTCTCAGAGTATCAGTGAAGATTAAGAACACTGAAAACACAGCTTATCTGATTTTGTCAATTAAAAATAGATGACACTTTGTCATGCTGTTTTTCAAGTATGAGGTGCAGCCCATGTGAAATTATTATGTCTTTAAACACTCCTAATAGGGCTTTTCAAGGTTTTCCTGCAGCTCATATTCTTAAAAATAAAATGTTCTATATATCTACAAAACAATCTTCTGTTAGCAAACATCAAGTAATTTTCACACAAATATCTAATGAGAAGACACAAATATATAAATCTCAGTGGGATGAGCTAACATAACTTTTTCTAGACTAAACTAACTTGATTTGTTTAAATTCATTTTTATGGAACTATGCACTTGTGTTCTGTGCCCCATTGTGGCCCAATCACATCCAAGATAAGAAATGAAAGTTTCTAATCAAAAATCTTTATAAATATATTCCATGTTCTTTGTTTGATTATTGTTAAAAAAACAAACCTGAAACTAGCAATAAATTATTATATATCCACCTGGCTATCCTAGTGAAATATTAAGAGGAAAAAGATCAAGTCACTGTATTCCAATGAGCTTACAGGAATTCTTCTGCCACAGCAAATGCAACCATCTAACAGTGCTGAAGGAAAAAATAGATACTGGGGGGGTTGTTTCCTTTGATTTTTCACATGAAATATAATCTAAGGATCCTGAAATCCCTGCCTCTAGAGAGCACACTGGACGCACTCATTTACTTTAATTGCACTATGAATCATACCACTGGTGGAAAAGCTTTAATGAAACTTAAGGGGGAGAGGGAAAAAAAGAGAGAATTTCATATGCTGTCTGAACTCCTGAAGTGTTCCTGTTTCCCAAAGAGTAAAATTCAACCAGAGGGTTAAAACACAAAATCACTACATTGCTGTTCATTCACACCTCTGAGAAGTTCTGATCAAAAACTTACAGGAAACCAGTGTTTAGCCTTCAGCTTATCCTTGGAAGGGACACACAGAGGAAGGGATCTCCCAGACTGCCTTTATAGTCATTACCTCCTAAAGCTCACAAGTTTCCAAATGTATTACCTCCTTTCAGAATGACAGACTAGCTCTGTCAGGCTGTTGACACCTTAGTGCTGCCCACAAACACCCCAGGTTCTGGCTGTCAGTGGGTTTTTAAAGCTGGCAGTCTTCCTGCTGTTATTTGAATGGGATACTACATTTGGATGCTCTTCTAAGTAATTTTGCACTGATATATTCACAATTACTCCTTAAGAAGAATAGTGACATCTGTTCCTCACAGAAAGAAAGGGTAGACTCAGCAATGCTGTCGACCCTCAGCAATTTTTTCTTGGTCAATTGCTAAACCCAAGTTTTACATGAGAATTTATCATTAATAGGATTAAGAATAATTCTTAAAATTGTGTGCACAACAACAGTTTGGAAATTTTGCCTTTTCTCTATTCTTTCTTAGACAACTTTAGTTTTCATTAATTTCACAATTATATGGGAAGTCAAATCAGGAAACATATTCCCAGTGTTCTATTCCCATGTTCCCAATGTTTTCTACCAGTTCTTGTAAACTGTGTCACCAAAAGTAACTAAAATTGAGAAAGAAAGGATAAGAAAAGGGGGGGTGAAATACAGTTCCCTCCCTCCTCATGTTTAGTGTTTTTAAAATATTTGTACAATGTTTTTCAAAATTCAACTTTTCCACTAATGTAGATTTCTTATATAGCTATATTTTGGGTTACATAAATAGGAATAGTTAGATATCATCAGTGGCTTCCTCTTGACTGGTGAATGCAGCAATTTCTAGACTTCTTTTATTTTTGGAGTATTGATAAGCCATTCATTCTCTTCTCACAATCTGGGAAAATCCATCTTCATTTTGTAGGTATGGTAAAGAGAAATAAGACTTTTCCCTTTTCCAAATAATTTGTGTAACAATAAGAGGCAGTCTCCAGATATTTTTTTCCCCATGGAAAATCTGCTGAGGATAAAGTTTTTTTCTCTAAATGCCCTATTTGTCCCATTCTTGATGGAGTCCATTTATTCATCAGAACAGCACTCAGGTCCAGCTGGCACTGAATTTTATCCATCCATAAAAGTAGGAGAATAAGTTATATATAAATAAATCCAAACTGTATGGTGAGAAAGAGCACTCAGTATGCCTTAGTTAATAGCAAGTGTGTCCCAATAAAGGATAGAGTGATCTTCTTCTTATGGAGAAGCAAAAACTAAAATTCAGCAAGCAATATTTTTATGAAGATGTAGACAGCAAATAACAAATGCATGTGCTAGGCTAAAATAAATAAACATGGAAGATAACAGGAAGGAAGGTTTCCTATGTGCAACTTGAGAAATGGTAGCATCAACAAATAGTAACACATTTCCATTCTGTAACACTTATTAATAGTCCTCCAGGAAGTTCAGCACAATAAATTAACATTTCTCCTTTCTAGAAAATTCTGAAAGGAATTGGTAAAATCAGATCATCTGAATCCAGTGTCCTGGATTCAGGAGAGTACCTTTTTGAATTAAGATAAAAGCCATGCCTAAGTCTTTTATTAAATGCATTAAAACTTTCTTTAGGGGATTATGTCACATAAGGGACAATGGCTGAGAAACTTAGCCTATATAAAAAGGACATTAAAAAAATCTAAAATGATGGTGTTCTATGGTAAAAAGGACTCAACTAACCCAAAACTCAATTTTTACAATACAATAAAAAAAAAACCAACAAAAACAACAACAAAAAAGACAAAAACAAAACCAAAGTTGTATCATTCTTCATAATGAAAAAGAGTGTCTCTAGAATAAAATGGGACTCTGACTTCTTTGACCACGTATTGCCTTACTACAGCCCACAGAATCTACCTTTACTACATGGTCATTTACTTTTGCATTGAAGAGCTGTCACATTTTACCCTGCAAAGGCCACATTTCAATAGGGATAAACAGCACTTGTGTATTGCTTGCAAACAATTTCAAGCTTTTAAAGCTTCACAGGGCCAGTTGGTCAATTGTTCCTTACAAAAGATACAAGGAACATATGTAAAGATATACCTTTTTTTTCTCAGAGGTCATGTGGAAAATGTCATCTCCACCACAAAGACAATTCCTCTATAATGATAAAATAACATATTACCTACTCATTCCTATGGAGGGGTGCTGTTAAACCTTCCAGTTAAACCCTAAAACCCCCACATGAGAAAGATTTGGAAACTGTCCAATCTTCTTTGGGTTTCTTTAATAATTTCTTCCACAAACTTTCTAATATAGCTTGTGGTCAATTAAGACAGATAACATAGCCTTATGACTCCAAGAGTTTCATAATAACCACATGAGATCACCTGCAGCAAGAGCAAACACATCACCACAGTTTTCTTTTTTTTAAATAAGCCCTTACTACTTAACAACAAAAACAGCAATGTTTTGCTATCCTGTATTTTGCGGAAAGACTAGATTCTGATGCTCTGGCTCCTGCCAAGAACTCCTTCCTGCACAAACATTTACTCTGACTTCAACATGGTTATGCAAATCCTTGAACCAGGAGGCAAACTTGAACTCTGGCATGTAAAGAAACCCCGAGTTAATTGCATTCTTAAATGTAAGCAGAGGCATAAATTCCTTGTTGAATTTTGCTTAAGATGATAGCCAAGACAGAAAAAAATTAATTAGAATTTTACTTGAAAGACTCCAATCATCCAGAAGGAAAAAAACCTACTGTTTAACTGTGTTGACAATGAGTAATTTGGTATCCAAAGAAAATTCACCCACATCTGGTTCTGACAAAATACCATAACATAGATATAAACCTCATTAACCCTCTCTTAATTGTCCTTTGAAAATATTGTCATTCGAAATTTAAATAGTTTCACAAAATTCTACAGCCATTCTTCTCCCAAGGATATAACTCTGGAGAGGAAAACAGTAAAAGAAAAAATGAGGCAGATTTCCAAAGACTGTTAGTGTAATCCAACCTGAGCAATGCATTGGTCATACATAATAAATAATTATGCAAAACTCAGAAAAAGTATATGAAAGTAGACACAGTATTTATGTCAAAGGCTATTGAAGATATGAGACAAAACCCATATAATTCAGTAGTAACAGGATTTCCTTATGCCCCAGTTTTCTCTTACAAATGCAACACAGTTGATTCATAATCAGTATTTTCATGAAAAGTGGGATGAAGCAAGTGCATCCTCACTTTCAGAGAGGTGCAAGGAGAGGTTCCCCCACCTTCAAGCAGCCCTCGAGCCACTGCAGGGTGAGAAGGTGGCTCTGGAGCATGTTCCCTCCACTGACTTCAGGAGGAAGAAGAAGCCAGTCACAGAACATGTTCAGAGTGAGTGGGTCTGTATCTGTAAAAATCAAAGCCAATAATGCAACAGGCAACACTAGTAGTCAATATTTTATAAGCCAATGTTCTTTTGGTAGCGTGGTATTTTTCTGAGGAAAACCCCTGCCTGTTTGCCACAGAAGAAGGGTTTATAAATCCAGTCTCTCTCAAGAGCTCCACAAGCCCAGTGGACTATTCTGCTCAGTGCAGGTTAGTCTGTACCTCTGCCAAATGCTGCCACAAGGGATGTTCTAGGCAAATCACAGGCTTGGTGGCCACTTACAATGTCCCAGGGCACAGACATGAAGCAGGAGGAAATCAGCCCCTGAATCTCTCCACAAGTCCTAAAAGAGACACTTTTAGTTCCTGCAATTTTTAAATTAAGCTATCCCAGCCCCTGAAGAAAAAAACCAGTGTTTTTTCCCTTCTCTGCAGTAAGAGCACCCTGCTCCTATTCTAATTAATTACGTAAATGGTCTCCCAGCAACAGCACATGGAAAAGGGTCGTTTCATTCCCATAATGCCTGTGCTAGCAGCAATACCAGAACCAAGGATGACAGCATACACGTTTCTGAGTCAAACACTCTTTCTTTCTCTGAATTCTGACCTTCAGGCTCCCCATTAAAAATGTTGCTTTTGGCAACCACAAGCTCTTAACCACAAAATCAGGTGAGGGTGGAAGAAGAGGAGGGAACAGTGATGAAATGGAAAAAGTCAAGCATCTGACCAGAAATTACACTGTTGTAAGAATAACATTTCCAGCTTATTTGTCCCACCAGAAATAAGGGAGTGAGTGAAATGTTGTCATTCCCTTTGGGATGAAGTGATACCATCAAACAAGTCTGCCAGGTGACTTATCTTCATGCCTTTTCCGTCCTCACTCTGACACCCACGTCCAGTTCTCGTCATACCCAAATGAGCACCTGCAGGCAGCAGAGACAGAGGCAATCCAGGCCACTTGCTGCTTCTGATTTAATGACAAGAGTCTCAAGGATGATCTTGTAAAGATTGTGTTGTACCTAATGTAACCCAAATATGAAGGGGCATCTCATTCAGAACCTCCTTGCTACAGGGAGATGCGTTTGTATCTCTCTGAGGAGAAAGTCAGGGAAGAGGAAGAAAGGGGGAGAATTTATGCATGATTTTAAAAGATGTCTGGTTTACTGTAATTCATTAGCCTATTTTGCTAACCTCTTTTAACTGCTGCTGCTGGGGGCCTACAGCCAGTTCTCTGCTTGTGGCCCACAGTGGGATGAGATGTGTGTCCATGTGTGTATAGGTGCACGTGTGGCTTTTCCCTTTGCACCATCAAGGCAAAGCACCACAGCAGAAATCTGTTCTCTCATTCTCAAGGGGTGTGGGGCTGGGATACTTGACAAAATGAAAAGCTACCAGCTAAGGAGAAGCATCAGAAAAACAGGTTTGAAAAGGAACAGGCCATGCACTTTGAGTCTGAAACTGCCTCAAGTTAACAACACACATAAGAAGAATAAACTGGTGGTGCTGTAATTGAATTTTTATGGAAATAAACAGGTGGCAGATTTACTATGGCTGCAGGGATAGCAGGGGGTGAAATGCTGCAGCTACATTAACCTGTTTAATTTAATAGCCTCTCTAGTCCAAGAGGAAAAAAAAAAAGATACTGTGATGTTAGTTCAGTCAGCTGGATGCCAAATGTAAATAACTGCAATTACCCTACTATGCCCATGTGCTGGATGGGGAAGGGCTTTGTGCCAAGTCTCACTTTCATTGTCATGTTTATTAATTAAGCTCCAGGAAGTTTAAAAACACCATTTTCATGAAAAATCAAGGAGCCTGCATATGCAGGGTGTACCTGAGTCCTCTCTGTAGTGTCTGCTACTTAAACCCAGCGTTGCAGCCCCACTGTCAGAGAGATGTGGCCAAGTCACTGCCTTCCTGGCAGGCTTTTAGTGCCTGCTGGGGTGTTTAAAACTGGTCAGCATTCAAGAGCAACCTTTAATGCTCACAGGGAACCTGCAGCAATTTAGCACAGGGAATCCAAAACCATTATGTATTTATAATCAAGGAAGTTGTATGGGGAGGGATGGAAATATTAGATTAAGCTTTTTTACCCTAACTGCTGATGCAAAACAAAAATAGGTTGAAGCATTAGGAGCAATATATTTGCATCCTGGCACGAGAGAGCTATATGAAAGAAATGCTGCAATAATACTTAAAGAGGGCTCTAGAGCATCCCTATAAAATTACACATTAATGGAATGGGGAAACTGCACATTTAGGCAGCTGCCAGCCAAAAATGGGTTCCAGGGCTCTGCCCCTTGTCCATATGGATGATGATACAGGTTTTTACATATATGATCAGTCTTTAATGACGTAATATAATAACAACACATTTCCTGGTGTACTGCCCTTGATAAGCTTATATAGCCCCCTACACCTGTGGGTAAGTCGACCAAATTAAAATATTTTGTACATAGAATTCCTTTTAATTCAAGTAAATGAAGGTTCTTCTCTGCAAAATTACTCTGCTCAAGAAAAGGAATTACATTCTCTGTTAGTGTACACTGGCATTGACTCTGAGGGAGCTACAGTCATTTATATGCATTGTGGGTCTGGTCCAAGAAATCATGTAATTAAAGACTGCAATGCAATTGCATCTCATTAGCATGGCTGAGATAAAGCTTTAATTTAGTCACTACTTGCCTTATGAGCAAAATATCTGGGGTTTTAACATACTGTCATTGCTGGTCTTTATGTAATTTTCTATCTTAAAAGATTATGACTGAAAAAAAGAAGATCCCATAATTTAAAACACTTTAGAAAGACATGACTCTCATTCACTATGTTCTGTGCAATATACAGACTGCACACACAAGAATCCTTCCTTATTCCTCACTAATCTTCAGTAAATTTTTGGCTTTACTTGTTTATTCATGGACAAAAAACCCCCATCCTCCCCTTTAAAAGTTTCTGCTCAACTTACCAGACATCTTCAAAACCTTCATCATCAAAATACTTTGCTATACCTGCCACTCCAAAAGACCTAAGAAGTTCAGGAGGACAGTGAAAATTGAAAGGAAAAATTAAGGATAACTGTCTTTTAAAGCAAAACTGGCAACATTTAGTTTGGAAAACTGAAGTCCATTTTTCTATCATTCTAGATATTCTCTGAATCCCAAGAAGAAAAGCAGGACCTTTTACTCCTGGCTCCATTTTAACACTATACTTTCTGAAAGAATACTGATTTTGAGTAGTTATGGTGATAAAAGTATAAAACACATGCAGAACAAGGGCCAGGATTTCTGACCCAAATCATGCATCTGAACAAAAGATAAATTTAAACACCAGTAAGGACTATATGTTGCAAAATACAACTGCTAAAATATAGCTCATTCTGAGACATTATTAATGGCCCTCCTTTTAGCTGCTATCTATATTAAATATTGCTATGAAAAATTAGGGTATGCAAATTTATATTAAAAAATATAAAATAATAATACCGTCTCTGAGGGTAAAAAACCAAAACTGTTAGAGAGATGGTTCTTATTTCCTTTACTTCTCTCAACAGTCTTCAGCCCGATCTGCATGAAGCTGTCATGTGTGCATCCCTAATCCTAAGCAGAGAATCATGGAATGGTTTGGGTTAGAATGGACTTTACAGGTCGCCTAGTCCGGCCCCCATTCCATGAGCAGGGACATCTTCAGTTAGGTCAGGTTGATCTAATTGATCTATCCAACCTGACCTTGAATGTTTCCAGGGATGGGACATCTACCACCTCTCTGGGCAACCTGTTCCTGTGATTCCCTACCCTCACAGTAAAAACTTCTTCCTTACAGCTAATCTAAATCGAACCTCTTTTAGTTTAAAACCATTTTACCTTGTTCTATCACAATGGGCTCTGGTAAGAAGTCTATCTGCACCCTTATTATAAGCCCCCATTAAGCATCAAAAGACAGCAACAGGGTGTCCCAAGTGCCTTCTCCAGGCTGAGCAAATCTGTCAGAGGTGCTCCATCCCTCCAACCATCTTTGTGGCCTCCTCTGGAGTCACTCCAACAGGTCCATGTCCTTCTGTCAGATTTCTCGTGGAACCGACAAGAGTGGGAACCCTCCTCCTGGGCCCTTTGGAGGTTGTTCCCCTGTGAGTTCTGTGCCAAGGATGAAAAATGAGCAGGACTCTTGATTTCTCAGTCTTCAATCTGTTGTTTATTTTTCTCTTATCAGAAGTTCAGTACGCCATCTACACACCAGACTTAGTGTACAAGAAGCAAGGCACAAAATGGAGACCTGGCACCCAGATTCAAGGTCTTTCAAAGCTGTTTAGTCCAATTAACTTCTAAAACATACTTTGTTTCTACTTTTCTACCAATAACTCTTATTAATCTATTCACATAACACCTATGCTACAGCTTTCTTTAACCAATAATTTTATGCCACCAATGCTACAGAAAATAGAGCCGAAGAAGAACAAGAAGGACATGAGACAATGCCCAAAAACCTCCATCTTGCCTCCTCTCCACTCTCATATTAAATTTTAAAACCCTAAATTTCTCACCCTGTGATAAGCTACACTACTACATGCTACTATCTAGTTCATACCCTCATGGATTCTAACTCATCCCAAAGCCTTGGTAACTTCCTCCATCCTCCAGGGATGCAAATTAAAAGCAGTGTTCCTTTGAGAGTCAGGGCTTCCCAAAACAGGCAGAGAAACATTCTCTGTGCCCTGGACCCCAACATCCTTCTTGTGCTGGAATCCCAGATCTGGATGCAGCACTGCAGTGGGCTCTCACCAGAGCAGAGCAGAGGGACAGAATCCCCTCCCTCCCCTGCTGCCCACGGTGCTCTGGATGATCCCAGGATATATTTGGCTCTCTGGGCTGAGTGCACATGGCCAGGGCGTGTCCAGCCTCTCCTCCACCAGCACCCCCAAGTCCTTCTGGCCAGGGCTGCTCTCCATCTGCTCATCCCCAGCCTGGATTGACACCAGGGCAATAAACACTGGGATCACCTTTCGTGCTGAGACACCACCCCAGAAGCAGCACCAAGCACCTCAGAACAGCAAGAACAGAGATTCCTCCCACAGAACAAACAAAACAAAACAAAACAAAAAAAAAAAAAAAAAAAAAAAAAAAAAAAAAAAAAAAAACAAAAAAACAAACCAAAAAAAAAGGCAAATGCCCATCACAGCGATATTTTGGATATTTTGCAGGTGCACCAGGGAATAGCCGGAGGAGCTGGAATTCGGAGTTGGGCTGATACCACCATCTAGTGGGGATGGCTGGGAGAACCAAGCCAGGGAGGCAGGAAAAAGCAGCTGAGGAGAATTCAGCATCTTCCCAACCCTCTAACAATTGCGCCTGCAATTCGACTGGAGCCACACTGAAAAGGGTAAAAAGTAGGTTACAAATCAGCAGTCTCATGGTGTCTGCTGCTTTTCAGGGAGGTCCCCAACTAAACAGGAAGACTTGCTGGAAAATATTTTATTTGAGCAAAAACAAAGGTCAGGACTCTTTAAAAGCAGTCAGGAGTCTGTCATCCACAGGGAGCAAAGTGATCCATGCACTATTTCTGGGCTATGAGAAACAGCCCCATACCTGGAAATAAAACTCAGTATTTTTTATTATTGAGTCTCTCACTGAAATGTTATCACTACAATTGCAACTGAAAACAGCAGAAAATCACTTTATTGGTATTGTTTAATTGGGTTTTTTTCTTTTTTTCTTTCTTTTTTTTTCCATTTTTCTTCTGGGTTTGGGTTTTTTGGGTTTTTTTGTGGGGAGTTTTTGCTTGTTTTTTGCTGTGGGGTTTTTTTTTGGTTGGTTGGGGTTTTTTTCTAATTGGGTTTTTTGATAGAAATAAATAAATAAAGTGTTTCTTTTTTTCTTTTTCCTGAAGTTCTGTTAAACTTCAGGAGGATTTCTGTTCTAGAAGAAATATCTTCAGGCTTCCTGGCCCCTCCCAATACTAGGATTTAGCACACAAGGCGAAGACATTTTTATAGACAAAATACACAAAATACTACACTGATGGGGACCTTCTTCCTCAGAAGCCTGTGTATATGTGGCCACTACAAGCCATAAACGTAGGAAAATTATGTTGCTCCTCATGGTGATATAGGATAATGAAAGTGTTGAAACTAGAAAAACATTATATAGGTGTATAAGTGTCCTCAGAGTCTGAAGACATCATAAACTACTCATGTTTTTCTCTTTTTACTACCAGAACCCCATAATGCCTACATAGTGGTTTCTTATCACTTTTTCCTCAGCTGGCTTTTTATATGTAATGGATTTAAAAAGCTCTCATAGCTACTGCTGTAATATTCATTTATGTAGTACGAGTAAGCAAGAAAGTCTGATTTTATTTCTTCTTCAAGGAAACTGGAGTTTTTTAATCCTTGTTACTCTTTGGCACACATAAATGACAAGTTAATATGCCTTTCAACAAACAAAAAAATTTAAAGTAAACCAAATAGCTACTAAAGTAAATCTGGAAGGATTGCCCCTGACAGGATGATGAATATTCCAAAGAACCCAGTTCTACATAAATATGGGAATTTTACAGCCATTCAACAATATAAGTGCAAAAACCACTGCAAAAATGAAGGCCAAAAAAACTTTGTATATATCTGCTTATCAGACTTCCAAACATTTTAGCCTCTTTTATGCTGTTTTCCTCTTTTTCTTGTTATTATTTTCTTCTTGTTTCTGTATTTAGCTACTGCTAAAATTCCTGTTTGTTTTCTAGAACATATTTTCAGTCTGGAGTAATGTATGCAAATTATATTTAGGTCTTCTGATAATGATTCTTGCTTTGGTTTTGGGGTTTTGTTTTCTTACTTCCTCAATGGCTTCTTTACAGCATTATATCTCAAAACATGCCAGAATCTCACTTTTACAAGTACATCATCTTGTTTGCAATTATATGGGTGCATGTTACAATATTCTTCACCTTCCATTCCAGGAGAATTAAAAAGCCTGTGCTTTTGGTTTCATGGAGTTTTGGTTTGCTTTCTCCGAGGATTATGTAAAACATTCTTCCAAGTCTAATCTGAATGTGATATCCTGGAATTTTATTGTTCACAAGCACATAAAAGGTCTGACCCTAGTGAAACTCTATCTGAACTTGAGTTTATTCTGAATTCACATCACCTCAATGCAAACTTTTTTTTTATTTCCAGATATAGAATTTTAAACTAAGTAAAATTCAACTCATATTCAACCTACCATCAGTGCAGTCACCTGAAATGTTTGGGAAGCTTAGAATGGTGGAACAAGCACTTATAAGCTTTAAGGTAACTTGAATACCATGCAAAAATAAGTCCCATGGCTCTGGAACATTTCACATTCCAAAAGTCTGAACCACCACAGCTGAAGCATCACTTCAATTTACGTTTCCATCTGTTTGCAAACGGATGACACTGCTTTTCTGTTAAACTCCCCTGGAGTGGGAATGTGGACACGTTAACTCTAAGGGCCCCGAATTCCTGCTTATGAAAATCAGCTGATGTCAGTGGAATTGGTTAATTTACACTGTTGACAATCTGGCCCTCTGGCATTTTCTATCAAACAGAGCTACAGTAACTAAGAGTTGAGTAACTAGAGTTGAGTAGCTAAGAATAAACTAACAGATAGCGAACATAGGTAAAACAGTTGTTCATTTTGTAATTGGGAGCATAAGAAATGGATTTTTCAGATAAGACTTAGTTCTTCATCTTGCACGAAAGTGCATTCATCTGAAATTTAGATGCTGAAAATACTGGACAATAACTTGCCTTAACACACAGCACTATTTCAGGCTGGATACACACAGACCTCCCCAGCACTTATGCCATGACAAACCCCCTGGAGTGCTCACCAGCAAGATTTCCCTTATCACTCAGGGATACGCTGAATTTCTCCTGCTGAAGTGGCTCTGCTTGCAAAAATGGATTCAATATTAAACCAATGCGGAGCCCCAGCTCAGGGAGACAACATCTCTCTTTCTCAGTAGTGGTAGAAACCAAAATCCCCTCAAGCCCTCAAAAAGCTTGGTGTGACACTGGTAACCTCCCCAAGTGAGTCCAGAGGAGGCCCAGGATTGTGATCATAGACCTGGAATATGTTTCCTGTGAAGAGAGGCAGGAAAGCTGGGGTGTTCTCCCTAGAGAAAAAAGCACACCGGGGGGACCTTAAATTACCTTCCAGTACCTAAAGTGACCTACAAAAGATCTGGAGAGGGATATTTTACAAGGGCAGGTAATGATAGGAAAAGGGGGAAGGGCTTCAAACTGAAAGAGGCCAGGTTTATATCAGATATTAGGAAGAAATTCTTTACTGTGAGGATAATTAGGCACTGGAAGAGTTTGCCCAGAGAAGTTGTGGATGCCCCATCCCCAAAAGTGTTCAAGGCTAGGTTGGATGGAGCTCTGAACAATGCAGTCTGTTGAAAGTTATCCCTGCCATTCTGTGATGCTTTGATTCATAGGAATTTTCTGCTTGTATACTTTTTCAGAGGGAGGGGGGAGGGGCTGGCCAGCTTTCACAGCTGTGCATCCTGAGCACACACAGGGACCTTTCCCTGTCATTTGTGAGTAAGGCATCTAAACATTTCTCTTGCTTTCTGCTGGGCAGGCTAAACAGCTTCCTACTCAACATGCTGGTTTTTATAAGCCCCGGTCTTAGCCTTTTAAGAGATATTTCCAAATCCAGGTGGTGCTATTCAAGGCAGCACAGGTATCAGAAGGGCTCTACTGTGTAAGCACAGAGTCCACAGATAACTGGGCTGGGCTCTGTGTGCCCAGGGAGGCTGTGGATCCAACACAGCCATGCTCCATCCAGTGCTCTATCCAGCCATCTAGATGCAAACTGGCTCTCCCTCTGCATCATCTCCCTGCATTGCAGTACTAAGTCCACTGGAGAATCTAATCTTAGTTTTTTTCTATGGCTAGAAGAGGTTAATTTGCCTCCTGATGAGGCAATGAGTTAACTGGAAGTTTTTTTTCTTTTGGGGGGATCTGAATCCAGACATAAAAATATTTCTCATGCTCCTATCACCCCCTAAAATTCTGAAGCTGTTTGTCTCTGCTTCAACCATCACACCAAAATAATATGGTCATTTCCCAAGTGCCAGCCGCTGCCATCTTCTCAGTAGCAAAAAAGGGATTGTTGATCTGAGCTAATTATTCATTTTGCCCATACTACTGTTAAAAAACATAACACATCAGAAGTAGATTGTGCTATATTTCATGAACATTCACTGCTAGCACTAAGGGACATACCCATCTGTTATTTGCTCTCAGCTTCGCTTACTGATAAAACAGGAAAGACAGAATGCTGATGGGCTCTTTGAAGCAAAAGGCTTCACTCTTTTACAATTAAAGTCTATAAATTATTTTTTTCAGTAGACAGCATGCAGCCTAGCTCAAATCAAAATTACTTCTACTAAATTAAAACTAAGTACTCTGTTGTTTTTTTTTTTTTTTTTTTTTTTTTTTTTTTTTTTTTTTTTTTTTTTTTTTGTATCATGAAACTTTGAGTGATGGAACCTTACAGCAGCGTGACTTCCTTTAAATTGTATTGGAGTTTCTCCCAGCACAATCTGTCTTTCTGTTGTCTGGATTTCAAACCTATGCTCTTGTCTTTATTTCAGCTGTGTCGTCATAGAAAAATCTGTGAGGGGGTTTGCACATCCTAGTTCAGGGACCAAAGGAGGGAATCAAGGGCAGAATCTTTGGGGCAGATAGACAGTGCAACTGTCTGTAGGGTGGAAACTTTGACAGATGCTGTCCTTTCAGGAGTGCTCACTGCTAATTTTTCTGGCCAGCACAGATCCCAAGAACTTCCCAGTACAGAAGACAGACAGCCTGTAACATACCAGGAGGGAGTCACAACCCACTAGGTAGGAGACATGATGTTTGCTATAAATTTTCACCAGGCTGAACAAAGACACCAGACACGTGTCAGGAGCTCTTCTGTTTTCTTGTACATCACACTTCAGTAAGTTTTCAACTCCCACCACAAACTCCTCAAAGGTGCTGACTCACAAGCCACAACACACCTCCAGCATCTTAACAGGGATGGTTTTCGCCTCCAGGAACATGCAATAGGGGATAGAGCACAGGTTTTGTATAGGTGAATTGTGTTTTCAGAGTGTGAGTTGCTCCCTCCTTTTTGTCACTCAGAGCAGTCACCATACTCCCAACCCCCATCCATCAGTGCATCAGCTCAGATTTAATCCCAAAAGTATTAAAAGTCGTCCTGGAAGATTTCCAGTTTTGCCAGACATGTAACCTGGCAACAGCTCATCTAATACATGTTACCTGTGTCACCCTTCATGTCCTGTCAGTGGATTTCTGGGCAGCACTGGAGTCCTCTTCATTCAGCACGGGAACACTTGGCAGTGACCTCTCTGAGGAACAGAAATATTCAATGTAAGGGGACAGGTGTCATACAGTTTCTCTTGATATACATCTCAAAGCAACATTTAAAGCTTTTTGGAGGAAAGTCAATTTTCTGATAATGATTAAAATTTCTGCATGCTGGTATTCTACACGCAGGGAGTACAGGAAGAGCCATCCTCTATGATTCACAGTCAATGAGTTCTGAGCTTTCAGGATTCAGAAGCGCTCTCTGACGAAGTGCAACAGTTAACAGCATCTTCTGTGTGCTTCTCACCGTATCTGAAAACAAGTCATTGTTCTGGTGAGGTCATTTCTACTGCTTGAACCAATTAAACTGCTAAAGGAGAAAAAATAGCCTGCTAAGCACAGAAAACTCAGCTCTAGGTTCAAAGTACCTGAATAGTTCAGAGTGAATAACCTTGTAACTTTGGGACAAATCTGCTAACAAAAACATCTCTGCACAACCACTGTCATTTTGCTCAATGTGATCAACATATAGAATGTCTATAATGTAGCCTTATGGGTATGCACCCTCTATATGAGATACCCAAACAACTAGAACAGCAAACCTTTGCTGTTCTTCTTCCCTATTGCACTATTGTTCACAGCAATTTACAACAGGAGCAAAATGTGAGGAGGTCTGTGTACTGGTGAATTCTTACTGCTTTAGGAGGCTGGAGGTCTTCATGAACTGAGTCACTGTGCCACAGACATCATCCTAAAATATTCAATGCTCCCTGATTGTATTATTATTCTATCTTTCCCATACCAATGAGCCTTCAGAGAAGGATGATGAGTTCTGTCTTACTGTCATGACTTAACTCCATCCAGATGCTCACTCACTCCCTCTTCCCCACTATGGGATGGGGAGGGGAATCAGAAAAAGAGAAAAAAAACTCATGGATTAAGCTAAGAAGAGTTTAATAATAGAAACTAAATAAAATAAATAAATAAAATAATACTAACAAAAATATATATAATAATGAGGGGGGAAAAAAGAGAAAGAAATAAAATCCATGACAGACAAGTTGCATATCATAAAATTGCTTACCACCCACTGACCAATACACAGCTCATTCCCAAACAGTGATTGCCCTCTTTTTGGGTAACCCTCCCCAGTTTATACTGACCATGACATTCTAAGATATGGAATAGCCCTTTGGCCTGGTCAATTCAGCTGTCCCAGCCATGGTCCCTCCCAGATTCTTGTGCACCTTCTCAGGCACCTCAGAGCCTGGGACAGTGAAAAGTGCTTTATTTAGGGCAAGCACTACTGAGCAACAATCAAAACATCAGTGTGTTAACCAAGAGTATTCTCATACTCAACCCAAGCTGCAGCACTGTACCAGCTGCTAAGATGAACATGAACTCTACCCTGGCCTGAACCAGGACACTTACTAACACCAGCAGAGTGTTTTGAGATTCTTGAAGAAAAGCATGGCTGAAGTGCAAGCCGCGAGAGGTTTGGGCCAGCAGAGGAGCTGAGCAAGCACAGCCCAGGCACCTGGAGTCTGCCAAGGAGCTTCGCTGTTCCTCATGGAGGGATAGGCCTCACAGCTGCAGTATGCATCTGCATCTGGTTGATCCCTAAAAAGTTAAATTTAAGTTGGAAAGCAACTGAAGGCAAATGCCAAGTGCAATCAGCCCCTTATGTGTCTCTGGCTGCAGGACTTGGCCTGCCTGAACACATTACAGACGGGTCACCTGGGCTTATCTGGACTTTGGGGGGTACATTGGTGTGTACAAAGTCAGGGTAACCTCACAGTGCAAAAAATCACAACTGCATTACTGCTTTTCCTGCAGCAATCATTGTTCTCTCCTCTGTAAGTATATCTGTCATTGTTGCAGCTGAACATAATTACATAGTAATTTGTCTGCACTTCGGAAAAAAATGTGTAGTTTGCAATAGCGTGACCTCACTGTCACAGAGTGCCTTGGCTCCATTGTTCTTATCCACACAGCATGCTTGTTACAGGTTTGGGTTTTTTTTTTTCCTTCCTCTTGGGCAGAATAAACAAAAGAACACACCACAAAACCTTTCCTGCTCCAGGCAAGGGGTAGCCTCCTCTGGGCACTGTGCTCATGGTACACAGTTCCTCTCCCTGGAGGCAGAAAGGGCCACCTCTCTCTACCAGTCCTGCAGCATCTCTGAGCCACTAGAACAGAACAAGGGATTTGGTAGCACCAGGTCGTGAACTTTGTGTCATATGGAAAGGGAAACCTCCTCTGCCCTTTCCCTTGCATAAGAAAGTTAACAAAGGGAAACAAGGGAAGTCATGCACAACAGAAGTAAAAAAATGTTGGTAAAAACTAGGCAGGAATACCTATGTTTGTGCATTTTTTACAATAAGTTAACAAATGGTTTTCATCTCTGGTCATCAAATACATGCCATCTTGAAATACACCTATATGCATGTCTATGTACACATATGTATATAACCTGGTAAAATTAGTGATGTTTTTAGCCTGTTTTTATGCCAAAAGCCACCTGGGAGAAATACTAGGGACTTGATGGGTAGTCTGAACTTTTCATTTCTTCCTTTCAAACAAGGTCTATGGATTATTTATCCATTCCCTTCAACTGTGAACACATTCTGTTGCTCATTATTGTATGAACATCCTTAGGGACTACATCATGCAATTAGACCCCCTTCTGTCACCTTCCTTCTAGGCCTGGAGATAATGTACTATCCAAACATCACCTCACACATAACTCATTCATTTAATTCCCTGCAGTACTCTCACTCCTTACCCTTCTTTGCACTTCCTAAAGCATTTAAATACCATCTCCAAACTACTGTTATGAGACTAGCCCACAAAACAGCACACAGGAATTAGACCAGTTTTTGGAGAGGCTGTAAAGATGACTTTTCTTTGACCCATAACAGTGTTCTTCATGGTCTTCTGGCAGCTCAGTCCTTTGAGAAAAGGAGGCTCAAAAACAAGCCATTCCTAAAAGAGAGATGCAGCTTATTGCATTCTCTGCTGCATTTCAGTTGTTTTACTGAGCAGCCTGGGTCATATGATTTCCTCTTGCTCAAGTGTATCAGCATATCAGTTCTGTTCTGGTGGTGCTGCACTCAGCACACAAACAGTGCAGGCAATGAATTTCAAAACAGAAATGCTCAGAGCTACAGAGAATATTCTTAGTTTTTGAAGCACTGTCACGATGCTCAAACCTTGAACACCTACCAGAAACAATGAAACATCTGCTTAGGAAAGAAAGGTTATAATTGATAACAGCAAGAGTTTCTATTGTAAAACAAATAAAAACAAAACAAAACAAAACAAACAAAACAAACAAAACAACAACAACAACAAAACTTCAAAAACATGGAGGGAGCAAAACATCAATAAAATATCAATTCCTCCTCAAGCTACCCTCTGGAGAAATCAGCAATTTCCTTACAAGGGATACCACTTAGGAGGGAAGCATTCTCCACTTTTCTTTCTCAAATGAATTTTGTGTTCAGTAAAAGCATGAGCATGTGATTACATTATGCTTCTTACACTTGCCAGTGCCTAACTATAGTTAGTCTGCTTCCAAAGCCTGTCAAGTTCATTCTGTTTTCTCTGTTGTTAAATAGACTGTTTTGTGCAGTTTCTTCCCTCTGCACAATAATGAGTAGACTGGTGTGTGTCACTCCAGTACTGTCATTAACAGCAGGCTGGAATGAGGCCAAGCTTTGCTGGATCAAAGCCAGACCAGAGAAGTGTCTTAATAAATGCCAACACTTTTCTGAGAGAATACCCCAAACAAAGCAAGGCAGGAAAAATTCCAGAAAAATATGTTTTCATTGAAATGTATGGGATTTTTCAAACATCAAATATTGTTTCTTATTAATTGTTATTAATTTACTATTAATTAAAAAAAAAAATTAATGCTGATTTTGGTGAGAGGGGCCTGGGGAAGTATGTCTGGTTTCTAGCCACATGAAGCAACCCTCAAGAACCTAGGGTTCATTCTGAAAATATCATTGCTGTTGAAATCCCAGCAATTATTCTATGATTCACAGCCAGGAGCAGATCCCACTTGCTGGCTGCCACATATAAGAGGCTATACAAATTTCTCAAAAAGTTTTTTCCTCCTACTTTTCCCAAGGTTCAGGGGTTTTTTTGGGGTTTTTTTTGGTCACAAGTTTATCACACATACTTCCTCCTCCACAACCCCACCAAAAAAAAAAAAANACCCCCCAAAAAAAAAAAAAAAAAAAAAACAATAACAACAAAAAAAACACCCACCTAATATCTCCAAAGCCCCAGGGCTTCTGAATTCCTCAAGACTGCAAAAAGAAATCTCTGTTTTCCACTCACTCTGCTCTCCAATATTGACTTCTCCAGAGAGCTCACAGTAAATATGAAATGCAGGTCTACACAGTGCAACACCCAGAGTGACCATGTGGTTTAAAATGAAATTTCTTTGGTGTCGCTACAAGCAGAAGAAAACCCCAATAGTAATTGAGCAATGTTGCCTGCTTTTATGTATTTCTCGCATTTGTTTCTCTTTTGGTGGAATACACTGCATTTTAAATATTTCACTGGAGTCATCAGCAACACTGTACTGCCTCATATTAAATGAATTAGGCTCCTTGGGGAGTTAGTTTGGATTTAATGCTGGGTTTAATGGTCTAGCTAGTGTGGTTCTCTGAATAACCTGTGTCATTAAAGCTCGCTCTGTGTGAAAAGATATGAAGATCCAAACCAGATGAATCAGTGCTACTACAAAATTAGTGTAGTGTTGAATTCTGGTCCTCAAATAGTGCAATGCAGAGCAACTGCAGAGATGACTTATGAGGCAATTCCTCTATATTAATTTAGATGACATACTCTGCCCTGCAAACATAACTTAGGCATTCCTCTCTCCATGTCACAATCTGCTGAGTCAGCTTATAGCTGGCTCTTGATTTCAATGCCATAAATTTCAGCAGCTGGTGATAAAATACACCCTTGTTCTTGCTGAGTCGTGCTAGAAGTTAGTTTTACATTTCTCTAAAACTGGAGCTGGGTTTGGTATTACTGTGGTGCCTGGAGGTAAAAGTAATTAATTGTTCCTGACCAAAATTTTTCCATAAAAACAATTCACCTTTTATGTACACAAATTTACATGTGTCTGTGTTAAAAAAAAAAAATCAAAATGTTTTAGACAAGCCAAAACTTCAAGAGATGTGAAAATCTGCCTTACAGTTGGGGTGAATGGGCTGTACTGACAGGCCTATTTAGAAAGAAAACCATGGTCTCTTTTTGTTTTAAAATCCAGGCTTCCCTTAACTATTCCTTCAGCAGTAGCACCTATTTAATACAATCACAGAATCTCTTCAGTTGAAAAAGGCCTCTAAAACTATGAGTCTAACTGCTAACCTAGTACTGCCATTATAAAACTTTGTCCTTAAGTATCACATCTACTCATCTTTTAAATATCCCTAGGGATGGTGGCTTAACAACTTTCCTGGGAAGTCTATTCCAATGCTTGGTAACCCTTTTCATGAAGAACTTTTTTCCTAATATCCAACCTAAACCTGCCCTGGTGCAACTTGAAGATATTTCATCTTGCCCTATTTGTTGTTACTTGGGAGAAAGGACTTGTGTCACTTAAACACGTCAAATTCTAAAAGTAACATTTTATTTTATTGTTAGCCTCAGTCTAATGGGAGCTTTGGTTGCTCTTTCTGCCATTTTAATGCTTTTATTTGCTGGCACCATGCGTGCTGTCATGCCATGCCCTGAGGGAGGTTTGCTTTCTCTTTGAGGAACCACAAACACTGCCTAAAGGCTCACAGACCTTTAGTGGTAATAATGTCCAACATGCGCAGTTCCCTCTGTCCTACTCACTCACTCAGTATCAGCCGGTAAGCCAGACTCCAGGATGGACCAAATAATCTGTTGAGGTCCCTTCCAACTCAATTTTTCTCATTTGATTCTTCTATGCAAACATAAAAATCTACAAAGAAATGAAGCAACCTACAAAACCACAGGCAGTGGTACAAAGAAAGGGAAGAAACCAAGGCAGTTTTAATCCTGAGATTAATTCCTCTACCATTTGAGATGGTTAAGTACTTCACAAACATCACTAGGAAAATGTCCAGTTCCTAAGGCTCACTTATTAAATGCACTAACATTGAGTGAAGTCTTCCAGAATGCCATTCTTCCTCTCCTCACAAAATGTGCTCAGATTTTTGATGACATTTCACAGAGGGACAGTCAGCCCTAGAGGAGCTGATTAATTGCACTCCCTGTTCAACAGGGGTGGGTGAAAACTTGGAACACAGGAATCTGGCCTAGCAATACCAATTACAATTTCAAGATGACTAATGAGATGAGTAATGGCTTAAAATTTCACCTTTCCCAGAAATGAAAAGTTGAGGGAGTTAGCTGCATTTATGCACTAATCCCTCCTATATAGAGATCACGTGGCTTTTAGAACTTGTTCCATTGATTTGCTCCATTTTTTTCATTTATTGACATTCCAGCAAGAGAATTCTTTCATAGCAGCCACATAACTTACCTTTGCAGAGTTTTACAACATTTCTTTCTTCCCTCTTCTTTTTCCTGATCCTTTTTTTTGTAACTCAAAAGCCAATTTTGCAAAGTTTAACAGCAGTGCAAGACAGAAACGTTGCTCTTTTGCTTAACCTGGTTTTGTCACTTATGCTAAACAAAAGTTTGGCCCTCAGAACAGAGGTTCCATGCATGTTAAAAATTTTGCCTTTTACTAGACCCTTGTTCTGTCCAATATTATGTGTCTAAGTCACACCTGAAAAAGCGCTTGAGCACATACCTATTTGTAGGAGGCAGAAGCAGTTTACTAACTAGGAATGCACTACTCAGCTGGGGACTGCATTTGCAAATTGCACATTTATCAGTAAATCTGAGTAAGTATTTTAAGAAAAACTCTCTGAACAACACACATGTGGTGCAGAAACTGCCATAGCACCGGAAAGAAAAGATACAGCTGAGCGAGGGTAATCACTATTATTAGTATTTTTATCAATGGAAATTATGAGTAAGTAGTAATAATGTATCCCAGTGTTTTGATTTTAAAGGGTTTAGTGTTTCACAAAAGTGTGCATTGTATTTAAATATATATATAAGGCAATATTTCAAGAAGGAAGGCAAGCTTAATGCATGTTTCACAGAGCTCTGAACATCGGGACATTTCAACACTTCAGGCTCATGCAAGCATAAATTTGCAGAGTGTTCCAAGGTGGCACTGCTAGATACTATGCCAGGAAGTGGCCTGTTCCCTGTTGAATACAGGAGCAATCCCTGCAGCAGTACTGACCGTTCTCAGTCTGCCATTAGGAGCCTTTCCAAGTGGAATTAGAGTACTGGGAAAGCAAGATGTTTTACATTCTGCTTTAGACTTTTCATCCATCGACAGTTATTGTGGTGAATAAATAACTTTCAAAGAATTTAGCATGATTAATGTGGTCAGTTGTTAATTCACAGTGAAACAGTGGATGGAGGGGGCCAGTTGCCTTTACTGGGTAACTCAGAGTCTTCAGATCTCTGGACAAGAGGTCTATCTCTCAGCTTGGAAGGGGTTTTAGTGTTTGCAATTTATTATTCTGAATTATTTTGAGTTGAATGACAGATAGTCTGTTTAATGACTTGAATTTATAGGCCTTCTGTTAATAACTTCATCTGACTATGGAGTGCAAATAACAATGGTAAAGACAGAGAGTAGGCTTCTAGCAAAATACCTTCTGAAAAATTGAGTTTAGTATATAGCTATATAGCTACTATAGCTGTAAATAAAAGGAATTAGTCTATGACATCTTTACAGAGGAAAAATACCACAGCAGAGCTACTTCTTATGGCCTTTCTCACTCTTCTTTTTGTGAGTGTTCAATGACTTCATGCACTTCAGAGAAGAAGTGCAGCAATGCCTACTTTCCATGTCAATACTAAAAAAAAAAATGTTTCCAAGTCACCATGAGTGTAGTGTCTTGCCTGTACAATTTTTTTCTCCAGGTACTGGTGGCCACAGGAGGCACAGTCCTGATCCGTGCATTGCCAATGGGAAATGGGGAGTATTTGCCTCATATGAAAGGAAAATGCAAACCTTTGTGTGGGATGAGATCCTGTTTCTATTCCACACCTCCAGGAGCTATTTCTGTTTTCACTGGTGGAAGGCAGACCAAAAAACACTAGCAGATACATTGGAGAAAGGGGGTTTCTCACAGTCTTTCCTTCCCTATTCCCCTCTACTTATAGGCATTGCCTAACATACCTGAAAAAATCCTAGAATACTTTCAGTTGGAAGGGAACTTTAAAGGTCATATAGTCCAACTCCTCTACAATGAACAGGGACATCTTTAATTATATCAGATTGCTCAGAGCACTGTCCAAGCAGGCATTGAATGTTTCCAGGGATGGGGCATCTACCACCTCTCTGGAAACTTGCCCAGCGTTTTACCACTCTTAGTGCAAAAATTTTCTTCCCTATATCTAATCTAAACATAACCTGTTTTAATTTAAAACCATTACTCCTTGTCCTATTACTATAGGCCCTACTAAAATGTATCATCATGTAAATCGCATTGTTTTGAAAAACAAAAATTTGCTGTGATCATTCAACTAAATAGTGGCCATAGGTGATGCCCTTCATTATCAAGAGAACTAATCAAACCTTCTTGAGACCAACAGTTATCATTCTGGAAAAAGTCTTCAAAGTCTGTCCCATCTTTCTTACAAGTTCCTTGTAAATACTGAAATGCCCCAATAAGGTGTCTCAAGAGCCTTCTCTTATGCTGAACAGACTCTGCTTATCCTCACAGGAGAGCTGCTACATCCCTCTGACTACTTTTTTTTGCAGAGAAGAACAAAGAAACCTCCTTCCTAACAGCGACTTATTGCAGTTGATATTTACCCAGGGTCTAGACCTCACACCTGTCTCCTCCTTCAGCACCCTTTGTCTTCTTTTGGAAACAAAGCCACCTGTACAAAACTTGTACAACACTTTCTGACTTGCAGATGGAACTTGGACTGCAGCTGAACTGAGAAAAGTCTCTGTTACCTATTGAATTGCTCTTCCCATGGGTATACTGCTGTTCAGACACCAAAGTCTGACCCAAATACAGTATCAGGGACTGAGGAACCAAGAGGAAATTCCAAAGCATCACACAGGCACCTCTGCTACACAAATATGTGGGTGTCTCTGTGTTTGCATGCACATGTGGGAGAGTGCATGCATCCCCCAACTGCTAAATTACACTTTTTTCATAACTTCACTCTGAGACAAATGAAATTGTCCCCAAAAAATGATGAAAGTCAAAATTATATTCTAAGTGGACAAAACAAGATTCACTTAAATAGATATGGGAGTTTATCAGGCCTGATGTAGTAAAATACTAATAAGATCACTTCAAATTCTTACATATAAGACTAAATTTTCAGCACAGATTGATTGTATTGCTAGGGATTAATGGGAACTTTTAGTAACAGATTAGGGGTGCAAAACATTGTTTTTCTAAGAAACAGCAGATCTTCCTCTTACTGCTTCCAGGTTTTAATGTTGCCTTTCTTTTTGATCAGAATACTAGATTCTCTCTGATGTGCATATTTGTTTCAGAAAATAAACCATCAGTTCATTGTCTGCAGCATTTTGAACTGAATGGGACCAGAGAGAAAGAGTGTGGGAGTAAAAACCCCTTCTGGCCATGACTGTTAAAGCATTCCTCTTGGACCCCTTGTTGCTCCCACTGCCTGCTTTTGTCACATAAGGGTTTGGATGAAGTGAAGCAGCCTCAGGAGAAGGGATGGAGAGTTCCCAGCAGCACTGCAGTGGTGGGAAGATCTGAACTGAAGGCCCCCATCACTGGCACTGACCACTGTATATTTGGCACCTTCTCCTTCAAAATTTGTGTTTGAGGTTTACTTTAAAAAAAAAAAAAAGAAAGAAAAAAAAAAAAGAGAAAAACAACAACAACAACCAAAAAGCCACAAAACAACTCTTTTCCCTTAACTCCATGGCTATAAAATCTGCAAGGTAGGTCACTCCACCTGCCCCAGTGACAGACACCAACATAGCTTTTTGAGAGAGACTGAAGCACCCTTTTTTCTGCATTCTCCCCAGATGTTTTCTTCCCCCTGCACATTATCCTGGCTTCTTACTCAGGCATGTGCACAGCTGATTGGATGGATAGTCTTGTTGGGTTTATCAGTACTGCTTCAAAAAGTAGGATTTATTTCTTCTAAATTCTCAGTTGCCTTGGCATCCAGTGTGTTAGGTTCTCCTATAGTCTCAGAGTGTTCTCCATGGTCAGTTGGGAAAACCAGACTGCTCCAGAGGGGATGAAGAGGAAACCCACCATTCTCAAAATGCTGTGAGCTGAGATGTGTCAAAGGGTGTGAAAGGCAGCCACGTCCAACAGTGCTGGGGAGACAAGAAAGTACAACTCCACTACAAGCAGAAGGCAGACAGAGAAAAATTCATCCTCCATACACCAGAATAGCTCACATTGCCTCCTGGGGGGATCAGTTTGTCTCCAGTGACTACAGAGACCTTCCAGGCTTGCACTAAGTACTGAGTTTTCAGATGGTTAGAGGCAAGTGAAATGAATACATCTACAAAGATCCAGCATCCACAGCTCTGAAGTTAGCTCTTAATCTGCTCTTATTTTTTTCTGGAAGGCTGTTCATGCAGATGGAATATAACATTTTTGCTGCAGCTTGATCCACTTAAGGGAGGGGGAAAAAAATAAGGAGCAAAGGAAAGTACTCTCCTGGCCATTTACACGTGTATGTGTAAGTAAAGGTATCCAAAAGGAGACAGCCCTTGCAGAGCTTTAGCTTTCTCTGTGTGACTCCTAAAATACAAAGAAAACAAAAGGAAATGCTAAGAGAAATCTTGTCCTATAGGACATGAGGAGAAAAAATAAGACTATAAAGTTATTATAACTATATTTTTTTATAAAAACTAAAAAGAAAACTATATGTTTTGTGGATAAAAAAAATCATGTTTTGACTATGTAAAAATTTGGTAATATGGGGAGGTGCTTTGTGTACCATTACACAAAGGTTACAGAGTTTGCTGTAACCCAGGCTGAAGCTGGTGCATAATCTGTGAAGTGATACCAATTATTTTGATACAGAGACATTCAGTAAGGAATTTAGTGTGTTCTGGGATTACAGTTACCAGAACACTTTTGGCCCCAGAGTGAAGAGAGCTGAATATTCATATACCAAGCTATAACATTCAAAACAAGAAATAGGAAAACTTGAGATGAAATTATAACACAGCACAATAACAGGTCTTTCCTAATGTTTTTTGTAAAGCAATATTTAACAGGATCACTTCTGCTTTTTAGTTGCAGAACCAGCCATAGATCATCAAGAAAATGGAATTCCTGCATACTCACATTTATAAAAGTATTCTACTGAGTTACTCATAGAATCATAGAGTGATTTGGGTTGGAAGGGACCTTAAAGGTCATCTAGTTTCAACCCCTCTGTCACAGGCAGAGATGATTCCCACTAGAATCACAGAATCACAGAATGTCTAGGTTGGAAGAGAACTTCAAGATCATCAAGTCCAACCCAGCCCTAACACCTCAACTAAACCATGGCACTGAGTGCCACATCCAGTCTCTTCTTAAACACATCCAGGGATTGTGACTCCACCACCTCCCTGGGCAAACTATTCCAGAATTTAATCACTTTTTCTGTGAAAAACTTCTTCCTAATGCCCAACCTAAATTTCCCTTGGCACAGCTTGAGACTGTGTNATGGGGTGTGGGAAGAGAGGGGATGGAGTTGAGCTGCAGGCTGTGGGACCCGCCTGCAGAAACCCATGGCAGCACAAAGAAGCACATGGGGGCACAGAGGAGCACATAGCTCTGAGATTAACAATTATTAGAAATAAACTTAATGAAAACCAGAAAGAAATGGTGAAATATAAAATTTTCTGGACTAGAACTTCTAAACATAAATTGTCTTTTAAAAAAGCATATTAAATATGGCATATTAAAATAGATAGGAAAACCAACTGGAGTCACAATCAAATTTTGTAATAACAGAAACATAAATAAAAAAGCGGGAGTATCGTGATACGCATCAAACCTGTATTCTATTAATGAAAAGTAAAGGATTTCTGCAAAATAAGCTGTTAATATAAAATCCTCAAGTCTGTCTAGACTTCAGATAGCTGCTTCTGGAATGAGAGCTCCTGGTCTGCTCCTAGTATTTGCAAAGAATGCAAGAATATGAACTGTGTAGAAAATAAAAGCAAAGCACTTTTTTTGTTTTTTAATGAACAAAACCTTTTAGGAATGGACTTGAACAGCAAGCAAAAATTTTAAAGTATTTTTGGAACCCCATGAGCAATACAAACACAGTTAAGAGGAAAAAAAAAATATTACCATGCCAAAAAGAGTCTATAACTTCTAAATTATGGCTCTGTAAGTTCCCCTTAAATTTGAATATTCAGTTACTCAGTTTAAAATACATCAAATTAGATGTTCCAAAGGAAACCCAAAATCTCTTGCTGTCTTTTAATTTATTATTTTATTACTTCAAAAGTGTAATTGTAACTGAAGCTCTTTGTGCATGTTATTCCTGTTATCCTTTGAACATAAATGTTTGGAATAGAATCATAAAATAGTTTGGGTTGGCAGACCTTAAGGATCATCTTATTCCAACCCCCTTGCCATAAGCAGGGTCATCTTTCATTAGATCAGGTGGCTCAAAGCCCCATCAAACCAAGCCTTGAACATTTCCAGGTATGGGACATCCACAACATCAATAGGTGCCTTAGCAGATCAGAAACAATATTATGTACATGTCTCAATCAATCAATCAATCAATCAATCAATCAAAAAATTTTAATGGATGTAATTCCTCAATTGTAGACTAAAGATTTCAAAACAATATTTCTCAAATACTGTTGAATATGAGTTGACTGTCTAGAAAACACAGTTTGTTAATTGGTATAATGTCACCTACACTCAAAAGCATTTGCTGCCCAAATGTAAAGATGGGGAAAAACATGGAAGGCAAATCAGGTATTTTTAAAGGTTTATGTGAACATTCATTCTCTGTTCATACAAACGAATGCCACAACAGCTTGGACCTCTTTTCAGGTCTGTCCTGGTCATTATAACTTGTCCCAGGGAGTTCTTACCTGCCCTCAGATTTCATACAGCAGCCACCGGTTTCTTCTGGAAGAAGAGATAGGTCTGTATCTCTGGCATCCCTCTTTAAGGGGACTTTAGGCCTGTAGTTTCCTCTTCAAAACACCAGGACTTGAAATTCACAGGGAGAAAACTCTGCCCATTCTTTCCTACAGGTGATAACTCTGTTAGCATACTGTCCCAATCCTCTCAATTCAGCCTGTCTCCCTATTGTTATCTTTCTCCTTTTCTCCAGCCTAAAATAACCCAGCTTTCCCAACTGGCCTCATGAGCTGAGCCTTCTTTTATTTTTTCTTTTTCCCTGAGATGTGTTTACCTCTCCAGAGAGCTGAATTAATTATCCCCCACAGAGACAGGAGCACAACACTGACAGCACCTCTATGTTCAATTTGGAGCTCAATTTCTTTTGTACAGTCTATTGGAGCTCGATATAAAAGACTTCCTGGTTTTAGAGCTTCCAGTAACTTAGGTTTGTCACAAACACAAACACATTTTTCCCAGATTTTGTTCTCACTATATTCCACAGTCCCACTGGGTATGGGGCCACCTCTCCGTGGGGGCTGATGACTTTCCCAGGTACATTGCACCTTTTCCACCACCCAGACAGGGAAAGCCACTCCAGCCAAATTTCTCCACAGTGGCAGCATCTGAAAGACTGATGCTGGAGAGAAGAGACAGGAATATCAGAGTCCCAAAATTCTGGCAGCACAACTCCCCTCCTGAAGCACTCACTCCTTCCCCAGAGTTTCAGGGTTAGTACACAGAACATTGCTCTTACGTGTTCTCCCACCTGCAATACTTCATTTCTTCTCTCATGCACATGTATTTGTCTGCTTTTATTTGAGAACAAAATGTTTTATATAAGTGTGGAGAAATGTTGGGGTTTGTTTTTTTAATATTTGCAGTAGTACTTCTGAAGCATCCCTATCATCTGACAAAAAAGGGGAATTTAATGCAAACCCATATTTCCATCTGTCTCCCAGCACTGCTGCTTCCTCTACAGAAATTGTTTCATTGACTCTTTTTTTAAAATTAATTTGGTATTCATGAAAGAGCTCAGATTGATAGACTAGAAAGTGAGAGCCAGATTTCTGCACAGAACTCAGATAAGCAAAACTATCTCAGTTTTAAAAAGGGTTCTGGTGGGATTTTAGTTCTAATCCACAGGGAAATGTTTCACCCCTGTGCACAGCATGATGCAAGGCAGTGTTCCCATTTCTTCCCAGGTTCATTTTAAAGGCTTGTTGCCTGGATGGGGTGCTGTAAGATAGCAGGCTCCCTACCTGGTGGCTTTGGGAGGCAGCTTAATGAGAGACAGTGGCCAATAATATGGTCAAACAGTGATTTAAATAGCTGAGCCAACATTAAAAAGCTGATTTATTGCCTGAGAGACTGAATCTCCTCTTTCACCAGTTTAGTTAGAAAGAAAGGAAATTGTTGTATTTTAAGAGCAACATTGAAAAAAATGGAATGGATGAAATACAAAACTTTTTAATTTTGAGAGTATTGGTGAAGAATATCCAGTCTTCCAGTAGTGGTTACACCCTCTGAAGGACTTCAAAGTTTGCAGCAGCCTTTCTACCTACCCCAGGGCTATGTTCACATGATCTGGTATGCACAGTCACTTTGATATGAGTAAACACAGGTGTAGATTTGCATCAATCAAAAAAAAAAATCTGTTTAATGTTTTTCCAACAGCTCCTTTTTATTATCTTTTCCTTTTTTATCTAACTTTGTTCCAAGACCAAAATAACAAGCCATCATCCCACGCACAGTTGTAGTGTTTGGCAAACTAGGGGCTGGTATGATGCCTTACCAAAAAGATGTTCCAATCTTAGGGAAAAGAGGGCCCGTGTTATTTTGTCTCATCTATATTGGAGAAAAATAGAGTATGAAATACTATAGGTTTGCTACAAAGGGCTTGAATCTCTTGATTATCATTCACTGCTTTCTAGATCATTGTTAAAAGTGTTAATTTCAATTATCTAAATGTTTTTCTGGCTTGTATGTCATTTGCAATAAAATTACCAGGGCCAGATTTACTGGTGTACGCCATTTGCTGTGTGCAATTCCAACCTCAGCTTTATGACTGCTTTGTGTTGCTAGAGTGGTGCACTGAGCTTTTTAATGATTCTGGCTTACTGCCTATTCCCCACACATTCTATATCAATGTATTATTCCATGGTGGATAGCTGTGTACTTGCTGCAATTTACTTTAGAAACAGTATTAAAAAAGAAGTTGGCATGCATTAAATAATACTTCATTGATTGTCTTGAACTTGCAACACAGGAGTGCAGCTCTGCATCACTAGCCCTAAAGAATACATACATACATGCATATGTATACACAGGAAATCACTTGTATTATAAAAGAGTAAGCCAAATTAAAGCCATACAAGCCAAACATAAATGCATCTCAAATAACAACTTGAAAAATTGTGAGAAAACCCAACACAGTGTGCTGCACCAGTCTGTAGTTTGCACGTAGGCATATTCATAACATCACTGAAGTGCAATTTCTCCATGAGAGCAGCTTCCAGATGGGTTCTATTCTTGTGACAGTTGCACAAACCCCTTCCCAACAAGGCAGGACAGGGAGACAGTCACAGGCTGCTGCTCCTTGCTCCCTCTGCCCAGATAAATTTTTGGGTTTCAGATCCAGATTCAGTATTCAAGACCAGAGCCTTGGTGCAGAAATCCATTGCCAAGAGCCAAATAGCAACCAAACTCAAATTTGTGTGACTAGAGAGTTTCTGATACTTGAGTAAACAGTTTTTTCTAAAGTAAGAAGAACATGACTGTTTGGGTGACCACTTAAACTTTTGACTTACACATAATGATTTAATTTCTAAAAACAGCACTCTTAGTGAGTGCAGAGATGAGCTATTTTATTACCCACATGTCTGCTTTAGCTAAAGGCTTTATGTTTCCATTTTGGAAAGGTTTTTGAAAACAATTTTTGTTTAAAATATGGGTAAAGGAATAAAAATGGGCCAAGATGGATTCGACACAAGAGAGAATTATTACCATGAGCTACAACCTGAAGCATTTTGGCAGACACATGCCACTAAATAAATATGACAGTGGTGCAGCACTGTATGCTGCCTTCTAAGCCAACCTGCTTTTCATCATCCAGATGCCTCTATATGATCTAATGTAGGGCTGCATGAGACTTGCAGTCAAATGCAGTGCTGTCAGAAAGGTATGATCAATCACCTCTGCCAACCTGATAGTACAGGATCTGATTTATTCTGCCTCTGACTCCTGTATTTATTACAAAATCAAAGGCAGGGCTTAGCATTAGTACAAAGCACTGGAGTTTTGTTCAATAGTGAGCTGTTGCATGTGGAACAAGCATCAAATCCCCTGATGCTTAATGATTCATTTTAAATATATCTGGTACATGAATTAGCAAACAGAGATGAGAAATGCTAACAGCAGCCAAAAGTAATTTATGAATATTGAATTGCTCTGTGCAGTACATGTAGAGAAAATACAGTGAGAATTCCCTTAAAAGCTTCTTTGTCTGCCCCAGCTTTCAAGTAGAACACCTGAGGGAGCTGTCCTGAATATAATGCTCAAAAACAAAGGCAAGAAAAATTAAAAAGGAAAAGGAAAAAAAAAAACACAAAAGGAAAAAAAAAGGAAAAAAACACCAAACAAACAAAAAAACCCAACAACCAAGGGGAAAAAAAACAAACTCAGGAAACATGAAATGTCCCTCTAGTACAGTATAACAGATATTTTTAATGAAGCTATTGGTAATTGAAAATATGCAAGTAATTAAGTATACACAGAAGGCTAATCATAAAATTCACTGCTGTGCATGTAGTCTTTCAGGCTTGTCCAAATCTCTCACTATCCATTCCCACAGAGTTTTCACAACCTCGAGTGGGGTTTACCCCATGCCCAAATTTTCTACTGCCAAGTTGGCCAAGTCAGGACCTCTAATGGGGTGTTGGACTGCAAGTGCAAGGATTCTGTTAAAACACCCCATCCTTGATACCTGAGAGGAGCTGAGTATTTGCTGTGATAAACTTTAAGATCCTCTGGCTGCAATCTGCAAACAAAACTATATGAGCCTGTGAGGAGGGAGCTGTTTGGAACTGCTTTAGAGCTTTATGTGACCCTAATTTATGACGGTGTTACTTTTCAAAAATACTGTTACAGCCTGGAAAACCACTTTTCTATGACATGACAGTTTTCAGGTGAGGAAAGATAGGAGGTTTAAAAAAATCACAAGCAAATGGGCAAGAATAGCACCCAGCTTAAAATTAAATACAGATGTTTCAAAGAGCTGGCTTGCAGAAGAGACACTGAATAGAAATGCTCTCAGTGAAAATGTATTTGTAGTCTTCAGTCAGGGTGAATGCAGAAGAAAGCCCTGGAGAAATCATCTGCCTAGGAGGTCATGTTTATACGTCTCAGATTTTCCTCATTTTCTCCCAGAAACTTCTCCAAATGTGGAAGAATGCACACATACATAGACTCTAAAACATCTCAGGCTTTGCACTCATTGTGTCCTGGGCTGTGTCATAAGCCCTTCTGAAAGCCTCCATCCAGTTTGAGCCAGAGATCCTGCCCTGATGCTTTTAAGCAGCTTGCTACGTAGGTAACATGAAAGCTCAAGTTCTCAAGAAGAGTTACTCATCTGCACCAGTCTGACTGCTATGCTACGCATATTCATTGATGAGCATCGTTGGAAATCAGCTGGAAGTCATAATTAAGACAAGCCAGCATTGCTAGCGGCAAATTACAGACGTACTTTAGATCTAATTACACTGTAATGACTGAGTGGCAAAGAGATACTGGCAGCTGGAGCTGCATCAAATGGCTTTCTTCAGGCAGAGCCAAAGGTACAGGGTAAAATTAGAAGATCCCGTAACATTTAACTTCTCATAACTAACAGGGAGGGGGAAAAAATAAAAATCACACACACACACAAAACCACATTTAGAAGACAGCACCAAAATTCCTATCTAACAGTTTTACAAAACATTTTAAGTACAAATGAGAGAAGTGATTGCAAAAGCCAGCTTCTTTTTAAAACCCAGGGTTCCAAATTCCCTCGAACAGGACAAGCTTTGAGCTCAGCAAAGAGCCTGTCTAGAGCTAAGGTCGCCTGCTGACATCCAGTTCTAGGGGCTGAGGTGCACCCACAAAGGAAGGGATGGCATTTCCCTTTCAAAGAAGATGTAGGTGAATTCCTGGATCTGAAAAAGGCCTGTAGCAAAGCTTAGCAGTGGGAACATTTTGTAGCCTGAGTTGGGAGCAGAGAATGAGCTGGAGGAGCATAAAACTGACTGTTGCCACAACGTTTTTATAATCATGTTGGATCACCACCAATATAATGGTATTTTTAGAAAGTATCAAAGCTTTGACATACTTCACAACACCATAGACATTCCTGTTACAGGGAATATGAAGCAGATCCAAACACACTTGATAAAGTTAATCCTTTGTTGGAAGAGGTGTTTTATCCAATTGGATTTTTGCACTTCAAGGAAAAATTATTTCAGAAGTTTCTTTGAATAAAAAAAGAAACAAGAACGTGAATGCAAACAGAAATTGTGTCAATTGCTGACATGTTCCCCAAGAGTTCCTTGGCAAAAATACAATAGAAAACAAATTAAACATGGACTAACACGCAAGAAAATTCCACAGGCTTCTGAAGGCAACCAAAAAATTCCATGAGTTTGCCAAGTCTAAACAAATCCCCAGAGGTGTTTAAGGCGTGGAGACTTTCCTCAGTTACTCCAGACACCACCAGAGAGGAATGGTTCAAAGAACCCAGGGGGATGTTCAAGGGGCAAAAGAAAAATCACAAGAGATGTCTTCTACAGGAAAGGCACAGGGATATCTCAATCTGCCCTCTCCCTCTGACAGTACCAGCCTTCCCTGAGACTTACCCTGCCAGGGGGAGAGCCAGGCTAAAAGGGACTCCACAGCACCTTAGGCAGGACACAAACTGGCATGGGCAACAAGTATTCATTTTTAGGATGGCTGTTCTGCAGAAGAGTCTCCAGCCTCAGGCAGCTGCCCTAAAACCATTAGGGGTCATCAAACGTTGTCCTGCACTTCCCCCTGACCGCTCCTGCCTGGGTTCAAATGCCAGGCTTTGTACTTTGCATCCTTTGCGGACGTAAATACAATTTTTATATTGGATTTCAGTATATTTGTTACCCGCTCCATGCTCTGCTGTCCAGGCTGGCTGTGGTCTGCTGGTCATTAAACACAATATTTGATAGCTACACTGAAAAAATGAAACATCTAATTCCTCCTAAGAAAGATCAACACCCACTTCTTGAAGACTTAGGCTAATTCAAATCTGTTTGGATCCTGATATATGATATATGCCCATCCTGATATATGGCTAATTCTTAACTCAGAAATTCTGGAGGCACTGAACATAATGGGAAATCCTCTTCATTTTGTGACATCAACACAATTATGCACCCCGTGGATAAAGATAAAGGTAACTACTGCTTTCTTCTATAGAAAAATATTTGAAAACTATTCTTAAATTGAAGTCTGATTTTCCTGTGAAAATCAAAAAAGCAGGAGCATACACATTCAGACAAAGAGCTATATTTATATACATATAGTGAAATGCACATGAACCTTTGGCAAGCGAGGTTTTTGTTTGTTTTTTTTTTTTTTATTCAGGTTGAAAAATATGGAAGATGTAGTGTGGTCAAAAGAATCCTCTATTGCAATTTGAATTGAAAATAAATAATTCTTATGGGGGAATCGTGATGCTCCAGATTAGGAGATGCAAAGGCACGTCAGCCCCTCCAGAGGCTTCAGGTGCTGAACGGTTTCTCTACCTTATACTAAACCTGAGCAGTATTTGCTACTCACATAAGATGTTCATTTCTCTTACCTTCAGTGACACTTTTACCTATACCCCAGAAAAGCAATAAATTCAAAGAAGAAAAAATACAGCAACAACCACCAAAACAAAAAGAAAGGTATCTTTTGGCACATCCAGTTGATATAAAAGTGCAAAAGGCAAGATAAAGAAGAACCACTGAAATTCTCCACAGAAATAGTCTCATTGGCCTGACCACCTCAGGTCCTAATAAGAAAAAGTATATATAAAGTTTATCCTTTATTCTAGAAGAATTTCCACTATGACTCTGGAAAGAAATACTTAATAATCTTGTAAGAGAACTTGATGCTTTAAGAAAAAATGGTTTTACTCAATTTCTGAAGATATGCCACACTTTCAGGTGTAATAAAAATCCTTAATACTGACTTTCATAATACAGTGGAAACCCAATTACATTATTTTGTACTGTACTTCCATGTGCTAAAGAAACCTGAAATTAAAATCCTTGAGCACCTTCAAAAACCCCAGATTTTTATTTTGCATGTAATTTTTTTCCTTCCTAAAATATACAACTTCACCATCAACAAGTCCTAGGATTTCCCTCGGGATAAATTAACCCTTTACATGAACTAAACCTAGTAAAAATATGTTCACTGAATCAGGCTTCAGAAACATTTCTAAACCTTAAAGACCACAACGAGAAAATAAAGAAACATTCAGTTATATTTATGGAGCCCATTTATTTCTACAAGTTAACACTGCCTACAGTCAAATTTCAAGTAATGTGGCACAACAGGAGTGAATACATGGGAATGAAACAGTCAGAGTGAAGAAGTCCCATCCACTGTCATTCTCTGGAAGTGGTTTGCTCTGGCTCCCATGCACTTTGCATTCACTGGGGGAGGAATGGGTGAGGTGCACTCCTGCAGGGTGCCAGGCAGTTTATTTCTGTCAGAGAGCAGCAGAGTTTGTGTACTTTAAAGATGCTTCATGACAACAGAGGCCAAACCCCAGTGAACGGGGATGGCAGGAGAGAGCCTCAAAGGCAGAATTGTGACCCAAATGTAAGTACTAAACAAACACATCCACTGCCAGCACAAAAAACTCTCTCAAAATGCTTGCCTAAAAAAAAAATGTCAAATAACACTAAATTTCTGTAAACAGAAAACATTTAAAGAAAAACACTGTTTGCAAAATGCTTTCTGTGTCTTAAATTACTGCTCTTCTCCATAAGCAGCTACTTGCATTTCCCTACTTTGGTGAAATTCCACCACAGAGGTACAAAATTAAAAAACATGTATACATTTAAGACACATTACTGTACACTTTTAAAGCAGTAGCTATTCTGGATATATACAACACATATACAATACACAGTCTCCCTTTGCTGTAGTGGTCTGGCTACTAGTTGTGCTTTTCTTCCAATTTAGGAAGTTAAATGTTGCTTAGTTCCACAAGAATTTTCATGAAACATGACTTGCTGAAAGCAGACAGCTCAAATAGTAGTGCATTCAATAGTTAAGTGTTATATTCTTAACAGAGTGATAATAAACCTTAACCTTAAGGTTGGGTAGTCATCGAGAATATAAAACTCAATTTCTAAGTATTAAAAAACTTCTTTAGCTATACAATGATCTTTTTAAAAAGGGAAAAATTTCAGCTCATATTTGAGCCAGAGCTCAGCTCAAAAATAGTTCTGGAGATGAATTTCATTTTATTTTATCAGTTTTGAAGGCCTTTCTCTGCTTCTGCTGAGATAAAACCCACGAGAAGACAGGAAAAACACATGTTCCTCAGTGTTCCAAAGCTCTGTTAACTGGAGTGTGCTTGAGTGAAAAGCCCACAGATCAGGCACACATCCTACTCAAACCAGCAAATCTGCTGCAGCCTGCCTTATACCTTATTCACAAAAAAGTATTGCATTTATTGCCATGTCTTTACCATGTTCCCACTGACTGACATCCATTTCTGCCCACCAAGGCTGATACAAAACTTTAAAATCAGGTTTGCCTGACCAATAACTGCAGGACTATATGCTCCCAGACAGGAAATATTCATACAGCAGTGGAAGTGATCCTCAAATACTTTGACTCATTTGAAGGTCAGTGCTCAACTTGCTGGATTTTGTGTGTGCAGGTACACAAACACTGGTAAAACCAGTGATCAATTCCAGCCTGGTAGAAAATTTAACATGCATAAAATTACCACTTAAATTCCCATGCTAAAATCTTTCTGCCCCACTGGCAGAAATATTAAGTCTCAAAAGATGTTTCTGTTGGCTATGGTGTAAGAACTCTGGAATGAAGAAGCTTTGAGTTTCCCATCACAAAGGTCTGGGGAGTGGTGCTTCTGCATCTGTGTGCTGGGGCTTCCAGCAAGTCAAAAGAAGTCAAATCAGGCTGCCAAGCAGAGTGATGGGAAGAATGTAGTATGTGAAATTCAGCAGCTTTATCTCACCCTTGCTCTGGTGAGAGTTGAGATCTCCAGGGACAGAAAGCAAGATACATTCTTCATAGTACACTCAGCTATTACACATCACTTAAACCTATCTTCAGTAACAAGGCAAACAAAATCGCAGTATGATGAACTTACAGTTTGTTAAAATGAGACACTGTACCAAAAGAAACAGTAAAGAGTTCCCTCGTAGCACAAGTACTTGCTTTCTACATATAGACCAACCATGTTAAAAAAAAATTTTGCAACAGCATCATAAAAGACAATTCTGGCGAGTGACTTTCTCAGTATCCATTGCGACTGTGACTTGTTCCTCCAGTTTGCAGCATCTTGGGAAGGGGGATAAATCTCCCTACTCTTTTTATTTCAGGTAGAAATGAAACACCAAGCCAAAAGCCGTACATGATGATCATGATTTCTGATCTTCCTCTGCTGGGATGACTTCCAAGAGGATTTGCAATGTTATGGTTACCCTGCCTGCAAAGATAAAAGCATACATATGGTTAAGGTTTTGCAGGAGAGATGAAGAAGGAGAAGCGGTCAGGAAAATTATCTTAGCTTCTATACAGGCTACTTGCACACAGACTTCACACAGGTTATCTATATCACATATACATGTATCATTTAAACTCAAAATTTTCTTCTTTTTAACTGTTTTCTGTGCCTCTGATCCAAGGCTATACAATAATAATGGAAGGGTACGGATGTATAATCTTATTCAATAAAAGTCTGCATGCTTTTAAAGGCTATTTTAAAAAAATGACTACTCTGCATAACTGCTTAGCTTTGTGTTATGTTGAAATAGAAGTCTGGAAGAATTCAAATAAATTAATTTACCTGCGCCAAGACCTGCCTAAGCAAAAAAAAAAAAAAANCACTCTGAACATTTATTTCTTTCTGGTGCTTTTGGTGGTTTTCTTTTTAGGGTACTGATGCATAAATGGCACAGTTAATTCACATATAGCATATACAAAATAGTAAAAGAACATTTCCTTACAATTTCTTTCACTTATCACTCTTTCTTAGTAGCCTATTTTAAATAAGCAGAAATTGTTGTAAAAGAAAGTTCTCATTTTCCTTGAATGTCTGGCATGAAATGACATTGACACAATGCAAAGCCAGGAGGGTAAAACAGTGCAACTCACAGAAAATATGAACTGAAACCACTTCTCTGACCTTCTGTCTAAGGCAGATTCTACTATCCTTTCCTTTTTTCTCTGGATGTCACCAGTTCAGTGCAAAGCCAGGTTGCCCTTAGACTATAAACTGATGGGGCAGGGAGGCTGAGAGTCTCCAGGCATTGCATTTTCCTGCCATCTGCCTTCCCTACCCATAGTGGGGACATCAGAGCTGGGCTGAGTGTAGCAAGGACAAAAGACAGGAGGAAAGCCAGCAGCAGGAAAACAGCAGGGCTTCATCCCTACCATCCCAGCCCTTTCAGCTTTGAGGACAAGCAAAGGGAAAAGGAGAAATTTATGAAGCTGAGCAGTGGCGTGACAGCTCTTGGAAAAAGGCACGGCAGCAGAGGGAAATCTGGGCATCTCTAGAGCTGGCTGTGATTTTGTCCGCCTAAGTGGACAGACCCACCAGCAGCAAGACCTTGTCCAGCCCTCCATTTCCATGCAGCAGTTTTTCTCTCTCCAGGGATGATGCCACAGCAGAGCAGACGAGTTGGGGGAGCTGGCATTCTTTGCATTTTTTGGTAGCAATGTACTCAGAATACATCAGTATAAGGAGCATTTTCCCATATGAAAATGCTCCAATGTGTTTCCAGTCAGTACCTCTATGTTGTCTGCTTGGAGCAGTACCTAGAGTTACAGAACAGTTTCACATTTGTCACAAGGCAACTTAACATAGCATGGCAGTGCTTCCCCAGCCCACTTTAAATCCTAATTTTCCCTTTTTGAGAGGAGAATTCACTGCAAATGGGTCTCAGGAGACAACCTTTATAAAAAAACCCAGACCTTGTATGCACACAAGCACCACATAAAGTTTAGGTGAGGAAAGAAAGCAGGAATTTTATCACATATATATGACCGGACATGAAATCTGTAACAACAAAATGTTGAGATAATCTCCCATGGATCCCACCACAAACTCTACAAAGAGAAGCAAATTGAGCATATAACACTTTTCCTAAGTGAACAAGTGTTATCCTCTGGTGTTGCTAATAACCCTGGCAGAGATATTTTGTTATATAAAGAGATCTCATTTCCAGCAAGGGCTCAGCTATGAAAAAAGGTAGGATTCAACTTTTTACCTCTTCACAGTTCACCCCACGCTAAAGAAATATATATTTTTCAGTGTGAGTATCAGGTTGGGTTTTCAACTGAGGAAGTGCAGCATTCTCCTGCTGGTGATGCATCCTTCTGCACACTGATCTGCTGCTTAAGATTTGCTAGGCTCAACTGTTTTCATTTTCACATTAGTTTTACAAAAAGAAAGAATGCAGAGGTCAAATTAAGCCTGTACCAGCTGAAAATTATTTGTCCCAGCACATCTAGTGCTACAGCAGAATTCCTTTGGAAGAGGAGAGGACAAAATGTTAATTCTCATTGCAAAATACCATCCCAGAATCTACAAAGCCTACAAGCTGAAAAGTTACCTTTTGTTCAATGCAGCAATTTTGTAAGGAGAATGGGCAATGTAAATTCCGTAAGTACAGAACAAAGACTTTCAGTCTTGGGAGAGGGTTCCTTGGGTAATCCACTGGAAGGCTCTGCAAGTGTAATCAGCCTGAAACTCCTTTCAGAAATACATGTATCTTCAGGCTGGCTCCTTTATCCTGCTACTCATTCCGGCTGCTCAGTGTCCCTTTCCTCTGATCCTAACAAAGCCTGTTCAGGATATTCCCTCTGACCTGATGTGGGACTGGTCTGTACCCATGGGTACTTGCACCTTATGGAGTTTATGAGCACCACCACTGCTGAAGCACAGCTGGGCAGCTGAACCAGCCAATGCCTCAAGAAGGTGACTTTTCAAAGCCCCACACCAGCTGCCCATGCGCTGACCTGGGCACATGAAGCAACTTGGGAACGGTTTTGGTAGCACAGCAGTGTGTTCAGACTAGCAGGCTCCTACTTCCCCTCTGGTACCACACAAAATGCTTTGGTTAAGCCTAAATAGATTGGATTAATCACATTCTCCTTTGTCAAAAAAAAAAGTCATTTACCTTCTCATAGAAAGTTACCCAGTTACTCTGGCAAAAATCTACCTCTTAAATGACAATCCTATTTTTTTATACTGTCCTTTACCTTGTGTCTGGAATTATACTTCCATGCCTATGTAAGACATTGTTTCAAGGTTAGAATATCAAGACTGCAGCTGCCCAATTTCTTTTCTGTATCTCACAGAGGTACCTTAAGTGAGTTTATCCTCATTCAGTACCTTTTGTAAATGTTCTCAGGCTAGACAATGGGTCTCCCAAAATAATGCCAGATTAATGACTCCATACAGAAGGTTTATTGCTTCTTCTTAGGGAAAAGAAAAATCTGTTTGTTTCACATCTCCACTCTGTTCCACCCCAAAACTGTCAGCATCAGTTTTCTGTCATTACTGTTGTTATTTTGGGGATAATAATTGCAAAGCAAACAAGCTGTTTCCCCCACTGACTGGCTTCTGCTGCCTTCCTCTCTGAGCCAGTACACCATGCCCATCCATAGATATGACACAGGCACAAAGACTTCTTTCTAGGAGGAGAATTTTGCGTTATCTCAAAAGCTAGAAATTATTCACCTTCATTGTCACAGCTGGCAGAAAAATCTTCACATCTATCCATTCTACCTTAAAGAGAATATTCTTTCTCTTGCTCAAGTAATGTAGTTCAACACTGGCATCCCGTGGCCAAAGATTCAAGAAGCTGTATTGCAAAACCTCTGAGACATGACAGAAAATGCCAAAAAAGCTCCTGGATTTGATAAGGGAAAACTCCTAGACCCTAAATGTCAAGACTGAGAGATTATAAACAGACTAAACCTCAAGTACTTAATAGAATGTACTTCTGCATACAACTGCTTTAATTTGTACTGAAGATTTCTACCCATTCCCAGACACTGCAAGTAATTTATAACTTTTTTGCTATAAAATTAAGATTTTGCTAGCCTAAACTAACACCTTTTTCTGTAAATACTTTCTGTCCTATTGCCTATGGACTTCTCTATGGACATGTATTGAGAGGGAAATTCACATATTCTACAGCAGATAGGCTGTAACTCTATAGCATATTTATATCAAGAAAATACATACAACTGGTTATACTGTAATTACATAAAAGCACTATTCTTTTCTTGTGAGCAGCTCATTTTAAATCATCAATTAAGACTGAAGCACAGAAGACAATATGGGCTTTCGATTCAGCATCTATAGAAATCAACTATTTTTAAAGATTTAGCAGGTCAAGTTTTAGTTTTGCAGCAAAAAAAAATTCTTTTTTTTTTGTTTAATAAATTATCCATAATTCCTGAAATATTTTGCCAATTGTCTTATTTCATGTTTTGAAAATTCCCTTTCTTTTAGATGCCTATCATCCTAGTAACAAAAAAAAATGAGAATAAAGAGCTGTAATAAATGACACTGACTTCTAATTGAAATGTTCCAAATAATCCTGCTCTAACACATCAGAACTTCCACAAATCCTTTCAAAACCTTTCAGAAATGGCACAGAAAGGATTCTCAGTGTATTTCAGGCATGAAACACTACTAGCCAAGTCACACAGAAGTCATTCTTCATGAAGCACAGAAATGATTTTCATAGAAACATGTCAGCCATGGTATATGTTGCTATCACCTTGTCAGGAGCTACTGCTAAGGGCAGTATCCCCATGCCCAGCCTGCCTGAACCTTCCAGACACTTCCAGTCCCATTGCAAACACTCCTCAGTGGTCCGCAGACACGTGGTCTCAGCAGGGAACACCAAGCTCATCCTGACATCACAGTTGTTTTGGTCAAGATCCCAAACAGATTCTCCAAGGAGTGCAGTACTGTCTTTATTAGCACAGAGACAGGGTCAGGAGAAGGTGATGGTGATTTAAAAGGAATTATATGTTTGTAGGACAGGGAGGGGAAGAAGCATCAGCCATTTAAAGTCAATCACTGGCTGAAGAACAGCCTTGCTGTGAATGTACCTCCTTAGTTAGGGGACACTGATTGCCACTGGCAGAGCCATGCTAGAGCATGTGCCCAAAAGCAACTTGTGTTGTCACCCCCAGCTCACAGCAGCTGAGAGCATCAATCCAAAGGATTTCACAACATGAGGAGAGCTCTGAGAAACTCCTGGAGTCAGCATGAAGGAGAGAAGTCCCACACCAGGACTTACCTAGAAGCTTTCTGAACCACTTTGGCTTATTGTCCCACACAATAAAGAGGTAGTAGGCAGGAATGCCAGTCAGGGTTATTGCAAATCCAATCCCTGTGTTCACGGGGTCAGCGTAAAGTGACAGCGCAACCATGAAGAGGCAAGTGAAGGAAAACAACGCTGGAATGAATAGAGGAACCTGGAAAATAACCACACAAAGAAGCATTAAATAATAAGGTCATTGTAAAGTAATGACTAAGGCATTTAACTTTCCATGAAATGTAAATTGGGTAAGACCCAGCAGTACAGGACAGCTCTGGAGAAGTAAGGGTATCTAGAACAAGCACACAAAGTGTCAGTGACTGCAGGAGCCAGGCCCTGCCAACTGCTATGCACTGAGTACCACAGAAGTGTCTTAATTACACTCTAAAACACTCCAGTGTTTTACTTCCTTTAAAATGTAAGGACTGTGATTGTAAATAAGTTGCATTGTAAAAGTCCTTCCTCTAATCCCCCAGCATATAAGTAAGCAGCTCTAACCACAGTAAAGCTTTCTGTTTTGATAATTACCCATTAGAAAACATTTTAAAACACAACCAGGAGCTCAAGTCACCTTTTAAAACTATTAAGAACATATTGATTTTCTTCCTAAGGTAAAAATCAAAATCTAGCAGGAAGAGAGCAAATTAAACAGTAATTTGACTAGTGATAAAGATATTTGATAGTGTTATGCACCTGATAGCAATTGAAAAAGCACTTTCTGACTGTATGACTGATAGCATTGTCAGTGTCACTGTTGAAGGCACACAAAGTAACCATATCAAATTTATTTGCTCAATTTTCAAGAACACCAATACAATCACTCTCTTAGCAACTCTCTGAAGGAAATGCCTACAGGCATGGCTTATGAGACATTAAGTGTAATAGAGAATTGAGAATTCCTTGGAGATTGTTCTCTTCCTTTCATGCCTCAAAGCATTACTCTTTTGTGCACTGTCAAAGTTGGTTTTTTTTAATCAAAGCAAAATAGGTTGTGCTGTTCACCTCCTTATTTACTAATATACCTACAAGAATGCAGCAATGCACATTCTTAGTTCTTCACAAAATAGTCTTCTTGGCAGCATCTAAATAGGGATATATTTCTCTGTTTTTTGATGATGGGTATTATCTTTCTGGATACACAATGGGACAACTTATTTTGTATGATGCTACTCAAAACAAGCAAGAAAAATAGCAGAACCCAGGCCAAAATAGCTACTGTTCAGGGGTTGGAGTATTAGCATTTTCCTTCTGGGCTCACAATAACTGTCTGCAAATCCACTGCAAGTGCAAAATATTACAATAATCACACTGACCACTTATTTGCACAGAAAATTGGCATACTTGATATTGGATATGCAACGACATAAATGCTCTCTCTCATAAATTCTTGTGTTTGACATCACTTTTTAGTCATGTTATTATATATTTGGTCATAAAATTATCCAGGCCTTTATCGAAGGAGACATTAAATAGAGGACTGGCTGAAAACCAGGCTGGCACATGTAACCCCAGTATTTGCAGTCTGAACCCTCTGTGACTGCAGAGGGCTCAAGGTATTTTCACACAGCTTGCATCACACAGCTCACATCACACAGCCTGGCAGACAGGCAAAACTGAGCAAACGCCTTCATCTCAGCACAGCAGCTTCAGTCTCTGCCCCCCAAGCATAGGGAGGAGGCAAGAATTCTTCTCCAGAATGGAACACAGCTGGGGTAGCACTGGGGACCTTGCAGGAAAACTCTCAGTCTTCACTGCAAAACACTGTTTTCTCTTAAATCGGTTTTTCCTGAAAAAGAGGTTAGCTTGTTACATCAGAAAATGCTCCCTTGCTGTCTGACTACAGGACAGAGAGGAGGGAGGATTCATGTAAAAGAGTAGAGAGCAGATGTTACCTTGAAAGGACGAGGCATATCAGGACGTTTGTATCTGAGATAAATCAACCCAGCAACTACTAGTCCAATAAAAAGCCACCTGGCAAAGCTGAGGAAATTCAAGAGGCTGTAGAGATCCCCGTTGAATAACATTATCATTGTTAGAGGATGCTGCAAAAGAAATTCAGAGCATAAGAGGGGTTTAGTAGATCAATCTCTATTATTTTACAGCAGTGATGTCGAATTTTTCCACAGGGACAAGCAGCACAGCCTTATGCACACACCTGAGTGCCACAGACTTCAGGCTTGCCTTTGTCATGCAATCAGGTGTGTGATCAATGTCTAGCTGTCCCCTGAGACCATTTTGGATCAATATATATCTGTCCTGGGTGGCCACACATAGTCAATACAAATCTGTCCCCTGTGACCCAGACAAAAATACACAGGCACACTGCACCACCAAAGTGCTGGAGCATCCTGGGCAGCATTCTCATGGGATATAAGCTCACTGCAGGTTTACTTGCTCATTGCTGATGCAAATAATAAGAAGAGTTAAATTTTGGTCACATGTAATTATATGAAAGCAGAGGTTTCTAGGTGTTTTGTGGAAGGAAAAAGTCTTAGTCCCCCAGGCTTCACAGTGTCGTGAGTTAGATGGCTAGTGAAGGCTACATGGATCGATTTCAAAGTAGTATCTGGACAAAAAATGTCCTTCATGCACTTGGGCATGAAGGAGTAAGTCAAATTCACCATATCCCTCATCCTTCAGCAAGAGGGAAAACCCTGGAAGTGAGAGCCTTCAGGTTTGAAACAAGGCAACAGGTGAAATCAGCTGTAGATGTAGTAAAACACTGGGCTAAATCCTTACACAGAGAAAACCAACTTGTATTTATTTTATTTATAAATTATTTATCTAGATTCACAGCTTCTCTCCTTTTCTTCAAAGCAGTGCAGACAACATGGATTTGAATCAGAAGGATCAATATTTCAAATGTGGGTCTCTGGCCTCCAACCTCTAACAACTTATAAAGTACTTGGTTCCTTACATATAGATATTATGCAAATTCCTACGTAAATGTCAAGGGAAATTGTACCACTGACTTATATTGGCAAGATTTCTTCTCTACAGACTCAACCTCTAAAAGTTTAAAATCTCAGTTATAACTGTAATGCAGGCTACATACAATAATGCAAGTAAAGGAGGGCTATCAAGAAAAAATACAAGAAAGCAGGATTACAATCAGATTGCAGGATTTCTATGAGTTACTACACACATCTACCAAATCCCTCATGTTGGTGAGGTATACTTCTGGTCCAAGTAGCTCAACTTGCAAACTGAGCTGCAGATTGAAATGCAAACTGAGCTCTGTGTGGAAGCCTGACACAAGAGGGCAAGAATAGCCAACCTTTGGGATAAGAGAGTATGAAAGACTGGTGACTCCAGCCCAATGAACAGATACTGGGTGACACAGCAGGAGCTGGGAATTGCAGACCCCTTGGATACCAAAGCAGATGAAGAGCGGTGAAGCCAGCAAAGTGGGTGGACACGGAGATGGAGCAGGAACCAAAGACTTGGGAGGAAGAGCAAGACTTGCAGGGAGAACGTGGGGTATAAAAGGCAACGGGGTGCCTTTGTCAGGGGTCCCTCCTTGGGGACACCAGCTCAGCTGTTTCTGTGTTCCTGTGCCAGCACTAAGTGGCTTTATGGAACGAGACATCTGATATTCTGCCACGGGAAGCTCAGGTTCAAAGCAGTGGGGAAAGCTGGCCTGTGAGTGGGATGTGCAGGAGCCCAGCAGTGACCCATCGAGTCACCAGAGCCACTGCTGGGAAGGGGCTCTGGTCCCAGCAGTGACATACCTGGCACCGGGCGTGTGATTGCCAGGAAGTCTCGTGAATGGTCAGACTGGAACGTTTCCCTAGCAACGTACACACATAAACAGATTTCTTAATTTAAAAAATGGTGCTGGGTTTGTTTTTGTTTTGTTTTTTAATTTAACAAGCCTCAAAGACATCCTCATTTTCTCAGTTTATCCTCAAAAGTTCTTTCCTTTCTTACGGTGTGTAGAACTTGGAAGGAGAAATAAAATAGAGAAATGCTAAATTTACTATTGATGTAGAATATATCCTGCCACTGCTCTATTTGCACTAAGGTGAGCTAAAAAATTGGAATTTTTGAAGGAAAGCCATCTTCATACGAGAATCTGACTTTTGCAAAGGAAATCAATGCATTGGTGTAACAGGACCATATGCAATAGCAGAAAATGTCTGTCAGGAAAAAAAAATAATATATTAATACATTTTGTGCATTTCATTCCACAAAAAACAGTCAATGCAATTTACCCACAAGCTACGACTACACCCAAAGAAATAAAATGCAAACTAGATGTTTATGGAAAATTAATTTCATTAAAATATTTCACCATAATCACACTGCCTAATTTTCAAAATTCCAAAGCCTATGGTTATATGTGCACATATGAAATTCAACAATTCAGCAATGAGCTTATAGGTATCGAGCAGAAACCAATTTAAATTCCACAAGCATTTGCTCTTAGTAGCATAGGTGCATCTTTTGCTTTGGCTGTAAGTCCCTAAATATGGCAGAGGCCTATCCAGATACATTGCAGTCATCAGTCTCAAAAGAGGGGCTGAATACCCATGATTATGAAGTCTGCAAGTTAAGTGAAAATCTTCCTGGCACTATGAAAACTGAACTTTGAAGTTGGTGTTTTGATATTTAGCCCTAACATTTTACCATAAAAATTAGTCTGCAAAGTCAACACATGGCCAACATTTACCTCTGCTGCTTATTTTAGAAGTCAGTAATAGGATTTTCACTAGTGGTTTTCCTTAGAAAATTCACAGACTATTTCCCAGGCACATGTTCTCTCATTTTTTAATCACCACTATCCTGAGGGTTCCCCCTCCATTATCTTAGTTGCAAAACTGCTTGCATTTTTTACTATAAGGTAGTATAACGAGCCATTAAGATACTCCCAGATGCTGGTGTTCAGTTCAACTTTCAGTTAACTGAATCCCTTTTTTTGTTTGTTTAACTGGAATTTGTTTCTCTGAGAGGGAACTAGCTCATCACTAGCAGGTCCTTAGAAATCCAGAGCAGTAAGACATGAATTAGATTGCAGTGATAGGCAAGAAAGCAAGGAGGAGATGATAGAATAAGAACAACTCACAAATCTCATTCCTCTTTCTCCTGTCCTCCACCCTGCCCAAAGCCTATGTTCACATTAATAAATGAGACTCAAGCAGTGCCCAAATTCTGTTTGAATCCTCTAGAGCAAGGCTGTAATATGAATTCTAGTGCAGGAACATTTGTTTGTATGATTTACCAAAACAATGACAGCTGGCAGAGGAGTGTGCTTGCGGACATGAATCATGGAGAGAATTTCTGGAAGGTGACCCTCACGGGATGCAACGAAGAACATCCTGGTGGGAAATAAATGTGGACAGACTTTAAATGTGCTCATTTACTGGGAGTACACAAAGTGGCTCATGAAAGTCACAGAGCAGAGCAGCACTTCTTAGTCTTGTTTGAGGTGTTCTAAATGAAAGCACCGGCAGGAGACACCCACACGCAGAAATCAAAACCATCTCTGAAGGTGTCCCTTGATTGGTGTTGGGAAAGAGTTAGTATTTTCCCTCCAATTTTCCTCCTTTACATGAAAAAAAGCAGCCACTGATTAAGGGCTAGCCTCAGAGACATTAATTTGCAAACCATTCAAAGAATTTTAAAAATAGTACCCTAAAGAAAGTGAGAAAAAGCCCTACACCTGGTAAAACAGTGTAGTCATTCATAATATCCTGCTAAAGGAATAAACCCTACTCTCTATTCCTCTTGCTTCCATACTTCCAGTATGTCTCCCAAGCCCTCACCCCCAGGAACAGCAGCAGTGCTCACCTGGAGACTGCAAAAACACCACCATTCATAGATCCAAAGCAGGAGAGAGCAACAAACACGGGTACAGCTAAAGAAAAGTTCCCCATTAGTCGTTCGGCAAAGGTCTGTTAGAAAAGAGAGAGAAACACACAGTGATTTTTCATAAAATGGGAAAATGATTGTCCTCTTTTAACACATTATCATGGTGTTAGTTATACCCCTTCTCTGCATCCCTCACTGAAAACTGTGCTGTGCATTTGTTGCCTCTTTTTTGAGAGCACAGCTACTACAGCTAAGCTGTCCTACCCTCACCCCTGAAGGCATGTGGGAGATCTCCAGCTGAAGCAATGATGAGGAGGTGGAATCAGGCCCTGACTCATGTCAATTTAAACCATTATGGCTCCAGAGAAGAAGACCAAGTCTGAATGGATCAAGGTCTGATGTGCACACCTAGTATCTTTTTTCTACAGCCTCCATTGCACTCAGCTGGTACTACCCAGTGGTACAGTCTATCCATTCAGGCTTTAGTGTTTTAGGTTAGCAGAAGAGCCTTAATTGGAGTTTGGGGCACCACAGGCAACATGCATAATTTTTGTCATGTTTATAAAATGTTTTCTTTCTAGACCTCCCATTAGCTACATAATTTGGTCATTTTTCAAAACTCAGGTCAATTGAAATAGCCACAGGCAGTATCACTACTGGAAAAGAAATGGAATTAATTTATTTCCTCATTGTGACTCAGATACCATAAATATAAAAATCAGTGTCATCACCACAGTTCAGCAAGGACAATCAAACCAGTATTTCCTAGCCAGGTTGCCTTGCAACTCCTTCCCAAATGAGCTCCAGTATTCACAGCAACCCCCTTCCCAAGTACTCAGGACACACATTGTGCAGAGACAAAGTTACTGTATTCTGCTACACAAGATAGTTCAGAGTTCTCTCTTCCGTAAATATCTGTAATTCCTGCTTCCCAGGAGCTGAGCTTACAATTTAGCTCTGAATTTTTCAAGCATGTACTTGGCTATGAAATGTAAGTCCTGTTGACTTTGTTGTAAGAGGTAAATAAATACAGTCTGATGTTACATTACAAATGCTACTGATGGCCTGAACTGCAATCCCACTCATCAGTCAAAAGGCAAATTTCACTGGGATGCTAATAAGTGCTGCCATGCTAAAACCTGACTGGATGTGTCCACCCAATCTTTTCCCCCCCTGAAAATAAGAATAATATCAACAAACATAACTGCAGCAGGAATATGTCTTTGTGTTTTTCTTCTGTAACTTACCACTGCTACAGCTTTTGAAAGCAGCAATTCCCCAGCACTGATTGTAGTGAAATAAGCCACGTTTGTTAACACATAGCCAACTGTGACGACAATCATTGAAATGCATATTGCGAGGGGTATGTTTCTGAAATACACAAGGTAGCTCATTATTTTGCAATCTGGTTGCTAATCCCTGAACATGAAACAGATAACATGGGAAAAAGCCACTAATGATGGTGAATGCACATTTGGTGATCCCAAAATATCATCACTAGAAACTACCAGTAAAAAAAGGAATAAAGAAAACCCTCTAGACAAAGGAAATAGGTTTAAAATGGAGAGGTGAGAAACCATTTGAGGGAGGAGTCCTTTGGGGACACCAAGGGGCTTGTGGCCCCCATGCTTCCCATTGGTCCCCCACTTCCCATTTAAGTTGCCTACTCACATTGACTTGCAAAGTGAACCCAAACACCTGGAGGTGTTTGTTTTCACATCTTCCCCTGGATACCAAAATATCCAGCATGCAAAATTCTGCCCTTTCCTCCTGGGTGTATTTCTTCCTTTACACACCTTACCACATCCCAGCGGTCTCTCTCACTCTTAAGGCAAACATGAGACCACAATATGACACAGAAATGGAAACAGCACAAATTTGTAAATTTAGCACAGTACAAATGGTATTGAAAAGCACAACCCCCCCTGCCAGCCTAGCTAAAAGACAGAACAACAACAAACAAATAATGCCAAACTTTTATATAGCGTGTCCTTCTAGTCAGAAAAGCAGAATTATTTCTGTTTTTAAAAGCAGGAACAGAGGCACAGTGAATTTCTCCAAAGCCACACTACAAACAAATGTTTGAGTCAGGAGAAAAATGCCCCAAGTGTTACGCTAGACTCCTTCCATCTAATATTATTGATATCTACATCACACCAAGAAAAAACTCAGATCTGAAACTAATCCTGTAGTTCCAAGGCTGAGAGTGACAGTATGTACAGGCCCTCTGAGGAGAGCTGAGAGCTCCTCCTTCACAGCTGGTTCCCTCCAGCTGTCTGTATTAAGGCTGCTTTTGGAGGGATGGAGAGGTTGCCATATTTAAAGAAGGTCACCCCAGCAGGTGGAAGAAAGGAAAGACAGAACTAGGAATTCTGGTATTCCAGAAGACATCACAAGCACATTTCCCAAGGACTATTGTAACCACCCCAAAGGAAAAGGTATTTTGAAAACCAACACAAAGATCCGTTCTTTTCTAGTATTTTTCTCAAAGAAACACAACCGGGTAAGAATTTAAGGATCTTCTTCACTTTATTTCTCAGATCCTTCACATCAGTATGGCTGTATGGAGCTGAAAAAAAGCTCTAACCTGAGACCAAATAAATAAATGTATTTATAAATAAGTAAAGCAGGACAGTATCACTGTTGCACATCTTGCCCACCTCAGAAACCGTGGCGTCAAATGCTCCCATTAACCCAGACACACAGGTAGGTAAGAGGATCGTGCTGGTAATGCAACACCAAATCTGGGTAGACATCCTGACACTGTATTAAGCCACAGCTACCTCATGCACACATCTCAGGTGAATAAACTGGAAAAAGGGAAGCCTTTTTCAACCTGTAGGATGTGTTTGTTGATGGAGAAGACGACAGCAAGGACTAGAGCACAGAGCCCAGAATACAGGTACTGCATTGCTGGAAAACCCACAGTTATGGACACGAGAAAGACTGCAGCTCTGTGTGGCGATAACATATGCCAAAATGAGGTTTGTAAGTCAGATAGGTAATTTAAGTCAAAATGGGGTCTGTAAGTTGCAAGATATATTG
>VXAX01003861.1:965083-985505 GCA_013399835.1 Leptocoma aspasia
GCTGCGAAGAATCATGCTTCCAAAACATGACCATTATCTCAGCACTGCAAGTCCTGCTTTGTTATGCTGGAGAGTGCTAACGCCCTTGGAGAGTAACACCAACAAAAAAAAACNTCCTTCCATCTAATATTATTGATATCTACATCACACCAAGAAAAAACTCAGATCTGAAACTAATCCTGTAGTTCCAAGGCTGAGAGTGACAGTATGTACAGGCCCTCTGAGGAGAGCTGAGAGCTCCTCCTTCACAGCTGGTTCCCTCCAGCTGTCTGTATTAAGGCTGCTTTTGGAGGGATGGAGAGGTTGCCATATTTAAAGAAGGTCACCCCAGCAGGTGGAAGAAAGGAAAGACAGAACTAGGAATTCTGGTATTCCAGAAGACATCACAAGCACATTTCCCAAGGACTATTGTAACCACCCCAAAGGAAAAGGTATTTTGAAAACCAACACAAAGATCCGTTCTTTTCTAGTATTTTTCTCAAAGAAACACAACCGGGTAAGAATTTAAGGATCTTCTTCACTTTATTTCTCAGATCCTTCACATCAGTATGGCTGTATGGAGCTGAAAAAAAGCTCTAACCTGAGACCAAATAAATAAATGTATTTATAAATAAGTAAAGCAGGACAGTATCACTGTTGCACATCTTGCCCACCTCAGAAACCGTGGTGTCAAATGCTCCCATTAACCCAGACACACAGGTAGGTAAGAGGATCGTGCTGGTAATGCAACACCAAATCTGGGTAGACATCCTGACACTGTATTAAGCCACAGCTACCTCATGCACACATCTCAGGTGAATAAACTGGAAAAAGGGAAGCCTTTTTCAACCTGTAGGATGTGTTTGTTGATGGAGAAGACGACAGCAAGGACTAGAGCACAGAGCCCAGAATACAGGTACTGCATTGCTGGAAAACCCACAGTTATGGACACGAGAAAGACTGCAGCTCTGTGTGGCGATAACATATGCCAAAATGAGGTTTGTAAGTCAGATAGGTAATTTAAGTCAAAATGGGGTCTGTAAGTTGCAAGATATATTGCAATCAGTTGGGTTAAGCTTCTTAACCTGACCTGGGCATAAATTGAATTCAATCCTCTTAGCATCTGGTTCAAAGTAGGGATACATGGATTTAAAGCCTCTCAGAGCAGGTATTTTATCCATATTTTCTGCATCGCAGATGAATGCTTCAACCACCAAGCTTTTGGAAAAATCAGCCCTGACTCCAACCTCAAGAAGAGTGTTTTCAGCCAAATATAGCAAATTTGGACTTTTTTCACAAATACCATTTAAATGACTGAAAGCATACTGCTAAACTTAACAGATTATCTTTGTTTGTTCTAACTCTTACTAAACACCTTATATTCACATCTAATTTAAACCCCAGTTTAACTTCTGATAAAACNATAAAACCCCTAAACAAGCCAGAACTAGTCAGGAAGCACTACTCATTAAAAAGCCTGCAAATCATAACTCAGCGCCTGGAGCAGCACGAGGGATGCTGTGACTTCTGAGCTCCCAAGTCCCTGCTCCTGAAGAAAAGCAGTGCTCAGGCTGCACTGCCTTTTGTGTCCTGGCAGGAGTGAGCTGTCCTGTGCCCGCACAACCCTCCCAAGTGCTGCTTATTACCCACTGCTTCCAGTGACAGATTTAGACAGAAATAAAAGGCCAGTTTCAAGATTTCAGGGATAAGCAATACAGTATGGTTCATTTCTCACCGACACCTCCATTCAGATTCACATTGGTCCTCAAATCACCTGAAAACACAGGCAGACAGGTAGGAACCATATGCAAAACCAGCGACGAAAGCTTAAATTGTGTCTTTTCTATCCACCCCATTTAAAAGACAGTTCCCAACTTGCAACAGGATCCCATTATCAGACTCTCTGCTGTGAACTACAGTCTCCATGCTAGAATAAAAGCTGTAATGCCATTAGCAATAAAGACCACCTCCTTTCCCTAGAGGATCACTGTACCAATTTTCTTAGAATACTTTAGGTATTCTCCAGACTTCCAAATCTTGTCTCTAAATAAGAAAAATCATACCTAGGTTCTATTCTCCATTAAATTGCCTCTACTGATGCAGTTTCCACCTTTTCACTTCTGCATTCTATGAATCACACACAACACAGGGTGTCCACATTACTGATAAGCCATGTTTCTGATGTAAAACAAATTCAAAGCTGCCTCACAGCTAGCTGAGACTTTTGGACTAGAGAGAGAAAATTCAAGAATTGTTTAGAAGGGGAAGCTGCTGCCAGGAAAGTCTTTCTGCAATACTCCTGTCCTCTCCCAAAACTTTGAAGAAAATCAGTATCAAAGGGAATCCAAGGAAATCTGAATCGGGAAAATATTGACCCTATAATTAAAAAGTCTTTTAAAAAGTGGGTGAGAGACAATTAAGATAGCTTCTGTGTAGCTGAATGTTGACTAAAATTGAATTGAATCTCCATACCTTTTAAGACTTACCCATCCCTGGCTGATATTCAAAGCTAAATCTTCCCCTTCTGCCCTATATACAGAGCAACTGTAATGAAGAATCACACTCGAACAAAGAGCACATTTACCCTGTGATTCCCAGAAAAAGAGTCACCAAGGAGCCTACCATCACAGAGAAGTTCAGCACTGGGAATACAGCTAGCCCATCCTGTGCTATACAGGGCTGAAAGGGTTGCCAAGCAGTGCTGTATATTACTTGGAAGGAAATTTCCCTCCTCTAGAGCCTGTAAAAGGCACCGGAGCTAGGGCATACGGTTCAGTTAATCAGGATAACCACTGGATTTTGCATTTAAGCCTCAGTGTTGCAGAATCACAGATTTTCTGATAATCAGCTCTAGTACATCTCTACTCCTACAAATATTTTTGCAAGAAAAAACCGAAAGCAGAGCAAGCAAGAGAAGGGAAGAAGAGAAAAAAAATATAAAAGGAAAAAGTGAAAGAAAGCCAGTGCAAGAACCTGAGGATGAGAAAAACCATGTCAATAAATCATCTGAGGAACACTCCTAGAAATGAACAGCACATATCCCAGGTTAATGGCAATTTCTGTAACAGCAAACAGTGAGCACTAAGAGCTGTGTCCACTGAGGGCTGTTTTTTCTATGAAATGACAACCACACAGTCAAAGACACCCCTCCAAGCCAGCTGAGCTCACAACGGTGAAGCACCTTGTTGCCACATTCTTTGTCACCTAGAGGTCATACCAAAACCTTTGCCTTGCATCCATATCAAAGCCAGGTTTTACAAATACTCAACATAGTCAACTGTCCCGGACAAAGCTTCACTAGCAGGACCCAGCCAGGAAACATAAATAAAAATGTCAAAATAGATAACTTAATTACAGAAAAAAGTTACATGAAATTACATCTTTACTGCAGTAAGAAAACTGTGGAAGATAATTTTACACATAAATTTAGAATGAAAATAGTAAAGAAGGAGAGAAATCCTAATTCCCTCACATGACTTATGGGCAAGGATTTGCTTAATTTTCATGAGCATGATGCTGTATATTCCATATTTCCTTAGTTGAAATTTACCACCAGAGGAGTTTCAAAAGTTCCCTTGTGCAATAATTTATTCACCATTTGCAATCTGCTAAGCAGTTTTCCAAATGAACTCTTTCCAGATTTTGGCACTCTTAAAAAAAAACTAATCATCCACTGCACTGCCCATAGCACCAAAGCTTGGCAGAAAAAGAGCAAATTTATCACGGAAGTAAATTTGTCCAAATAACCTGGCACTGGGGAAAAAAAAATACAGAAAGTGGAAAGAGAAATTGAATATTCCAGGACTTCAGTGCAAGACTAGAAGACATACAGGCTTGCCTTAGTAAGTGCTGTGTTCCAGAGTCCAAACTGTGTCTCTCACCATTCCCAGGCTGTCATTCCGTGAGCTGTGGCCATCCCAAACCCTGGACAGCAAGCAGCACATTTCCATATAAACTCACTTCTCCCTGACATGTTTTTCATGTAAAAAGCAGCCAACAAGACAAGACATTACACTGAAGGGATCAAATAGTCCTCACCATGTCAACAGGTGAAAAAACTACAATCTCATCCATCTCCTAGGAGAAAAGGCAGATGTAAAACTTCAAAGGAGGTCACCTCCCAGGACTGAATCAAAGCCAGGAAGAGAGAGACAGAAGGGCAGCACCTCTCAAATCCACATATTTCTACATGCTAACTAGTGTCTCAGCAACTGCTGACTTCAGTGACAAGCTATTATTATTTTATTTATTGAAGATTCCCATCAGCAAATCATCTCTTCCCTTCACTGCCTCCCAATATATTCCATCCTTATGTTCCAGATCAGAGGAACTTGCAGTCTGTGGGCTTGCAGCTCAGACAACTGCCCTTCATCATCCTGTGATCTTTTTTTTGATTTTGAGAGGAGGAATGAAAGGAAGGAAAGCCCAGTCATCAAGCTGCACTCTCATTTACACCACCACATGCTCCATGGATGCTACTGCTGGAGTGAAGTTTTAAAGGGCTCCCCTCATTCATTTCCATGCTTTGGTTCCATCTTTCTTACTTCAGAGACAGAGCAGCATGACACTGGGATAAAAGAGTGGAGAATCAGGCTACAGTCTGCATTTAAAAACCTTCTTGCCTTCTAACACCTAGCAAAGAGAAGAAAAGAGCTTTTGCTGTGCTAATTACTTATTTTCTTCTCAAGTGTTTGACTTCACTGGTTCAGATTATAATTGCTTACAGTTCATAAATAGGGTCTTCCATGACCAACTTAAAGGGTCATACTGTGTTATCAGTATGCTGCAAAAGGCAGGAAATTTTATTAACTTCTCAGATGTTTTCAGCACTTTTTCCAACAGGTTTTCCTCAAAAACTAATTAGCATAAATACTGCCTTAAGACTTAGGTATTAATTGCACAGGGTAACACTCTTTTCCATGAAATGTCTCCTTTCAGGCACACCCTCCCAGCTCAAGTCTCAAGAAGCAAATCTGTCCACAGCCCTTGAGAAACTGAGAATAGTTGTTATGCTCACAAGGGGTTTTGCTTTATTTTAATAGAGATTTAAAGCTGGCTATGATGTCTTTGTGTACAAACTCAGGTTGCCAAGCCAGATCTAACCAGAATGCTCATTTACATCATGGCCCAAGCCCCACCCTGGTCAAGTCAATACCTTTTATGAAACATCTTTCTTGGAAGAGCAGAATGGATTACTCTGAAACTTGGAATACCAGCCAGAGACACTCCTCATGGTCAAGCAGGATCCTGAATCATTTTGCATGGAGCGGATAGCCCTATTGGCATTCCCAAAGGTACAAAGATAGCTACCAACACAGCAGATATCAAAGATGACAGCTAAATACACAAAGGACTTTTAAGATTACAGCACTAAATATTAGTCTCTCTGTCTCTGCTTAGCCATTTCTTGTATAGCAGGCATGTGAGCAGCCAGAAATTGAGCACCAGAGGCAGCACACAGAGCTACTATGGGGGCTAATTTTAAAAATCTCTTTAAAAGAAGAAGTGGAATGCAGACTTGAAACATAAAATATTGATCACCCCCCGTGGTTTCTCAGTCAACTCTATTTCCATAAGTACATCAAGTGCCAGTGTTCAACATCTTCATGTCACCTCAGCTGGAAACTTATTGTACAAAGTTTACGACTGTTTCCAAAAGATGTGTGAATAACCAAATGTGGCTTTTATTTTGCACTGTAACTTGACCCCAAGTTACATTCCTCCTGAGAACCTGAAAGTCCCAAGGAGCTTGCTTTTCTTTCCTATTGCTATAGTCACACCTGCAGGGAACCAGGCCTACCCTAGGAACTCAGGTGTTAGAATCTAGGAGGCTTAACCAGAAACCAGCCAGGTGCCTGGAAAATGCAGGATCTCTAGCAAAGGATCTGCATTTTGCATTTCAGAGCCTGAAATGGTAGTGAAGATGCCCAGAAGACAATGGTTGTTTATCTAGTGTATTGCAATAAAAGTGAGGTTTAGGTTCAACCTAGTTAAAAGTTAAAAGGTTGTCTGCCACCTCACAAAAGCTTGCCTTTTAAAAAGCAGCAGAGTCTAAATTCAGAGGATTCAAATACAAATATATTGTCATTCCTGAGTTTGATGAATGACTTCTACATCTCTACCTTACATCATCATTTAACATCACCCTCCTTTTATTTCATTTTGGGGAAACCTTAATGTCCTCAAGGAAGTTTGTGACCTTTTCCACCAGAGAGAGAAAACCTGAGATTTTACCTTTATTGCCCAGCTCTCTCCCAACCAGAAGACGAAAGGAGCACCTCTGCTCTCTCAAAAAGTTCCAGCATTTTATTTCCTTCTGAGATCTATTTGTTGGAAGTGCTCCCAGTACTGCCAGTAGTGCAGATTATGGTGGGAACCACTAGTAAATCATGGTGCTTGCTTGGAGGCAAGGAAGACATAACAACAAACCTGACACAGGGCTGTAAAAACAAAACATCTGCTGCACCCAGCTCCTGTGTGCAAATGAAGGGGAAAGGGGCAGAGGCACAATCCAAAGCACTTCCTCCAAGGTGCTTTATTCAGCACATGATAGTGGGTCTAACTTCCTCTTAACTGCTCCATACCTGCGCATAACCTCATTGACAGACTTAAATAAATGCAAAAGGGGGGAAGTGAAGTAATTGTGTATCAAAAGTCGTTTAATTTATTACAGTGGGCTCTCCTGGGAATTTGAAATTATTAATTCCCTGAGCACCTGATTTATGAACAGCATCTACTTTCTCCAGACAGGATCAATTTTCTTAGGAAAGATGGACCACTGGCAGTAGTTGGCAGTGGGGGAGTGAGGGATATTTAGAATTATAAACAAGGGAACCTGATCTGGGAAATGTGCTGATCAGGCCACATAGCTGAGAAACCTAAGCCACCACCTACTGCATAACAATATCACGGCCAGGGAAAGAGATTATGGTGGTTGTGAAAGGAATCCCACTAAAAACCGTTCTGCCTGTCACAGTACCCTCCCCACACTCCCACAAGTACCTCAGTGTTTGCAGGGAGCAGGGCTGAGGTGGAAGCACAGCCCTGCCCTGATCTGTGTGAATTTCTGTTGCCTACACTGACAATACATGTTTCTAATTTGGGCCAGGGCAAATGACAGAGCAACACTTTGAGGAATGCAAGGGAGCAGGCTGGCAAGGCTGCTATCGTTCCCAAAATTACCTACTCACGCTCACAGCCTGGCAACAAGTGGCCTGAATACAAAACCCCTCGCTCAGTTCCAGTGGAAGGTACAGGAAGGAATGCTGCTTTCTTAACCCATCTAAAAGCTGGACATTTTGGGAAGCAGCACTGGTAGCATATTAATGACTCCTTACAGTAACAAAGGAAGGTAAATGCTTGGGTGCACAGAGCACGGAGGGAAGAGCATGTCTCCGTGTGTATGTGCACAAAAGGAGCCAGATTTTTCATACTTGCTAAATTCCTTGACATTTAATTTTGAGCAGGAGGGTTTCCACAATGCCAAGGATCATAAAGAAACGATTTGCTGCTGTATGTTACCATTGATATTTCAGCATGAATGAAAATTGCACCGTTTGGTGATGAAAAGAGCGGCTATTTGTAATAAGGAGGCACGATGGAAACTGAAATATCATTTACCAAGACAGGCTCTTCTTCTGAAGGAATTCAAAACGAGAAAAATGGTTCAGTTGAATGTGCCTTAAAGCATCAGCATTTTTAAAGATACAAAAAGGTGTAAATGGAAATAAAAGGAGATGTCTTAACAATACTGCACTGCCATGAAGGTGGCCATCTGGCAGATAAATTGTTTTCTCTGCAGAAAGCAGGGAAATTATGGTCTTGCAGACCTGCAGCTCAGCAGACCACCTACAGATGTGGGACAGCCCATACATCACACTGAAATGACTCTGTAGGAGTTCTGACATAGAACAGAAATCCAGAAAATTCCAAATGTGAGCTTAAATATGCCTTTGCAGCACACAGTAACTGGAAGCACTTGAATGGAGTTCAAATGGGAATATCAACTTTTTCTATTTTATTACTTTCTGTGCTTTGAGTAAGGAAATAGTAAGCTGAAATCCTCTCTCACTAAACCTTCATAATGCTGAAACTACAATCACAGGCATAGGAGAAAAGCTTATCCTTGTCTTTTTTGATGAAGTGATATCAAAAAGCAAAATATGCACAATTTTCAAAATGGCCAGTAAGGCTGAGGTTTCCTTTGTCTGTGTTCAAACTGAGAAAGCTTAAACATAACCTTAAACATAACCTTAGAGAGTTAATCCTGAAACTCTGCTGCAAATCAAGTTCCCTGCAGTTGGCAATGACATGACATAGCCACACTTATTAGCCTATTTCAGTTATCTTGGACAGTATAATCAATGAGACTCAGGATTTTAAGGCTGACTCATCTTTGCAATTGCACATTGTTCAGTGTACCCTCTGTCAAAAATGCCCTACTCTTCCATGCTTAAATCTTAAAATGAAAGTGATAATGAGGGTTTATATAGAATTTACCCCACTATCTCTTATCCTGACCCATAGCATCAACTTAAAAGGACCATGTACTGGTGCCATCAAAAATCCCTACATCCTGGCACTCCATAGCACCCTGTCCAGCACCAGCCTCTCTGACATCTGCATTTGGAAGTAAACATGGATAATCATAGAAAGGTTTAGGTTGAAAGGCACCATTAAATGTAATGTAGTCCTACTTGCCTGGGAAGAGCACAGACACCTTCCACTAGATCAGACTGCTCAGAACCCCACCTAACCTGGCCTGGAATGTTTCCAGGGATGGAGCATCTACCACTGCCCTGGGCAACCCACTCCACTGCTTCACAACCCTCATTGTAAACCCCTTCTTCCATGTAGCTAATCTAAACCTAATTCTCCTTTGGTTTAAAATCATTACCCCTTTTCCTATAGATTGCAACAGATCCTGCTAAAAATTCTGTCTTATTTTTCTTGCAGGACCCCATTTAAAAACACCAGCTCTGGGGAACAGGACAAATTTATGTGTTAGTTTAGCAATAGTGCTTGCAAGACATTTTTTCAGCAACCAAAATAAGCACAAAGCAAATGGCAGCTTTTGGGCCTCTGTGGGCAAAATTATGTTCTTAAAAGCAGAGGAAATATGCAATTCACTGTGCTCCAGGGTCATTCTAGTACAGCATCATGACTCTGTCAACACTTAACACCAAGCTGAGGTGGCCTACAGCTTGGATCTATTCATGTCTGGGATAGCCTGCAACTAAGAAAAAGCCTCTCCTCATGGCTTTCACAATCACCAAGCAAGAATCCTAAAGCATTTCTGCTTAATTTCACATCCATTGAAATATTTCTTCCTTAGGCTCACAAGCAGCTTATTCTCTAATGGGAGTTTTGCCCAAGGAAAAGGAATTTCATGGTCTTCTATGTTTGTTGTGGATAAATCTTTACTTTTATCTGGTTTTGCTTAGCAACTGTTTTTTTCTGTAATAAACAGTGAAGTGCCTGTCATTCCTCTACACTGTTGGATGAATGTAAATTTTCTTTCCTTTAAAATACCCCCACATAAAAGTTAAACCTCTTGTCATATCAGAGTGCTCCTATTCATTATCCATTCTCATTATCTGTGGAGGAGGTCTCTAAATTGCTGTTAGATCTTTTGCAATGATGGTATCAAAACTATTCTTGTAATGGATTTTCCATTCCATCATACTTCAAAAAATTAAATACTGTTATTATATAGTCCACTTTTTCACACTAAACAAAACATAACGACAAGGGGAAGATGAAAATAACAGCACTTGTTCAGCAGCAAGTGTTACAAGTGAATGATGATTGACATAATAAACCACAGCACCACAACTTGTGAAATGCAGATTATTCACTTCGCAGCACCCCTGAAGCATTAATAATCTTATATAAATCCTCTTAGTTTACATTTCATGGATATAGGCTGTACTGTAATTTAAATGACTAAAAACCCTAATGGTCACTTAGTTAACAGTCGTTCCATAAATAAAGTACCACGGTCACTATGTGTTTAAAATTCCAAGATATTCACAGCCAAATATCAACATGTAAGCTACACTGTAAGTGACCAGAACCTGCTCCCAGAACATCTGCACACCCATAAGCACTCACATAAAACAGCCACCATGCTGTGAAGGGGTGTGCAGGGGAATTAAGAATCTTAGCATTCACTAGCTAAGATCAATGCTCCCTGATGGAAATTCTGCTGTAACACAAGAAATTATGTTCTCATCTACAGGAAAGATGTACAAAGCCAAACTGTCTCATTTTTATATGACTACATACCTTAAATACAAGCCAGCAATCTCACTACCTATTAAGGAGAAACAATCAGATAAGGGAACCCCATTTAATGCCTCATACAAAAAGACTGTGTCAGAGTAAGTTATTGTGCTGGCTGAAGTAAGTGGAACATATTAGTTTTCTTATGTGTGGTAATACTATTGCTATTGGAATTTTGACCGTGCTGTTCTAAAGAATAACTATTTGTGGTGGCATGGCACGTGTTAATGACTCTTTGTGCATTACAAAACTCCTATCTGGTGTGCATGACTGCAATAAAGAGCATATGGCCCTTGCAATTTTTGTTGTCCATTGCTTTGTTTGTATTTTATTCTCGGATTTTGTGTCTTATCCCAGAAAAAAATGCTGCCTTACTTTCTCTGACAGTCATCTCACCACCCCTGTCAGATGGTGCCAGCCAGCATCAGCCTAATGGTGCTCCAATAAAAAATTTACTGTTAATACCAAGCAAGATGCTGCTACATGTTCTGGTATAACACCCTGCTTACCTAACACTGCCTTAGCACTCTGCTCTTCCTCACTTTTGAGGCACAGCACTAAAGAGAAAAGGAAATTAAAAGTTGCAGAAGAGAGTCATCCCCTTCTGGCTCCAGGACAGGATGCACCACATACAGATCACAACACTGCACTATGAATTAAAGTAGCTGTTGCTGCCCTACATCACTAACCATAGGTAGTGGGGGCAGCTTGCTCTCACAAATACCAGGACAAATGGCTGTGAGACCTCTTTTTCTATACCCAGGCTATAAACCAACACTGACAGTACCCATGAGAAGAGGCTGATGTACAATTTCATAAGGAATTTCATGGTCTTGACTGGAGTTTTACAGTGAGATTTCAGTGCTATTTGAAACACAGATTTAAATCTCAGACCAAAACATTAGGGCAAGTGCTCTGAGTCACCTTCACAAGAGCTAATGCCATCGCTAAATACTGAAATAACAGCTCAAACACCAGACAAAACCAGTTTTATAGTGGGAAGCAGAAAATCTGGGAGAGGTTTACCTACAATGCAGAGCAGCACCCACACTAGAAGTTCTATAAAAGACACCTGCTTTCACAAAGAGTGCAACACCCCTAGGAGCCAAGACAAGAGATGTGAGGTGCAGCTGCAATGACTGTTCTGAACCACCTCAGCCGGACTTGTCATCCCAGTGAATTTAATCATTTTTCTATCTACCCCTAACACACTGTTGCCCATCTCTTTTCCAGTAATTTCAGTCAGGCCTGAAATTAAATGTCTAATGGAACCTTCACTGTGGCCAAGAGAAGAGCTGCTCAGCCCTGAGAAACCCATCATCTCTCCAGTAAAATACACTCTGTTCTACAGCGGAACATCAGTCTTGCAAGGGATTTTTATTCCCACCATGAATATTTTGCTGAGCAACTCAGGTTCCCCATAAAGAGGATACTGTCACTCTTCTGTACAGGTACTGCTATGTCCCTTAGTGAAACAGAAATAGATGTTAGAACAGTTTTGCATGTGTTTCAGCAGGTGAAAATGAATGAAAATCCAGGGCAATGGAAACTTCTAAGGTTACAATGTTTTGTGTTACATTACCCTGCTGGTAAAGCAGATTACAATTCTTCCAGCTACCCAGAGAGACTGCGGATAAACATTTGTTTTACTTCCTTAGGAGAGCTGATTCATAGTAAACATGATTCACATAAACAAACACAAGTGATTTAAAAAACAAAAAAGTAAAACCGGCAACAGGAAAGAAAACAAACCTTACACTCAGCAGGTTATCACATTGGCAAACAAAATGAGCCATGAGGGCTAGAAAGGAGCAATATGCTGTGCAGTGGCACAACACCGTGCACCACACACTGAATAGCCACTGCGGGGACAGACAGGGCCAGCACGTGGGCTTGTCACATCCTCACACCTTGGGGACACCAAAGCTCCACGAAACAGAGTGGCTGCAAGACCCTCTGCAGCAGCCAGCCACAGTCTTGGCACCCAGGACACACCTTCTCCACTCTGGAGCAGGAGGGAGGGCGGGAAGCTCCAGCTGAGTTCCCTGGACTTTGCTTCCTCAGAAGAGGTGCCACAGGCTTGGCAGAGGAGCACACGCTGGAGGGCTTGTATCCTAAGTGTCCGCTTCCGTGTAGATGTTTGCCCCTTCTGTGTACACTGCAAGCAAAACCTCACCCACACCTTCCACTGCCACCAATGCATGAACGAAAGCAGTCACTTGTAAAATTCAAAAGACTGAAATCACACAATGGTTTTGGTTGGAAGGGACCTTAAAGACCATCTAGTTCCAACCCTTCGCCATGGACAGGGACACCTTCCCATTGACTAGTTTGCTCACTCCTCATCCCCTCAGAAGAGATTAGTCCAGACCCCCTTTCTCCATTGGCCCTGGATAAATAAGGACATGCATCACAGCAGCCCAGCCATTTGCATGTCCAGTCATCCAGTGAGTCTGCAGGAACCTCTCCCACCCATCTCTCCTGCAGTAGGATTCTGCCCCAATGACAGATTTTTAGAACTATCAGATAGTTCTAACAAATAATCTTCAAAAAGTTTCAGCTGTCTCAAGAACTGTGAAGGAATTCATCCAGTCATTTTCATTTCAAGTTGGTTCTTTTATCTCAAGCCATAGAGTCTGCATAAACAGAAACAAACACATCAAAGCAATGGCTTCTGAAGCACTGCCTTCGTGTAGATGCTGCCTTAGAAGGGGACAATCCCTCGGGCAGCATGCACTCCCACCCTGCTTTACCATCCTCCCTCCCAACAGCACACACAGAACAGAGCCACACTGCCCCCGTGTCCTGGTATAGAGCAGTAAGGTATCACACTCTCTGCCCTTGCAATTTATCTTTTTCCTTCCACCCCCCACCTATGTTTGCTGCATAGAGTTGATTTTTCAGGTAACTGACTATCTTCCTCATTTCTAACTAATGTCTTGGTGGTATCCTTATTACATTCTTGAGACATGAAAGGAGTTACAATCAGATTCTATATCAGACAATTAGGGGAAAAAGAGCAGAAGTAGCACTATTAATTTCAACACACATTACCCACAGATAAAACCCAGCACAGCAATACTGTATCTAACCATGCATCTATAGCACTCATTTTTACTCTGGCATTTTCCCACTCATTCTTCTCCAACACCCATGCCAGGTGTGTGCTGTAAGTTAGCTCTGTATGAAATAATAATTCAGTCTATAAAAATCAAACAAATACATAGAAAAAGACAACTACTGTGTTTCTCTAGTGTGCCCTCAAAGTTTAGGTGTGAAAACTGCATTGCCCAGTCCTGAATATTTCCATGGCCTTCAGCTCGACTTTTATGTGAGTAGGAGTATTTTATACAAGGAATATAAATGTTAGATCAGGCAATTATGCAAGTGACCTTGCCTTGCTTCATTCAATAGTGAATTATTGGTCTTCTCAACTGCAGCTTTATAAGATATCCTTATTGTCTTAATGAATGACCAAGGTACATCTTTGAAATCTTTACAGACACTAGAGATTATATCAGTCTCTTTCCTAATTTACACATATTGACTGGCATATCAGTTTAAACCCTGCCACAGGTAGCTCTTCACTGCAGTCAATTTCTAAACAGAACATCACTTTTCTTTTTTTTTTTCTTCCTTTTTTTACATAAAACAGATAATAAAGTGGAAGTAGGGGTTAGAAAGACCTGAAGGCAGCTGAACCAATTCAAATGCTAAACCGGGGTTTAGAAAGCAGCTGCCAAATGGAAGGTACAGCACCTGAGGGTCATCTCTCTCATGGTGTAGAATTTCACCACAGGACTCAGCAGTGATATAAGCACCCCCCAAAAAATGGGGTAGGGGGGAAAAAAGCAAGCAACTGCACACGAGAAAAGGAAAAATAAATAAAAATATCTGATAATATGTACTGAATGTGTGTCACGTACACATGACTGTAACAGCACCCATTAGGTCAGCCCCTAACTAAATGCATAAGGAAAACATGCAGCCTCTGGAAAGCAGCAGGCACACACAGTGGCTGCCTCTGCCTGTCTCAGAGGAAAGGAAGAGGAATAGTGCCCAATGAAATCTGCAGCCCTTTTGTTATCCCTGCTGCTGAAGCCTCTGCTGCCTGTGATCACCCAGATGACAGGTGAATTCATGGAGTGACTCATCTTCCCAGACCCTCTGTTGCCTGCCTCTATTGCTCTGGTGAATTCAGAGCACTGCTCAGACACAAAGTGCATCTGTCAAAGACAAGGCAGGGGATTTGCAGTGTTTTCTGCACACATCTGGATCCCTCCAGGCTCAGACTGCACAGCACACTGTGCTTTCCAGCTGTGCTCTCTATTCCCTCTCTCCTGTGACACAGCACTGCTGTTAAGTAGGACCTAATGCACCTATGGGGCAGGGGACACTCAGGTGTGGCAGGAGGAATTTGTGTTCAATGGCCAAGAATAAGGAAAATAAGAACAGAAGGAACAAATCTGCATCCTCAGTTAATTATATTATACATGGTAGCTACTATGTTGAAACTCTCAAAAATTACAGGGCCAAAGAAATGTCTTCACTACAAGACTACAGGATAATCCAAAATATCAAATCCAAAAATCCAGCCCAATGTAATTTAAGTTAAATCTAAGAAACAAGAAAGAAACCAATTGTTTGGATTTTAGTTTGGGTTACCATTTCCAACTCCATTCTGACTCTTTCCCCATTTTTAACTCAAGCTGCTAACAGTTAAAATCCCAGTTTCACCTCTTCCTCTGGTTGGAAATATTTTGTGGATTCAGTGACCCCCAACAAATCCTATCACAGACAGAACCCAATAAGGGCTCACAAGCAAGTTGCAACCCTTGAATCATTTGCATGTATCACATGTGACTCAACAGCATTTTTTGTCAGCAGAACCAACAGATTGTCAAGGTTAGGGCATTTATGGCACATCTCCTGGGGGGTGGGATGGAGAGTTGTGTAGGTTACAACGTAAGATGTAACCAAAAGTAGGTATTCTATCATCATCTGTTAAAACCAGGTGGGGCAGTTTTCTTTATCGCTTCCATGACCAATCCTCCCTCTGGGGAGATATCTTCTGTTAATGGGCCCCTGAGTGTCACTGCATGACTGATAAAATTACATCATCCCATTGGGAGATGCTCTGCCCAGGGGGAGGAGCCAAGCATTCCTACCCAGATATCATCTGAGATGTGGAACACCACAGGCAGCCTTATCTACTGAATTCCCAGAGGACAAGAGCTACATCACCACCACTAGACATTCAGAGGAAGACCAAACCCTTCTACAGGATCACTGCTCCAACAGAACCACATCTGTCACTCCAGGACTGCAGCCACCATTTAATGGGACTGCTGCCAACACCCTGACCAACAGGGAGTCAGGCTGTTTCCTGACTCTGACAGGTTAAGCCAGTGTTTTTGGCATTTATTTTAATTTTCCTATTAAACTGTAGATCTGACATGGAGTCTCTTACTGATTTGCTTACAAACTAGTGCAAGAGTGGGGAGAGGAAAGGTTGGAGCCAGAACTCAGGAGTATTCAAGGCCAGGGTGGATGGGGCCCTGAGAAGCCTGGTCTAAAATCTCCCAAACTAAGAGCGAAAGAAGAACATAAATAATGGCAAAGCAACTCAGAATATCTGGGTCCCACTCATAAGAGAATTTCCAATTTCCAGCAAGAGTGGCATCCTTCAACTAAAAATAATAAAATAAATTTACAAAGGGGAAAAAAGTCAGTTCCCATACTGAGATTTCAGAAATCTGAATCCATTAAAAACATGCATCCAAGACTGAAATACTTAGTTTCAGAAATGAATTATTAGCGATTTCTAAAAGAAACAATAATGAGTGAGCTGAAGATGTGAGTCATGCAAATAGTAAGGAGCTAATAAGATGAGCAAGAAACCAAAAGTAAAGGAAAGATCATTTTATTAAGAACAGTCTCATGCTGGTGAGTCAACTCCCCTGAGAGCTAGTAATTGTCTATTTGTTGCTCTCAAACACACAAATACTACTGAATTACATTCTTAATTAAATGTTTTTTATACATTTTACAAATAGCAAAACCCATGCTTGGTTTCATGAAAGTACATTTGAGCTAGTAAATTAATTTGTTTTCTTTATTTGGCAGATTCAGCTTCCCATTAAAGGATTTTCTAGATCTGAAAACACAATTTTATCACTTACGGAGGGAACAAATAAACTGTAGAAATTGTTGTTGAATCCAGCAGGTTTGGACACCTCATCTGAGATGCCTCCCAGATAACTGAAAGAATTTAAGCAGACTGTAATGCTGTTAGATAGTTAAATTTAGAAAGTATAAAACTTCTATTAAAGAGACATAAAAATAGCTATGGGGAGGCTAATTAGAACATCCTCACTCTATGACGAAGAGTAAGTATTCAAGTGCAAAAACATACCAAGACACAAATAATATATAGAGGAAAAAATGCAAATGCTCACTTAACTGACCTGGTTTCCCCTTTAAGGTAATCTGATGAATTCACATGAGTAAATGGGCTTTACATAATACTGGAAAGATTAGCATTTGTCTCTTTTGATTATCTTCAGGTAAATATCACAATGTAATCCTATAACTTCTGCACTGAATATTTGGCACTGTAGCCTGACATGAAGAAAATTAATTGGAGTCAAATGTATCTTTTAGGAATAAGCAGAATATAATGACACAAGAAAGGTTTCAAACTCCAGGCAGATAAACCTTTCTAGTGTCTAAGAGTACTGATATTAATATTCCTCTTCAGAGTAAATCTTGTCATTAAATTATAAAATAGCAAAAAAAAAAAATGTAAGAAGCAGAGAGGCAGAAATATCAAAGGTTTGCATCCTCTCAATTAACACTGAAAATATTCTTACTCTTTTGATTACTGGGAATCTGATCCCTAATCAGTGGCTAGATTGACAATGAGCAACAGTGCAATTCAAGTTTCGGACTGACTTCGGTAGGGGGCTGCATTTCAGCGTGAAGTGCCAAAAATCAGACAGCTACAAACAACAAGGGAGCTGGAAGAGTTGTAGCATCCTAGCCACCACTCCCCTCCCATCCATCTGCATCTCTATAATGCTCAGACAGACTGAAGAAAACACCCCTAATAGTTTATTTCTCTCACTCAGTCCTCATAGATGAAAAGTTGACTCTATAATTAGAATGAATGGGTGGCACACATTAGCTAGACATGACATTCACATTATTTAAAAACAGTATAAAAATAGATTTTATCAAACATTTTGACATCCTGATTTTATAAAATGTCTGATGATATCAAGCTCTGGTGACTTGCTATACAGCTACTGTTTCTTGGTGCTTTGGAAAAGAAGGAATAAATGAAGTGAGAAGAACACTGGAAAAATCTAATAGACAAACTAACTGATCTCAGACCCCAAGGTCATAGCAAAGCAATTAATTTCTTGGTTTTTCAACAGCACAAGACATGATTTATCAATCTGAGACCACAGTTATAAACACTATACATCTCAATAATATGTTCTTCGCACTGTGTAATTTTTTAAACAATGATAGATTGCCTGGGCTCGACCAAAGCTATTTTACAAACAGAAATGAAACATTTGCAAATGAAATGGTTCAATAAAAGAGGGGGAGAAGAAATGCAAAAAAAAAAAAAAAAGAGAGAGAGAGAGAAAAAAGGATTATGCCAAAGAGCAGCTGTACTTAACTGCTACTGCAAAGTAATCTATGCTGTAAAATGCTTTCAGAATCCACGTCCTTTGAAATTCCATAATTTTTGTCCACTAAATGAAAAATATTTCCCAAGTTCAACAACACCAACAAAAACCTACACTACCAAAGAAAGAAAATTATTTAGTAAAACAAGGGCTATAAATTAACATCTCTATCAAGTTGCCCACTTGATGACAGACTGCCTTGAAGCCAGTAAGGAATGTGAGTCTATGTTTCCCTCCCCTTAAAGTGAAATAATATTTTCTCTGTCTTCCAACACAAGCCTAATCTTCACAGCTTGAAGCATTCAGGCCATTCATCTGCTTATAGTGAGGATGGAGCACAATTTTGTTAAACTGGGATTATTTTTGGCCAGCATCTGACACAACCTGGCTCTGACTTTGACAAGGCTCTGAAGATGTTGCTGTGATGTGAAAACCCTCCTGTGTTATCTTCTTATCCGGAGGCTGCCAAAATTCTTGATGAACTATAGCACTGATCCTGGACTCTGCTCAGCCTGGGAAGGGAAGAGGGAAGTGCTCTTCAGGCATGAGCTGCTTTTAGGGTCTTGATTGAAAAAACTCAGCCTGTTTCTTGAAAGTACATAGTGGGTGCTCAATAATACAGATGAGATCAAAGACTATGTACAAGAAATGAGTCTGGAAGCTCAACATGCATGATTTCTAGTCCTCTGAATTTCCTACTCCAGACAACATGGCTCCTGTCAATTTTCAGATGGCAAACTCTCTCAGAGACCTGGCTGTTCCTTTATTCACCTATTATTTAATAATGCAATACAGTAAGACCTCAGTTTGAGACTGATCCTTATAGTGTAAGAAAATCAAAGCTGTAAGAAAACTATCAAAGCTGCAGGTGATGTGGCTGCACAAGTTTGTTGTGATGAAGTTCTGCTTCAAGGTATTATTTAGGTATTTTATTTGAAACAACAATTGCTATTGACCCAGCCCGTACATGCAAAGCATAATTTTCAAAAAAAGGAAAAGAAATTTGTTGTCGCACTTTAACGTTGTTCCACATATTCTTGATAATTAAATTATTTCAGGCTATTTTAAAAAATTGTACACTAACACTGCAACCACAGCTGCTTCTAAAATAAACACTAACTTGGTGTTTCTCCAGGCCCTACTAATAGCTGCGTGAGAGAAGCACTTGAACACAGAGGAATAAGGAAATGAGTTCAGGCTTAAAAATGAGACATCAAAAGGGGGTTTAGCAAGAGATGGAAACAGCTACTTTTGCATCTCATGATAATTGGGGTTATAATAATGCCCTTACACAAAAGAAGGAACAGTGGCATTTCCAAAGTGAGAATTCAACACTGCTTCCAAAACTCTGTTCAAAAATTAATTACATTCGCTTTGAGATTTTTTTTAAGTCTTTCTGCTCTCCCTTCTGTAATGTAAAGGGTGCTTGCTCCCTCCCTGCTTTGCTCATTCCCACTGCGTCTGTTTCTGCTCTCCCTCTCCAGGGTTTCATGTTGCCTCACCACCCCAGTGTCTAAGACCCAGAGTATTTATCCTACTTATAGACCTAAGTGTGAGATTTATTGCACCTCCACAGATTCCCACAGCCTCCAAAGCCCTTCCTGCCTCTACAAACAGCTGCTTGGAGCACAAAGGGGACTGGGCAAGGGCACAAGCATCCCCCCTTCCCTGCCTCTCTCCTGCATTCCCAACAACACATGCCATACTCCAAAAATGTTTTCTTGGCGCCAGATACCACAGGAAGAAATGCAATCCCTATCTGGGAAACTTAATGTCTAATAGCAGATGCTTCTGCCTTCCTACACATCTCAGGATATATTCTAGGGCCCACCTCCACAGAATGTTTTGGGTCGGAAGATCCCTTAAAGATCATCTTGTTCCAACCTTGCTGCCATAGGTAGGGACACCTTCCACTAGACCAGGCTGCTCAAAGCCCCATCCCCACTCTCTGCTAGAGCATTCCTGCCATCCCTCTGCTGTAAACCTGGCACATCCCTTTGGTACAGTCACTGGGGGTTTGCAGCCTGCTGGTTCACATGGGGGTGGAGCTGATCATTCACCTCAGTTACTTCCAGAGCTGCTGCACATCTGGAAATGCACAACTGTGACTGATTCTCATACAAATATTTACTTTGGCAGGTGCAGGGCAGAAGACCTCACTGTGCTCACCTCTTTTGCTGTAAGTAATTTGCATCCATCCTAACCATTGACAAACATTACAAACTGCACATCTGGAGCTGTTACAAGCTGTAAGTGGTTCAAGCCTGTACTCTCCTCTTCCTTTTTAAAATCATACAGTAGAATCACAGAATAGTTTGGGTTGGGAGGGACCTTAAAGTTGTAGCTCCAAGCCCCCTGCCCATGGGCAGGGACAGCCTCCACCACTAGACCAGATTGCTCAGTGCAACCTTTAACGTAAGGCTCACAGCAAGAATGAAAGACAGCATTTTAAGTTACCA
>VXAX01003861.1:985545-998937 GCA_013399835.1 Leptocoma aspasia
AAAAAAAAGGCAGCTGAGTCTTAATAAATGCCTACAACAGCAGGACAATTAGTATCTCATCTAACATTTGCACTGGATTTAGTGGCAGTTGCCACAGATTAATCCACACTATTCCCTTGCCCTGTAGCTTTGGGAACAATGGTGGAACAGGCCCCTTGGTTCAGGACAGCTTTCCAACAGAGCCATTCACAGGTGGCAACCAGATAAATATGTTCCAAATGTTTCATTTAATTGCTTATTTCAGCTCAAGGGAATCCAGAATCCCCATTTACAGGTGGTGCAGAGGTCTCTGTCAGCACAGACAGTAACAATCCATTTGCCCCACCATCACCTGCCACTTATTTAGCAATTTTTAAAATCCCACTCTCTTCTATTCTATATTATACTTCTGCCTGGAGATTGTGAAAACTGGGCATCTGCTCATCCTCTCAAAGTGCAGCCTCAAGAGCAAGAGTGATGAAGGGAAGCTTTAGGAGCCTTGTGATAACATTGTACATGCAATATTGAGCTGGTTGTTTTCCAGTGCCATCCTAGAATACACTAAACCAGACATGTTATGTGGTTTGCCCTCCAGTACTACATCCTCACTAGCAGCACACATAACTCCAGCAGTTCTCCAAGGATAACCTGGAGAACAGAGAAGTTTGTCCCGAGATGGGAAAAGACAGTCTTCTTCCCTCACATCCTAGCTGCAATGGAAAAAAAAAAACATCAGAATTGAACCAGCACCACTTCTCCTAGCTGAGATATATCATGCTTCCAGGGGTGCTTAGCTTTTAAAAAAGAGAGGACCTATGCTTTTCTGCCCTATGCAGCAGAGAGCAAAATGTTCAAAAAATAGGCACTCCTCTGACTCAAATCACAAAAAATGCAACATATATAAAAAGAGCTATAATGAAAATTACCAAGAATTCCAGTTAAAAGAACTGCAGAGACACAGAAGTGTATGAAAAGTCACAAAAGATGCAGACATCTGCACATTTAAAAAGATCACACAGTATTGATGGTAACCACATGATAATTTACAAATTATACTGCTTCTAGCTGAATTTAATCACACCACCAAGACTCTGGCTCCTAACCTATCTCCCCAGAATTTCTTGAAGTAGTAGATGTCCTGGACCAGAATCCCTTTGCACCTACATTTAGTTTCACATTAAAATCAGTCTGTCACACAACAATTTTTCAAAAGTAAAAAAAGCTGTAGGTTGTCTTTTGGTTTTAGTGTCTGCCTCTCATGATTTTATAAAGAGCACAGACCCTTGGTAGTTAAACCCTAGATCATCCAGCTTGAGTTCATGTGTGTCCCAGGCCTGGGAATCTTTAGCCAGCTGCTCTCCACTGACACAAATTACTTAAAAGCACAGAAGCCTTCAGGTTTGAAGAGACCTCTAAGACCACTAAGCCCATCCATTAAACCAGCACTACCAAGTCCAGCACTAAACCATGTCCCCAGGTACCACATCTACACATTTTAAATACATCCAGAGTCATGTTTTACTAAACCACAGCTCCTAAAATGGTGTTTTATCAGAACTGAAGATTACCAGTGAAAAACCCATTTGTACACAGGTATCTGTCATAACGATTACTCATAAATATTAATGCAGCATTTTCTACCTGCATTTGTTTGGTCTCAGGTTCCATCACACAATTCTCGCTCTACATATCCTGATCACATCAAAGAGTCTGCTAACACACAACACATCTCAAAGCCACTGAAACAATGGAAATCTGCCAGCCTTTCTACCAGCCTCATGTTTCATCATCCATTTCCTTACAATGATTTTCAGGCCTCTGAAACAGCACCAGGTTTGGTTCAGACTTGGAAGAAACCAACAAAAATCTTCTGCATGCTCCCAATTAATGGCTTTTTCTCCTTCCCTGTATGTCTCAGATTCATATTATCTGAGTGTACAGTGCTGGGGGTCCTTTTAAAACAATTAGCAATTTGGTACCCAGCCAGCTATCTTATTTTAAAAACCTAAGAAAATTATATTTAGCCATTAATTTCTTTACCAAAGAAATAGTTTCTTTTCCTGAAAGAAAACAAATTGATCTGAAAAGGCATGTTTTCTTTAACTTTTAGAAAACATTAGTAGCTTTTTATTACTGGCTCCACGTACCAAAACATATCTACCAAAACAGATGGGACAAATCAAGCTCTCTCTAACAGAATAACTTTCCTTTCCATGTTTTACAGGCAGGTGATGTGAGAGTATTCATCTCTGGTTGGAAACAGGCTCCGACCCATATCCCCTGTTCAGTTTAATTAGATTGGATGCTTTCTGATGGGTATTCAAGACCCTGCATTTCTGAGGCGTCTAAAACAAGTAGAACTAAGTATTTGATTAATATTTAAACACAGCAAAACTGACAAATATTGCAGCAGGTAAGTTTCTTGGGCAAGATTTCCCTGACAGGATATCAGTAACTTCCACTGAAAGGAGCCACTGATAGTTACTCGTGTCCTGAGGGGGAGAACTGGAGCCTTAGAGATCTACTTAATTTTCTGCTTTCAGTGCAGATAAAAGCAGAATACATAATAAGGTCACAACAGACCAAAAATAGCAAATCTTCAAGCAGTTGCAATTCAAATAGATACCAGATCTGCTGGAAGGCAAGCAGCTTGACCAGCATACAGAACTTCTGAAGATCACTACTTTTATAACATTTTAAATTTCACAACCATTTCTCAAAAGTCAAGTAAAACATTAAGTACGTACTTCTCAGGGTTTTCCACTTCTTCGGTAACAAAATTGAGGTAAAACCTAGAAAATAGTTATAAAATGTGTTATAAGATTTATTCTTATATTCTTATATTTTTGTTCTGCATTTCTTCCACTAAGAATCAAGAAGATGCTTTTGGTTAAGCACTGCTGTTAATTACAGTAGGCTTTTCAGGCCCACGTTTAAGGAGAGAGTGATATTTAACCTTCCCTTATCCCCACACCCAGGAAGGGAATTCTCAGAAAAGACAGCAAAGCAGGAAAAGAAAGGCAGTAACTATGTAAAGTTAGTGTGTAATTAAGGTTTTTTTTTCCCCTGACATACTGTGCAGTTAATGGTTTACCCTAATTCCATACACACACACACACACTTCAAGCTTTATATTCTGTTTGTTCTTGCTGCCTTTTACAGTTTCAAGTTATATTGGCAAAAAGTCTCACCAGAGTACTCAGCAAGGGCTCCTTAACAATCCAAATAACTGAAGCCTTAGAAAAACCCCTCCTAAACCAAGAACAGACAAATGGCACCTGAGCCAGCAGTGCTGCAGTGAATAAACAACTGGTAACTGATCTGGCAGAAAGTCTGGGGGCTTTGCCCCATCACAAGTCTTGGAGCAGAACTGGCTTAGCAGAACAGGTTAACGCTGGCTCACGGCGTTTTAAAAATAGTGATTTGGTGACTGTGCATGAAATTCTTTGTCACCTTATGTGAAAACATCAGTACTTGTTTTTAAACTTTCTAGTGCATAGAACACAGAAGATTTAGGTTAGATACATGGAGGAAAGTCTTTGCAGTGAGGGTGACGGAGCACTGGAACTGGTTGCCCAAGGAAGCTGTGGATGCCCCATGCCTGGAAGTGTTCAAGGCCAGGTTGCATGGGGCTTTTAGCAACCTGGTCTAGTGGGAAGTATCCCTATCCCTGGCAGGGAGATTGGAACAAAATTATCTTTAAGGTCCCTTTCAACACAAACCATTCTATGACAGCCCAGCATCAGTCCTTTTATTGATGCAAAGACACGTTTCCTTGCATTCTTTTCTCCACTTGTCCTTTTTCAGCCAACATTTTACATACCCAACACTCTACACTTGCTCTTGGCAGGAAAAACCCACACACAGAAGAGATACTGCTTTTCTTTTCTTCAAAGCTGTATCATTAAAAGTTGACAGTTAAAAATTAACAGTGTTGTGAGCTATGCATAAAATTCTGCCTGCATCCCAGGACACATCACCAACACTTCCAACACTCCTTCGTATTCAGCTAATTGTATTGATTTAGCCCCATGAAACTGATAGTGCAAGGATATTGCCACTCCATTTAATGGTCTGCTCCTCCATGATCTGAGGTGATGAATTTTGGCTGATGACAAAGAAAAATAGACAGCTAGAAAGAGCCACTTGCCAAATTAGGTCTTTTTCATGCTGATTTCTTTTGTCAGTGGCAAATAAGGACCTTGAAATAAAAGTCAGAAGGTGTAAAGGGGAAAAAAAAAGATAATTTTTATTGTAAGGCTTTGAACCGTTAGGTGAAAAATGGGAAAGAAGCAACAGAATAACAGTATTTTTGATGAAGCATTTTGCAGGAAAGAAACTCTGAATAATATTAAAGAGCTTTTAAAATTGCTTTCATACAAAAACTTAGGTTAATATTTAAAAAGTGAGAAACCATCATATGTATGGCTATGAGAGACAGAGTCAGTTATATTGAGAGGGTGAAGAAAGTAGAGATTGTGCACTCATAATCAATTCCGTTTCTTTGAGGCTTCAAAATGCCAGGCTCTTTTCTTACATATCTATCCCAGATAAAGGCTTTGGACTCTCTTGGGTTTCTTCCCCCGCTGCCATTTAATATATAAAGTTCTGTTCATACTTCAGCGTGCACATTTATAATGCTCCTGCATCCAGGGAGTTACAGATGGGCAGAGAACTCCAATGCTCGGCCCATTGTCCCTTCAAACTTAATAAATAAAGCCCTTATCTTGCAGCCCTCGCCTTTTGTGCAAGGTAAAGAACTTGGCTGCCTTTGAGGCTGGGGAAAGCAAAGGGAAGACCTGCAGACAAAGCTATCTCAAAACAAGCCCACTCTGTGCACTGTGGTCTGCTTTCTTCCCCCCAGGCTGCTGCTGCTGCTGCTGCGAGAGCCCTTTGGCACTGCACGACGTGGAGCCCCCCGTCAGCATGAATAAATTGTAAAGGCAGACTGGAGAAGAGGCAGCACCTTTCAAACCAGCTGCTGTGTACTTTGGAGGGCAAAGAGAGAAAGGAATTCAAAGTTCTGAGCAGGATACCTGAAGGAAGATTCTCATACCTTTGCTCACACTCAATCACACTTGACTTCTGTGGAAGCCAGTTGCGCTTCTTTTAAGCGTGGTCCAAATCTCTCGGAGCAAGAAGTGTAAAACTCTAGACATTTCTATTCTGTTTTGTGGTCCATACCAATCTCATTGATTCTTACTTGTCAAATACTGCTTTTAAAAAGCAAGGCCAAGGGCCACACAACATTGTAACAGAATCATAGATTTGGTTTTTTTATATAATTACTGACTTCTTAAAAAAAATTAAAGCTTCATTAGTCCTTTCATTCTTTTACTCAAATATTTAATGAAAAAATGAAGGATATTCCTTTCTTGTGGTGTGATTATTTTGGTGGTCAGTGCATGTTTATATATTGTACACTGAAAAAGAAAAATCTTTCTTTTGCAGAGCTGCTTGCACAATGGCCACTGAGCATATGGAACAGTGCTGACAACTACCCTAGCTGTATGATGTAGCTTGGCAAAAGATGTAGAATGTGCTACTCATTGCTTCATATAAATAAATGTCTTAGAGCATATTAGTGTTTGTTTTCAGGACAAATACATGTAAGTTTCATCCACTTACCAGCCTGAATAGGCATACATTCCTGAATAGAAAGCAAGTGGTAATCCCATAATACTGGCATCATTGCCTGCAAAGGCATTTTTAAAGTGCTGTGTTTCTCCTGAAAAATCAACAAAAAAAAATGTTGAAAAATAAAATCTTTGGTCACAACGACTTAAAAAAAAAATAAATATAACACATCATGGAACATTTAATCACCCAGCAGTTCACTGACATCAAGTTCTGCCCTTGACCTTAAATTCCGACCCAACCCTTGCAGCCATAATCTGCCAGCAATTGTAAAAGGCTTCATGGCACCTGTATTCATGGAACAGGAGAATCTGCCCTATTAGTTTCTTTCAAAGCATTCTGAGCTTGAGGACACTCACTGCTCTGTCATTTCCAGCAGTGACTTACATCAACATGAAAGAGCAGAATGAGCTCAGTAGTTTTTGATGTGGAAAATTTCACTTGTTCAACATTTTAATCAGAAGGAACTTTGCTGCCATTTCATCCAGAAGCAACATTTATAAGATGAATAAACCCAAAATCATAAACATTTCTACCACTGAAAAATGAAGTTTAGTAACCCGCTACCATGATAATCAATACTGTATTAATATTACATCAAGTAAGAATTATCTACAAATCTATAAATGTAAATATGCAATGCTTTTGTTATGCTCTTATTCACTTACAAAGTGCTCTATGGTTTGTAAAATGTCCCTACCATATCCCAAATTTCCTGAGAAGCAATGATCCTCCACAGATACGAAGCAGGAAGAAAATTAATTCAGAATTAAATTAGCAATTAGTTAAATCCTCTACCCTTTATTCTGTTTTTACTAAGCCCTCAGTCAAATTCCCACTGAACCAGAGGCTTTTTGCTTATGGGAGAAACTGTGGCCACAAGAAGGTCCCAGTGGAGAATCAGGGACACTAGTTGAGCTACTTCAGGGCAACAACCTCCAAGCAAACCTGGGTTTAACCTGCTCCAAAGGTCTAGGAAAAGTGAGATGGATGGGAACAAGAGAAATTTTGTACACGTTATATGTCATGTGCAACAGGAAACGGCATTGCAAGTGTCAGGAAGAAAGTGAAAAACAAGAAAACAAAAATAGTGAATCAGCAGAGTGCTACACAGGAAAACTTTTATTTCAGAGTCTGTATTAACCACAGAGAGCCACCTGTCCCTGAGAAACTGAGCTCACTGCACAGACTAACACTGTGCTCTTCTCTTGGGTGGGAGAGTTTGCAAACATCAGAAAAGAGCATCCCCTGGGACACAGCCAAAAAACTGTCATAGTTTTAGATAAAATCTGCCACCAATACACTCAAGAGTGCTCCCTACTCTGCCCCTGTGTGCTGAATGGCTGCTTGTGCTCTGTGTAGTTGTTGTAAGGACGGTGACCTGGGGCTTGTCACCATCCCAAACCTGCTGCTCAGAGGGCTGGAATGGAGAGGTCTCTACAGGTAGCTGAGCATCTGTCAGTGAAAAGAGGGCCTTTAGAAGGGCATGTAGTGACAGGACAAGTGGAAATGGCTAGAAACTGACAGAGGGCAAGTTTAGATCACATGTTAGGAAAAATTCTTCCCTGTGACAGTGATGAGGCGCTGGAACAGACTGTCCAGAGAAGCTGCCTAGGATGCTCTGAAAGTGTTCAAGGCTTTGGATGGACCTTTGAGAAAAATGGCCTAGTGGAAGATATCTCTGCCTGTGGCACAGGGTTTGAACTAGATGATCTTTAAGGTCCCTTCCAACCCAAATCACCAAGTGATTTTACAGTTCTGTGAATTGTGAGCCTCCTCTACCACCACACACAGGTACCATGACTAGGGACTAGCACATTTAGAGCAGACATCCTGCCTGGACTAGGCATGTGCTCTGGGGAGGTGTATCACATCTGTCTTTAAATCCCATCCTGCCCCTTTCACAAGGCTCAGGCCAAAGACAGATTACAGAGGAGAGCAGTCCGTTTGCTCCTTTGAAGAGCAAGTCTGATTGGAATAGTCTTATTGGTATGCTGAAGGAAATACCAGTTCATCCCAGTGCAGTTCCACTTCTTATCAATGACATGACAGTACAGAGCCTCAGTTAAGCAAGCACAGACTAATTAAGAGATTTTGCTGCTGTAAGCATTATGTGGTGGAGGCAAGTGGGGAAAGACTGCGGAGGGTAAAGATAAAAGCTCTTTAAAAGCATTTACTTTTCATTTCATACCTTTAATTAGCTGGATAACTCCAGGGACTATAATTATCAGAATTGCTACAAGCTTACAAAAGGTAAGGAACATCTGAATGCGGGCACTCCAGCTGACACTTGTGCTATTCAGGACCATCACCAGTGCTGTGAGGGGAAAAAGAAAAGTCAGAAAGAAATAATTGTCACAAAATCCTTTGCCAGCAGAGAGGTCACACAAACAACAGATCCTGATGCATTAAAGGAAATACACCCCCATAACCTTCTCCAGTGCTTATCCTCTCTCATCTCCTATCCCCTTTTAAGGTACCACACCAAAGGCTTGAGCTGAGCCCCTACGCCCCACCCACAGCACTGACCATCCATCTGTCCCTTCTCTGCTGACATCCTTCACACCAAATTACAGTTTCATTGACCCAGAATTGTCACCTGCTGGTAGACAACTGGCTGGCAGGCCCTTGCTTTGGATGAAAGAAATTAATTGCCCAAATTTTGTCACTCCAGATTTCTTTGGCAGTGCTGCTTTGAGTAGAGATTTGTGTTTTTCATAAAACAGTAACAGTTAATAACCATATTAAACTGTCTCACCCTTGTTTAGGCCACACATAAGTTTGTAACTGCTTTACCTCTGCTCCTCTTTTCCACGTTCTCCCCCCTTTTTGCTACACCACCAGAGAAGCAAGAGGGCCAGAGTACAAGTGCTGTGCCCACCCTTGCTAGGAATCAGTGAAGAAACAGAGACTTTTAACTTCTTGAAAACAAAGCCCAGGACTGCAGCTCACCAGCATGTGGAGAGATCAGTGAGAAGGGTTTTTACATCCTGCCTGGTCAGGTCACATCTCCTTCTGGGTCAGGGACAGCATCTTCTAGCATTTCCTACAGCACTGACTGACAGGAGGAGGGCAGCTCTTGTCATTTTAGTGCCACTGATTCTAGTTTACTTAAACAGAGGGAGTTTAGATATCAAAAACAAAACAAAAATTGCCCTAAAGAATGGAAAATGGGAGCCACTTTACTAGATAAAAATCTCTTTCCCCTGCTGCTCCAGGAAAACATGGTCAAGCATGTTCCTCTCCTTCTTGCCATCATATGGAGCTAATGAAGCAGCTCCTTATCTCAATCCTCTGTAATTCAAGCTCTCTCAGGAGCTCCAGTTTGTGTAAATCATCAGCCACATCACACATCTCAGGACACACGAATGCACAATTTGCTAGTTTGTAGGAGCTAGCATTGTAAATCTGGCATGGCACAGGCTTTCTGGAAAAAAACCCCACTGATTTATCTCAAGTCTTTTATACAGTTTCTCTTCACCAGGTAGGTTAAAAAACATTTTAAAATCTTCTAATTTCAACTGAAAGTAGTTTGAATTTAATGGAACAGAGAAAATTCCAAGCAATCTGGATCCCAACGTATTTTTATATATTTTTAATACAATAAAAATTCCAGAGGGAAAAAAGAGCATTTTTCTAGAATTTTTATCTGGGAGAGACAGAGTCCCACTCTCAAATGAGCAATTTATGCATCAATATATATTCACAACACCACCTAACACAATTTTTTCACCAGAAAAGGATCTTGAAGATCAAAATCTTTACTCAGTTCTGTATCTCACCATATTTCAGAGCTGAAGTGTTCTGAAGTCACAAAGAAATCTCTTGGACTTCTGCAAAGTTTCACTTGAGACCCAAACATTTTTTTCTTCCTTTTTTACTTCCTTGTATACCTATATTTGACAAGCAACAGAAAATCCCAGGGCCCTGGTTCATTACTTTATTGTTCCAATATTACACTGACATATCTTGACTCATGTAAATTTTGGAAGATCCCTTTTGGTTGCTGATGAATATTAGTGCTGTTTGAAATTTCCTCTTCTTTTCTTGGGGCTTGATTACCAGCAAGACTAACAACTGTCATTTAAGCAAAATATATTTAAAATATTCATTTGACCAAAAGTGTTTAAGTTATAAAAAAATCTAGTGCTTTAGTCAAGCACTAGCTTATTTTAATTTTCCTAGAAGACTCAGGATATCATACTTTTCTTCTGTAGAAAGTGAAGCCCAGGCATGGACCAGAGCACAAGAAAATGTCAAGGAGGAGTCTTTTGTGTAAGAGAATCTGCAATTTGATATCCAGCTTACTCAGAGTTCAAGTTGACTGCAGCAATCAGTCTGTCAACCCTACACAGGTCAGAGTAGTAACATGAGTGGAGAGAGCTCCTCCAGGTTTTCTAATGCATTGGTTTCACCTTCCTGATACACATATGAGAATGTTACTGGATGGTAGGGCCTCAAACACTTCAGGAATGGGTCAGCCACAACTTCTCCTGACAACCTGTGCCAGTGTCTTACCACCCACACCAGAAAAATTTCTTCCACATAGCTAATCTAAACCAGCCCTTTTCCAGTATGAAGCCATTTCCCCTCATCCTGTTGTCACAGTTTAAGCCCAAATGGAAATTAAACCTGGCAGCTGCTTGCTTAACTCCCCCCTTTCTCCCCCTAGCCACCACTGGAATGAGGAGGAGAATCAAAGTAAAACTTTATGGTTGAGATAAGAACAGTTAAAAAGGGAAAAAAGCAAGTGCTGCACAATACAACTGCTCACCACCCACTGAACAGAGCCAGACCCCCCAATCCCAAACCCAGATCAGATGCCCTTCCATTTAAATCCAGTTTATATACTGGGCATGATGCTCTGGGGTGTGGAACATCCCTTTGGTCAGTTTGGATCACCTGTCCCAGCTACGCTCCCTCCCAGTTTCTTTTGTGAACCTCCTCACTGGAAGAGCATGGAGGCAGGGAAAAACTGTCCTTGACTATGGGTAAACAGAACTTAGGGAAAAAACAAAACATCAGTGTGTCACCAACCCCATTCGCATTCCAAATCCAAAGCACAGCCCTGTAACAGCTCCTGAGAAGAAATTAACTCTAACCTGGCTGAAACCAGGACACGTATCACTGCTTGTCCTTGTAAAAAGTCCCTTGATACAAATGTCCTTTGATAGTCCTTCATAAGAGTACATGCAGAGTTGGAGGACTGCAGTAGTAGTAATTCAGGTTCCAGAGCTGAGACTTAAGTGCTTACAAGGGCTTAGAAAATTTGAGACCAGTTTTGTATTTTTTATATTTTATTTTATTGTACTTATTAGGCTATAAGAGTCTACAGTTTTCTTTATAATAGAGCATGATATTACATAATATAAATGCATTACTGTTTATATATATATATATACACTAATAATAATAGTAGTAGTATTTTGTAATAAAATATTTAGTGTTAATGGTTCTATGTGCATGACAGCTGCCTAGAAACGTGGGGCTTACACCAGTATCACACACCAGCACCACAGTACAGGTTGTGTTAGCAACTGGGTAGTGAAAGGCAATGGGGAAGTGGAGTCATGAAGAAAGCTGCTAAAAAGCAAGAAAAGATGATGGCAGCTGTGCCAGGGTTCAGGAAAGGCATTATATTCTGGGACTATGGCCATTAGTCAACACCTCTCTTCAGAATAGGGCCTTTTGGAGATATTTAGAGAAACTGATTGCAGACACTCTGATAAGAGATCACAGCAAATATCAGGAGTAGCAGCAGTTTCTCAGAAAAAGGGCAGTGAAAGGAGGGCTCAGGTCTAACTTTTCTAACTAAAAGTCAGGCATTAAGTGTGGCTGCATTCTCAATGAAGAGACAGTTAGCTCCAGAGGATGAATAACACCTCTGTGAGATGCCTATCCCAGATGAGATAGCTTACCTTCAGGAAGTTCCTATTTCCTCTTTCTCCACTGACTGTATGAGGAGCACAGAAGATTACCTAAATACATTGCTGAAAACAAGATGAATCCTAACCAAGAGCAGTGTGGAGGGAGAACAAAATGGGGTTCATGAACAATCAAACACAATGGAAACACCAAGCATGTTTTTCACAATCTCTTCCCTTCCCACAGACACAGCTACAGACGGTTAACAAAATCTAATGGGAAAAGCAGCAGTGAGCATTACATCCTGGCCTACTTTTCAGAATATATGTACCACTGCCCCAGCAGGAGACCAAGAAAACTGCTCTCCCATAACTTCTCAGACTTTTAGGCATTCAAAAGGCATCAAAAAAAAAAAAAAAGGCCAAAAAATACCCTCAATTTGCCGACCCTAATGAGCCAATTAAAGTCACAGGAAGCACAAAAGCACCTATCAGAGCATATTTGCAAGAGCATATCAGAGCATATCCCTGCAAGCCAAGAGGTATTTTAATGTAAACTGCTTGTCTGAAGACTGTCAGCAGTAGAGAGTGGCATCTGCATCATCTGCCATGATGAGGGGAAAAAAGGCATCGAATTATAGACTCACATAGACACCAACAAAACTTGGGGCTGGAGCATTTGCCAGCAAACACTGATAGACCTGTAACCTCAGTTTTCAAGTATAACTTTACCTCTAACAGCTAAAGTTTGGGGTATTTGAGGTTTTTGGCAGACTTCCAAAAAGAAAAAAAAAAGAGGGGAAATTATAGGATTATTATTATATTATATATTATATTGTAAATTATCATTACAGTATATATTATTATATTATTGTATATTATTATTAATTATAGGGGAAATAATAGATTATTGCAGTGCAAAATGCCCAAAATACACATATGAATTACTGCAAAAACTCATGTGAGTTGGTAAGTGGTTTTCAGTCTCACAGTTTTTAGTGGCTGAAACCTGTTTATCTGCTTTCTGATATGGAGCCCATGTGAAAAGCTTGGAACAGGTTCAGTTGCTATTCAGCCTACATATTTATAGAAGAGTTTGATGCCTTTGCACAGTGTAATTTATCCCTTCCTGTTATCGTTATATTTAGGTTTACCATTAGGAAAATAATTAATAGATACAAATAAAGCAACATATGAATATAGGGCCTTTTTTGCAATGACAGGCATGGTGATAGGACATTTCTTCATATCAAGAAACAAATATGGAGGAATCTATCAACTTTCACTTCAAGAGAAAAATGAGTTTTAAACTCTCTCCTAAAAACACTACCTTCAGCATCAGCACAAAGGTTGACAACATCCCTTTGCTTTGTGTCCTGGAGCTATTTTGTCCTGCTGGAACAAAGTGGGGAGGTAGAAGGGCTAGTCTCCTGCTTCCATTTTCTTCAGCGGTCCTTCTCTGTGCTGGAGCACATCCAGCTTCTCTCTCCTCTACCTGGCCATTCATTTTCATAAATTTTAGTGATTAGATATTCCTGTCTCTGGAAGCATTCAAGGCCAGGTTGGATGGGGCTCTGAGCAACCTGATCTTGTGGAAAATGTCCCTGCCCATGACAGGGTGATTTTTAACATCCTTTCCAACCTAAACCACTCCATGATTCTATGAGTCTATGAAATGTATAGTGTAATAAAAATCTTTGAGAAAGCTGCTCCTCTTTCACATACAGTTAAAGTAACCGAGTTGAGAAAAAGTTTATGGCAGACTGACAAACTGAGATCCACACATCCAGTATTTGATCTAGGTTTTTCTCCTTGTGAAGATTTGCTTAAGAAACACCAAGTGAATTTAAGTGAGTTCTGCATTTCAGAAGAACAGGAAGGTTTTGCTTCCTGTTCCTGTTTTGCTTCAGCG
>VXAX01003861.1:999098-1079291 GCA_013399835.1 Leptocoma aspasia
AATTCTCAAACTTTTAGGCAATCAAAAGGCAACAAAAAAAAAAAAAAAAAGGCCAAAAAATACCCTCAATTTGCCGACCCTAATGAGCCAATTAAAGTCACAGGAAGCACAAAAGCACCTATCAGAGCATATTTGCAAGAGCATATCAGAGCATATCCCTGCAAGCCAAGAGGTATTTTAATGTAAACTGCTTGTCTGAAGACTGTCAGCAGTAGAGAGTGGCATCTGCATCATCTGCCATGATGAGGGGAAAAAAGGCATCGAATTATAGACTCACATAGACACCAACAAAACTTGGGGCTGGAGCATTTGCCAGCAAACACTGATAGACCTGTAACCTCAGTTTTCAAGTATAACTTTACCTCTAACAGCTAAAGTTTGGGGTATTTGAGGTTTTTGGCAGACTTCCAAAAAGAAAAAAAAAAGAGGGGAAATTATAGGATTATTATTATATTATATATTATATTGTAAATTATCATTACAGTATATATTATTATATTATTGTATATTATTATTAATTATAGGGGAAATAATAGATTATTGCAGTGCAAAATGCCCAAAATACACATATGAATTACTGCAAAAACTCATGTGAGTTGGTAAGTGGTTTTCAGTCTCACAGTTTTTAGTGGCTGAAACCTGTTTATCTGCTTTCTGATATGGAGCCCATGTGAAAAGCTTGGAACAGGTTCAGTTGCTATTCAGCCTACATATTTATAGAAGAGTTTGATGCCTTTGCACAGTGTAATTTATCCCTTCCTGTTATCGTTATATTTAGGTTTACCATTAGGAAAATAATTAATAGATACAAATAAAGCAACATATGAATATAGGGCCTTTTTTGCAATGACAGGCATGGTGATAGGACATTTCTTCATATCAAGAAACAAATATGGAGGAATCTATCAACTTTCACTTCAAGAGAAAAATGAGTTTTAAACTCTCTCCTAAAAACACTACCTTCAGCATCAGCACAAAGGTTGACAACATCCCTTTGCTTTGTGTCCTGGAGCTATTTTGTCCTGCTGGAACAAAGTGGGGAGGTAGAAGGGCTAGTCTCCTGCTTCCATTTTCTTCAGCGGTCCTTCTCTGTGCTGGAGCACATCCAGCTTCTCTCTCCTCTACCTGGCCATTCATTTTCATAAATTTTAGTGATTAGATATTCCTGTCTCTGGAAGCATTCAAGGCCAGGTTGGATGGGGCTCTGAGCAACCTGATCTTGTGGAAAATGTCCCTGCCCATGACAGGGTGATTTTTAACATCCTTTCCAACCTAAACCACTCCATGATTCTATGAGTCTATGAAATGTATAGTGTAATAAAAATCTTTGAGAAAGCTGCTCCTCTTTCACATACAGTTAAAGTAACCGAGTTGAGAAAAAGTTTATGGCAGACTGACAAACTGAGATCCACACATCCAGTATTTGATCTAGGTTTTTCTCCTTGTGAAGATTTGCTTAAGAAACACCAAGTGAATTTAAGTGAGTTCTGCATTTCAGAAGAACAGGAAGGTTTTGCTTCCTGTTCCTGTTTTGCTTCAGCGATTCAGAAAGCTGTGGCATCTGAAAAGAGACTCCACACAAGCATTCTTCTCTCTACAGAGACATTGAAATGTTTGGACATTTTGGTTGGTTGGTCATGTTAAAAAGAGAAAAACCATAACAAAGACAACTAAAAATGAAAGCAGCGTATTGTATTACAGAAAATTTGTTTACACAGATTGTTCAAGACTGCTCTGAAGAGGTGATTTTGAGGGGAAGTTTGTGCCCAGGATATGCCTTTTTCTTGTAAATAATAAAGCAAGAACAACGGATTTTTAAATGTCATTGTGCCCAGTAGCTGCATTTTAATTCTCATCTGATCTACACCTCCTCTGCACTATCATTCCTTTTTCACTGAAGAGGCACAGAGGGGAAATGGTGGGGAGCAGAATGGCTGTAGCCCCTCTAGGAGAAATATTTTTTGGCAGCTGGTAGAGAAGCAATAGTATTTGCCACTCCCCAATATAATCCTGGTTGCATCCATCTCAGTCAACCTTTCAACAATAGGCTTAAGATGCATCAATAGAGATACAGGTGGGGAGAAAAAAAAAGGGAAAGAGAAAAGCTGTATTGTGACAAGGACAGGAAAAACTGGGCTACAATACTAGTGAGGGTTCAAAAAACTCCCACGCTGAAGATTTTAAGACCAGTTTAGAAAAACATCTGTAAGAAACTGTTTAGATAACACTGATTGTGTTTGAGATCAGGGGATCACCTGAAGATTTTTCAAAATTTCTCCCTCTCCTTTCTAGTACAATGAGAAATGACAAGGTAAAACTCTCAGCCAAGGACAGAGTTCAGTGGTGCATCCCACTGCCTTTCCCTGTGCAATAAAGACATACACACAACCAGTGCTCTCTCATCAGGAAACAAAGGAAAAGGGACCAGGCATGGGAAAGAAAAAAGGCATGTCATTTCTCTTTCTGATTAACTTAAAATTTGAAGTGGAAACAAATAGTACTTTTTGCACCATTATATTGGATTACAAGATCTTCAGGGCTCCAAAGTGTCTGTTCAGCTCACCAACTTAATCCTACCTATCACTCTGCCTACATGCCCAATACCAAACATTCCTAACAATTACCACCACAGCAGCTGATTCTTACCATACAAGGATAACATTCAGATACTGGGATCCCTGAGCTTAAGTACAGCAGAAGTTCTAAGAACTACTACAAATGAAGCTCCACTGTAGAGCATACTACAAAGAATAAAGCCTCAGTCTGACACATCACTGTTTGTCTCAGCGTCATCCCATTCACCACTACAAGTTTTCTACAAAAATCCCTTCTTTCAGTGAAATGCCAGTTCATCCTAACTGTGCTGTACAGACCCACTCTGTACAGGAACATCTGGCTGTGACCTCCCCTCTCCCTTTAAGTTGTGGTTATTTCAGCCTAACTCCACCTCCCTTGCAACGCTTCTTATTCGTTCAATTATTTTGCCAAGCCCTGGCTTATCACAGAGATTTTCACTGAAATTAGAAGTAATAAAAACATGTTTCAAATTGTTCACCTATTGTGCTTGAATCACATGCAATTAACGAAAAGCTTTGATGGAGTCCTCGCTTAACATTCCTTTTGTCTCAGTGACCTTAACGTTACTGAACATCTGTCTCACTCTTATCTTAAACTGAAATGTTTTAGACAGATATAGCTGAAAAAACTCATTGACCTCAAAATTCAAACCCCTAATTCAATTATTCCAATGAAACCTATAATTTGTGCATAATTAAATTAGAAAGGAATGCAGTCACATACTGATTTTTCAACACTCCCAGCAGAAAGGAAATCTTACTAAGAGAGCTCCCACAAAAAGCCACAGTAACCTGGAGACTGGAAATTTCAATGTCAATTGAACTCCTTGCCCCGAAGAAAGAAAAAGTCATCTGAACCTATTATTGTGCAAAAACTGAAGGGGTCTCCTGTGGGCCTTTGATCATATTTGCATGTCTTAATTCCTTTTTCCAGTCTTTTTGTTTCTGATATGTGCACTGAGCAAATTGAAAGGAACAATCTGTTACTAATTACTCAGGTCTACTCTGCACTCCTTCCCAGCACAGATGAATTCCAATGTGTGCCCACAAGGAGCATTCTCACCAGCGACCAGGCAGACCTGGAAACAAGCCTCTAACTTAAAAGCTCCAGAGTACCATTGCCATCATCTTTTGTGCCTTCCCATTTCATGCGTCCTCCACATCACCCCAGCCTTTGCTCTCAGGGTAGTGACCCTCTTTCCAGTGCAAATATTGACCTTCTGCCAACCCTAAATCATCCCTTTTACACTAACTACAAAGTTAGCAAGTGTAGGACAACAAGTCAGCAACAATCATGCACCAGGCTGTATGTTCTGCTCCCAAAATTTGGTTCCTGCTTTCTGAACCACAAGTGCCTCAATAAGGATTATTGCCAGGATAGAAAGAGTGGGACTGGGGAAGATGACCTCATGTTGCCTGTCTGCACTCAAGAGAACTACATTTCCTCATGACATCATACTTGGCATTCAGCTGCCTCCTAAAACCAAGGTAGAGCAAAGCCCTTAAAGAAGGTAATCATTCTTCCATATCTCTGGCACTGCCTCGGTGTCCCATAGGGGCTGAAATTGCTTCTACAAAAATAATGAAAATTTGGCCATAAATTCAAGTGACAACAGAATCAGCCTTGACGATAGATTTTCCCTGCCACTGATGAAGTCTGCTGTTCTTTTTGCTCCTGTGTTGGTTCACAAACACACACCCAGGCAAAAAATGTCACACAGGTGCCCCTGGCATTGGATGCACAGTAATGATTTACATCAAACAACTACCTGCTCAGTGTGCTGGGTTTTTTTTTAATTTATATAATCTTTACCCTTCCCTGAAACCTAAAATTGGATACTTACTGATGCCGACAGCTGTAATAAGTTTAATCGCAAGTTCTGGGATTTCACACTGCATAAAGAAAGGTTCCAAGATGTAGCGTCCAAATGCCAGTGATATCACTGCTGTGGCAGCAGGGCTAGAGTGAGAAAAAAGAAAACAAAGCCACAAAATTAAACTGTAATAGTACATAGTTATTATTCTTATTGGATCATGCTGTAATTTCACTATCAGAGAACTGTGAACCTTAATTTTGGTGCTTTCTTGTAGCTCTGCTGACATGTACCATCGTTTCTGAAAGTAGCACTACTCAGTGGTTCTGATCTCGACAGCAACACTTCTTAACTGGGTGGCTCTTACATCTTCCACGCTGCAAAGCAGTCATAATCAAAAAGGAAAAATATCAATAGAAATCTTCATTCACTCACTTGAAGTGAACATAGCCAGAATCAGATTACATGGGCAACACCCTGCACAAGTCAGTGAATTTTAGTGGCCAGATATAACTCACCCCTCAGAGATACAAGCAAATTAATTTCATTCAAGCTGAGAATTCCGGTTTACTAAAATAAGTATCAAAAATCTACCCAGGTCTTTTATTAAATTCTGAGACAGTCCAAATGGGATTTTCTAAAATACTAACAGAATTTGTTCCTTTTATTGACTAACAATTTCCTAGCACTGCAAATGAAAGCAAAAACCCCTGTAGTATACCATAGAATACCATAAAACAAAGGAATATGAAGAAAGACATAACGTTTCTTTATTTGGTCAGTTAGTGATTTTCATAGTAAGAGTTAAGTTCTCCAACACCCCACAAAGTTGCTGTATTTACAAATTTGAAATGCTCGTAATATTCATACAGCCTCTCTCTCTGAGAGAAGCTAATTGTTTGACAGAAGCCTTAGCACTGACACACATTAGTAGCAAATTAGCTTGTGTCTCATGTTACTGTTCACATTCCATTTGGGAGAACATTTTCACCCTTTTTAGGACAGCTGGTGGCATCTGTGGTTTATCACACACACACTGTAGGACAAAAGGGCACATGATTCTCAAAGGATTTCTGAGTTGAACAAGAGTCCGTACAAAGTTCTTTTGAAAAAATCTGCAACACCTCACTTCACAGAATTTTGATAAAAATTCTATGGAACCGGGTAAAAATTCTGCAGAGACACTGTTGTACTCCATCAAACAATAAAAAAAAATTCCACGAGGGACTTGCACCCTGGAAACAAAACCCACTTTCTTTGTGTTATGACTCAACCCAGAAGTCACACACTGTGTTGGACCAAGCTGCAAAGCAGCACAGAACAGAACAATCTTCTCAGTAAGTTTCTGCACGGATGAGCAAGGGCTGCTGCATGTACATCTCCCATGGGGATGTTCCTCTCACTGGCCAGCAAATGGCTTTGCAAGCTGCCTGGATTTTCACAGACATTTACTGACTTCACCTCAGTGCAATATTTCTAATTCACATCAGAAGATCACCATGCTTCTGGTTTTAAGTACTGCATGCAGCCTGCCTAAGTGGTTTTTGGAGTACCCTAGATCAAATCAAGATCAGATCTTTGGAGCTGTCCCACTTTTTTCCTTCAGTCCCAGCTCCTTTCCCCAGAACTTGGATTTTGCCCTCCCATTTCAAGGAAAAGCCTTTTTAAAGAAGCAGTCACTGCTATCTATACTACTGTGTTTCTAAAAGCATAGCTCCTAAATTACACCTCTAATAAGTAGCTCTGACATTCCCATGTCTCGGGGGAGATGTTGCTGGCAGTGCAGGCAGTCAGTGGAGGCAGAAGTTCAAAGAATGGAGCAGTATTTAAAAAAATACACAGATGGTGTGCTTAGGGACACAGCTTAGTGGTGTACTCAGCAGTGCTGAGTTAATGGTTGGACTCAGTGATCTTGGAGGTCTTTTCCAACCTTACTGATTCTATTCTTTTCCTTTTGACCACAGTACTACAGGCAGACTGGCAGGCCTCAATAGCTGTGTTCAGGAGCAGATAGAAAGTGCAGGACCAGCTTTCACTGAAGGGCAAGGATACAGGAAGACACCAGATGAGGACCAGGGCAGGGTCCCAGCACATACCACAGGTGAGTCAGGCACCTGGCAGCACACTCTCATCCAGCCTTTGTTTAGCAACCACCACAGTGAAGCTCCACAGAGAATGCATTCACACTGCTGTCTTCACTTGTTTGAAAAGTATTTGTTGGGGTTTTTTTAAAGGTATATAAATATATATAAAATACACACAAGCTGGCTCTGGGAGAGAAAAACGTTCACAGTTGCACTGAGTGAGAAGCAGTGCAGTGTAAGGCAGAACTAACTGGTATGTGAGCAGAGTAGTTAAGCGTGTCCTCCACTGTCAAGTAGTGGTTTTAGAGAGATATACGAGAGCAGGAAATGTCTATTTTGGCTTTGACTCCTCCACCAGCCTATGAGCGTGATAATCCTGCAATTTTTCAGAAGAAAAACCAGCCTAGCTGAGACATGTGTGCGCAACTTCATCTGCTGAAAGCAAAAAATAAACATATATGAGGTCTCAAGCTCTTTGATGGTAGCAGTCACTTAGTTTCCTGATGCAGGAGTCAGATATAAAACTCTACTCAGAGTTTCAGCAGTGCTGCTCTGATCATCACAAGTTACAACACGTATGCCTTCCTCGCTGCCTCTCAGATTGGGTGATTAAAGAATCCACTGATGTTCTCTCCCATGCAACACGATTATTTTCTGGGTGTGGGGCAGATCACGATGACTAAGAGCATTTATACAACACTCCTGGGACACTGTTATACGTAAAAAAAAAATAATTACTTTGTGAGGAAAGGAATTTATGATGCCTGGTTTCTTGTGGGTGTTTGTGCCTGGGTTAATAAGTTGCCTCTGCTGAACAAGGTGCAGACTAAGAGGGGAGTTCTAGTACTGTTCCCTTTTGTTGGTTCTCTGATGTAAAATTATGTAGCTGTTCACAGCACTGTGGAAACATAGGTCTCATTCCACTGCCTGATTTTCCTTCTTGGCAGAAGGTTCATACAGTTGAGACATCTGCCCTTTCATCGCATTTGATGGAAATTTGGCAGTTAATTCAAAGGTTACATTTTGGTGCGGAGGTTGTGTTGGACCATCTGACATACAACATTATTTCCTCTGGAAACAACATAAGAGTTTATAGATTCATAATGACTCAGCACCGTCAGCACTTTTAAACTCATCAGTCTATGCTAGGACTTGCCAGTGTTATGTAAACATAGTTGTGATTTGAAATTAGCTTGTGCCTCATTTGTGACTAATCCACTGATTGCGGAAGAGGGGAAAGGAAAAAAGTGCTAACCAGCCTGAGGCAAGGGGATGGAGCATTCCCAAAGTCATTTCGTGTAAGTGAGTTGCTCTGACCTACATGTATCAAGATCTCCAAACTCAGCAAAATTGTAAAAATAAAAAGAGAGGCTACACGTGAGTTTGATACGTTAATCCATTTACATTATGAAAATTTATTTTATATGATTCAACATCCTTATATCGTAATTCTTCTGCACAACGTCAGAGGCTGTATGAGTCACAGGCTTACACACCAAGGCAATGTATTGGACGTTTTAGGTATGTGAAGACAATGATTCTTTATCAGGTCAGTTAGTGTTTTTCAAAGTAAGAGTCAAGTTCTCCAACACCCCACAAAAGCAAAAAATCAAGGCCCAGTCTGACAAATAAAGCGTACATAGTGCCTCTAACTCTCAAAACTACTGGACAATTGTTTCACCAGGAATTGTTCCTGTATCCATAGACAACAGTAATTGCTACAGAAGGTAGAGCCAAGACTGAGAAAAGGAAAAGGTGACTTCTCTCTTTCACTGTACTTATCTAAGTATTGCTAACAGCATTATTAGTGACATCAATGGACACAGTAAGCTTAGCAAAATTAAGGCAATTAGTTGAATTTTTGCGGCAGGGAGTTTTCTTATTTGCCCCATATATGCACACGTGTCTCCTTGAACATTTCAAAGTTGATGAGCAGAATAACATTTTTAAACTCTCTGAAGCAATCATAGTAAAAGAACACAGTTAACTGACCAAACTATATTTGACTTTTTTTGCCCAACATGTAGCAGACATTTTTCTTTATGACTGACAAGTGTATTGCCATCAGAAAAGAAACAGAGTCATGATACACTTACCGAATGACGAGTAGCTCAACCCAGACCCTCACAAATGCAGGTAACGGGCCAAAGGCCTCCAGGATATAGGTGTAGTGACCACCAGATTTTTTAATGCAAGTTCCTAGTTCAGCATAGCAGAGGGCACCTGTGAGAATTCAACAGTGCCAACGTGAGAGATATCCAAAAATATCTATCAAAACATTTATAGCCTAAATAACAGAGCTGCCATGGTATCACAACTACTTTTTATATATTTTAATTTTTTTCCAATTATTTGTGTGAGTTTTAATTCATTAAGCCAGACATGCAGAAAACCAAACCATTGATCCAGTTATATTTAAAGCCACTGGACAAGCTATTTGCAATAAGTGTTGCTACTACTCTACTACTCAGTATCTTGTGAAGAGGGACAACAAAATGGGGTGTTCACACCAGCCACCCTACTTCCCAGGCAGCCAGACTGCACCACTAAATGAAAGATTTCTGACACATCTGCTTGTTATCAAAGGCTGATCTACTCCTTTCAGCCTTAGCGATGCCTGGCTCAATCTCTGAAGGGCTGAAAACTGTACTACCTCTTCTCACCCATGGACAAAAGCAATCAAATGGCCAAAATTTGGAAGCAGGATCTGCAGAATAAGAATTTTCCTCAACAGTACTCCTAACATCTCCTAACATACAAAACTCAGGGGGTGGCTTAGTCACGGCTTTTCAACACTGGTGGAGTGTTTTGGTGTACTGCAAATGCAGTGAAAGGTCAGGAACCATCAGCCAGTGACAAAGCTGGGGATTCACAGCTCTTGGAAGCTCTTGGCCCTCTTGGAAGACTCCGAGAGGCCAGCAGTAAACAGTAATAAAGTTTGTTAGCACTGCATCACACAGAGTCAGGATCAGCAACACACATTAATTCATTTCAGCTCTCTTCCCTGCACACCTTTACGTCACAACACTTTCAGGTAAGAACCACAGTTGTCAAAACCGCATCACAGGTACAAGCCCATTAAGGCTGTAGCACATGATGACAAATTCTCCAGCCGTGTTCGGGACTTTGCAAAAATGTGGCAACTTTTATCTGCTATTCTTTAGCTTACCTTAAGGTGTGTTTAAAGGAAACCTTACAGCCACATTAAAACAAGCTGTTTCTGCATTTTCTTTTGCCAGCCTCTTCTGTTGAGGTTCAAGATGAAATGAAATTGTGTTTTAATACATGTTATATTAAAAGACCTCAGCAAGACCTTATGTGACCTCTATATGTGATTTAACTATAACTGAGTCATTCAGAGAACTAAAAACCAAAATATTAAAGAAAAGCAAGGACAACCTAAAAACAAACAAAACAGGTAACAGGTCAATTCTGAGAACAAGATACTATCTTTTGCTGTGCCAGATTACACAGTTCTTCATATCTAGAGGTCTGGAAAATGACCTAAAAAAATCTGTCTGGTAAAAGAGAGAGATTTTTTTTTTGTTTTGGGTTTGTTGTGGGGTTTTTGTGGTTTTTTGTTTGGTTTTGGGGGTTTTTTTGTACAGACTTTATCTCACAGCCATAAGATTACTACTACTAAAGTTACAGCCATAAATGCAGCGCTTAAGCAAATTCTGGGTTAAGTAACTCAAAAGACCAAGGTCTATTGACAGGGTTACAAATAGCATCTGAGGTTTTTCTTGATAGGGGAATTTTGTTGCAGGCAAATCTTCCACATTTGTACAAGAGATTATGCTGCACATTGTACCATACATTTACCATTTGACCCAAATGGGTCCTGACTTACTCGACTATTTGTTTGGTCTGGGTGGGTTTAGCCTGTGAAGGATATTTCTTTTAAGCTCAGAGCCAATTTACAAGGTGGCATTTGCATGTTCCGCCTATTAAGTAGACACTTAGTCCCTCTTTGTCCTCTTCACCTCCTGCCAGTAAACAAGCAGTTTCCCTTTTAAATAAAGCCAATATTCATGTTAGTTCTTCAGTTTCTTTGAGATTAACTCATTAAATAGGTCAATGAACCCTCTGTCCCACAGAGGCCAGGGTGGGGTTTTCCACTCTGAATGAGGGTTTTGTGTACAGAACAACTTAACTGGACTTCTTCAGAATTCAACACTCTTCAAGAATAAAAAGAATTAACAAAAACTCCCACAATAAGGAGGCCAGCAATAAAACTCCCAGGGCAAGTTTGCTTCCATCGCACTGTTTTTTGTAGCCCAAACTTTCAAAGCAACATCATGAGTGAGGAAGGAAGAGCTGGGAAGAGGGGTTATTAGTATTATTGTTTTGCTCCCCTTCATGCCAGTACAGCTTACATACAGTGGGAATTATTCCCCTCAGACCTTGCTCTAGCCTCTGGGGAACTAGGTTGAGCTGTCTAAACATTTCAGTGGTGTTCAAGCAGCATGCTCATCCAGCTGCCAGGGCTTTACAAACAAACCAAAAATACGTCTTACAGACAGGAGAAAAACATACAGCACATTCCATAGGGGAAAATACACATTTGGTTTTCCTGTTCCTTTAGGGACCCATTAAAAAAAAAAAAAAATTACGCTTCCAGCTTTCACCAGCTGGTGCTGGGAGTGCAGGGACAGGGGTTGCAAATCTTTGCACCCTCCACAAACCCATCGTGCGGCAGAGACCTTCTGTAGTCCCATTGGTGCTCAAGCTCTGCACTCTGACTTCCTATCCAATAGTAAAATCAGAGAAATAATCACAATAATTCACCGGCTGCCCCCTCTAGACCAATTAGAAACTTTTCAGGGACTTACCAAAAAGTGAGAGGATACCACACACTGTCCAGACAGTCAAGGACATGCCCACGCTGCCTGTGTTCTTCAGGATGCCTTTGGGAGAGATGAAGATGCCAGCTCCAATGATAGTGCCAATTATGATGGATATCCCCCTCAAAAGCGTCACTTTCTTCTTCAGCACAACTTTTCCCTCCCGGGCTGGCTGTCCGCTGTCCATAGAGGACAACTTGCCATTAGCTTGTCCCTGCAAGTAGCTTCCATTAGAGACCGTGGGCAGAGCAGCTTTCCTAAACATGCTACAGTGCCACCAGCACACTGCTGGCAAGCACAGGCAGAAAAGTTTTTAGCAGAAACTGAAAGGGCTTTTTTTTTTCCCCCCTCTACGTAGCCAACTACTTTGTCTCTTCCTCTGTCTTCTCCTATCTTTCCAGCTGCTCCTACACACAGGTAACTAGCTCTTAAAGAGTATGTGAGCCCTTCCTGTGATCCAAGCCCAGCTCAGGAACACCTGCGTTTTCACACTGTGGTACTGCCCTATCATTGGAAACCAGCTCAGCTTCCGCATGGACTTGTATTTAAGCTCTTGTCATACCAAGTTACTCTAGCTGAATGATGATGCAAATTCTCCAGGTTTGCATCAGCCGTTTGAGAAACCGCTGGCATTACTCAGCACTTTTTTTTTTTTTTGGTGTGGTTTTCTTTTCCCCCTCCTTTTTTTTTTTTCTTTCTTTTTTTTTTTTTCCCCTTTTTAAACCGTAGGTGCATGTTGTGCAACCTGACCTGGGGGTGGTGAGAAGAACAAAGCGCTCGCAAGCATTTCGAGCTAAACCTCGCCAATCAATGCAAGCGTACCACCCGAGACACGCTCCCAACTTTTTTTTTTAAAGCAGCTCAGAGCCAGAAACAAAAGCCTGCCTAAACACCGAGCTCGTCAGAGCACGAGGGGAAAAGAAATCAAACAGGATACGTCATCCCTGGGTCCGATCCAATTCCGTTCTCGAAAAACTCCCAACAAAAGTTCAAGTTTGCGGGGGCGGAACTTCTAGTGTCGCAGTTATCAGCCTGTCCCACGTCCGTGTCGCTACTTTGGAAACCTCTGCAGGGACCAGGACCCACCGTAAAGGATCCATACAGCCCCGGTGCTAGCCCCAGTTACTTAGCAACACCCCCCAGTCCGCCTAATGAGCACACAGGCGTTGTTTCCACGGAACAGGAATTTTCGTAGGTGCAGCTGTTTTCCGGGATGCCAGGAAACAGCACCGCAACACCTTTAATTTCTTTAAGCGCAACGCATGTTAAGTTCTTTGTTAAAATACACTGCAAAGGTTTACAGCACGTGTGAGCGGGCAGGAGCAGGGCAGCAGCCCAGAACACACAGGATCTCCAACAGCTCAGGAACCAGAATGGGATTTTTGTGTTATAACACAAAAATCCGCAGGGCTCCCCTGACCGGATAAACAGGTAATCAGATGCATAAAGACATTTGCTTCACCTGATCATTCAAACTGAGCAATTAAGGTGTTAAAAAGAGGTGCTTTCTCCTAAAACAGAGCAGAAATCAATAGCCTTCAAGCACTTTTGACCTAATCAAGGGACAGCCTTTATAATACTGCCAAAGGGGAAAAATTCTTCGTGGTATAGCTATTGCAGCTGCTAATAGCTTCAGATTAGATCAGTGCAGTGAGACATTATTGCTACAGTTACTGCTCTTACAGGTATTGTTTAATTAGTACCTAGGTTTGGGAGTAAAAATAAGATCAGTTAAACCATTTTATCCTTCAAAAAGCAGGCACTGAGCTCAGAGCACAACTGTGCTGTCAATTTATGTGAGAAAGAAGAAATCCTGGACTACCAACATGCTGCAACTGTAAAACTTCAGTGTTTTTAAAGCCTCGTATTTTCAGTTATAACTCACCTGTAATAGTTGGCACTGAGATAAAAGAAGGCATTAAAAAAGCTTATCTGGTCTAAATGCACACAGGTAAAAAGCAAAGTGACTGTAGCTTTTGACTGCATAGCAGTCAAGTAGTGCTTGTCCCGTTTTCTGAACATACCCTACTTCTGCCTCCAGCTACTGATGTGCTCAGTGATCCCTCACTTCCCTGTACCGCAGCCCACATGTGACTGCACAGACTGACTGGGGACAGGACCTTCCCTGCCACCCCACAATCCAAACCAAGCCAATTTCCATGGCACTAGCTACAAATAAAGCCAGGACTAGGTGGCACGATGTGCCAGTATGTTTTCTCTTGATGCTCGTTCCACAGGCTGCCCCTCAATAAGACTAGGCGACTGGATCAAATCAAACCAGCAAAAAGCATTAACCAGAGAACTGAGTTGGGCTGATGACCTTTATTTTCATTTTCAAAGGCTTTTTAATGACGAAACACATGACATCTTCAAACACCTGATACTTTAAGGTAGACACGCTTAACTAATGTTTATCCTTTATTTACACGGGAAGTTGGTCCCAAGATGAAACCAAAAGCTGAATAACCAGACGACCCCGAGGCAGCTCCCAGCAAGCCAGCTGTCTGCAACAAGCATCCAGTACAAATCCTGGGCAGTATAATGGCTTTCAAACACCATTTGATTACTAGCCAGAAGAATACATGTCTCCCCTCTGGGCACAGCAATTAACACTCTCCCACGCAGGGAAAAGGGTGCTTGCTCCTTCAGTGGTATGGGGATAGCACGCATGCAAAGCTTAGGACTTTGTGAAATTCCCTGGGAAATTTATAAGGTAGGACCAGAGGAAGGCTGGATGCAGAAAACTCCTTTTCCTAACTCCTGGCAGCTTGCTAGTGATCTCATTATCTGTAGCCTTCCCAGGGAGAATGTTTATGTACTTCTTCTTCATAGCTTCTCAATGCTATCCACTAAAAATAAGAAAAATAGGAGCTTTTCTCCCTTGAGTTCTAGCCTTACTTCCAATTATTAGTTCCACTCAGGGTAAGGAATACTTATTTGGTGTTGGGTGAATTATTTGTTATATTCTGGGAATTTCATGAGAAATATTCACCAACTGAGCCCAGTCCTGAGGAGGTCATGAAGTGGCTGACCCCACTTACAGTATACTCACAAAATCTCTTCTGATTATTTGTATCTCACCAGCCACTTTTACTTCACTTTTTCATCACAGAGCAAGGACCACAAACAATGCTCAGTGCCTTTTCAAAGAGCTCTTCTGAAAGCACAGGGCTTAACCTGTCCAACTCTCAGAACAGCCCCATTCTTCCATAAAACCTCACTCTAAAAGCAGAACAAAAAGATACAAGGTGCAATTTTCTTTAGAGTGATGAAATTATTTGAAGCAATGTTTCTAAAAAATATGTTCTGAAAATAAACTTTCAGCCTGTAATAGCATCTGGCATTGTGCATAGCCTTTTTATTGTTTCTCTAGTTGTTTTTTTTTCCCAATTCATAGACATTTTCTCCTGAACAAACATTTTAGAGCATAACTGAGATCATCACTGTGAAACAGTTTCCTTCTGAATCTCACCACCAGCCCTCATCAATCTATCCACTGTCTGTTCCAAACAAAAATCCTTACCAGAAAAACCTACAAGTCCTACACCTACCCCCTGCAAAGAGCTAAAGCATCAGCCAGAAGATTCAGCAACCCAGACTGGCTGCCTGAATGCCATCAGTGGCCTCTCACGGTGTGAATAACCTTCCTGGCCAGCTGCACTTCTCTGCTCAGCGCCTGAGCATCACAGGGAATCACAATACCTCAGTACCACACACCTAACACGGTCTGACCCCTGCTTATCACACTAATGGAGTTTTTGCCAACATCTGGATACAGCTGTATCTTTCCAAAGAAGCTACAGTTTTGGTATTTCCCCTGGGGAACGCTACAAAACACACACAAAACATTCACCTTTATGGTAATGCTACAACGAATGCAGCATAGTGAAGGACCTGAAGTTCAATCCTGAACTTGAGCTCCCAATTCTCAAGCCCACAAAAACTCCGTAATTTCTAGATGTAGAGAGCATACCTTGACAATGTTTCCAGGCATTTGTCTATCAGCTTATTGCATCAAACAAATCCAAAGAGTCACAAGTCAAGCCTCCAGCCACACATTGCCATGCTGACTGGAGACACAGGAATAAAAGAGGAAGTACAGCAAGACTGAAAAGGCAAGGAAAGCCTCGAACTCTTGTATGTGGGTGGCATGGCAAGAAAAATGTTGTTTAGAAAACTGATCTGAGTCTTCTCTGTATAATGCCAAGCTGTTTGTGAGCTTCAGAAAACAGTCCTGTAGGAAGGCAGTAGTCTGGTTTCAAATGTCAAAGGATGGCAAAATACCTAAAAGTATTTGTTTCATGTAGATAATATAGCATTGAGAAGTTTTGACTTGGGCTTTCAGCTCCTATTGTAGTGTTGAGAAGGAGTTTAACTAATATTGGGGGAAAAATCTATAAGCATTTAAAAACTAAGGTGTCACTGAGAATAAATCATCATGAAGTAACAAAAATCTCATCAGACTGAGACAGATTTTTAAAGTTTTAATGTAAACATAGAACTGTGAGAATATCGGAATACTTTGTTATATCTACTACAGGTCAAATCTTTAGTTAAAAATTGAACTATTGAGAATGTTGGGGGGCGTGTTATTTTGTAGTCAGTCTTACAAATTACTCAATTATTTTGCATTCCACTTTGTGCTGGATACAATCATATTTAGCAGCAAAAGGAAAAATGAGAAGGAATGAAATACACATCCAGCTTACAGATTTTAAAAATAATATAAAACCTCTATAAGAAATCCAAAAGCAATTCAAATATTTTTTCTTGTATTCTCAGTCAAAAGCTTCCTACAAAATGCAGGAAGCAAATAAAAATCTGATATCAAGAAGACTGCAGGCAACAGCAGTTTAGAAGGCAAATGCTTCTGAAAGTTTCCCTGTCTTCTATTTGCTGATAGCTGCCAGTCAATTTTCAGCTGGAAAAGAAGGAAAGAAAAAGGGATTTCAGAAATCCCTTCTATTTTTCTCACTATTAAAGCTCTATTTCAGAAGACATGATGAATTTGGCTGAATGGTTTGACAGTTTAATGGGTCTTTTTTAAGCAGACAGGAATCATTAGCACCTGGTATCAAGCATGAAAGCTCCACATGAGAGAAAGCCAATTCTCACTGAAGCCCTGTGGATGTGAAAATATGAGTGTGTTTTATACCATCTCATTTTTTCATATTCGGGATATATGTAATCATAGCCTAACCAATGCTGTACATAAATATTATTCTTGAGCTTTCTGTGTTTGCATTTCTCATTAGCAGAATGAGAAAACATTTTTCAGCGTCCCCATGTTATTTTTCCTCAGCTTTTGGATGCAAACACTGAGATACCCCTTGGCACTCAAGAAATCAAGACCTCAGGGTAAATTTCCATTAAAACTGCATGTGCCAGATACCTGGCATGACGGCAAGATTGCTGGCAGCTTCAGGGAGTCAGGATTTTATTTCAGATGACTCAGGCCAGGCTGGGCATGTGAAGAGAATTAATTGGCACTTCAGAAAAAAAAATCTTTTAAAAACTGAAATAGAGACAGAATTAACACTGAGAACGTTTTCTAACCCGTTTCTCCATTTTTCGTGGGAGAATTCTTCATAGTAGATAAAAGCTTGTAATGTGAAGGAAACATACAACAATTGCATAGATTCTCAAATTTAACCTTGGCTCTTTAGCAACTCCATATTCACTTTTATTGTATTTTCATACAATTCATACAGTATCATTTTCCATTTGCATTACTTTTCTATTTGATCAGGTGCTGAACTTTCTGTGAATTATGGTTTTCCAATATAAATAATATCTTTTTTTTTAAAGGGTCAATAATACTTATCCCAGTTGACAGATGTGACAGGTAGAGTCAGCTGCTGAATTCTGTTATGAAAAGAATCTATACAAGATCTTGGAGAGGAGAATTCACAAACTTAAACAAAGTTTTAATTTACTGACCAGTAAGTGGGGAAATTTTTCAGATCACTTGTCATAATCTGAAGCCCAGTTCCTTGCTTCCACCCTTAACAGAAGGTCACCTGTCCATCCCACGAGATTAGGCAAACTCATTCCCCTTCTGCTGAGTACAATTTAGACTAGATAGAGAATATATACAAAGCTATTTGATTTTTCTTAAGCTGAAAACTACACTCTTACCCAAGAATAATTGTAATGGGAATTGTAGGTCCCATCTTGTTCTCATTCCTGTCTCAATTGCCATATGCAGCAATATTCGAACTTTTTCCCTTTAGGTCCATTTAATGTAGATTTTTTTTTTTCTTTTTTGTCGGTCTGGAGACCAAACAAATCTTGACTGGGGCATTGTGCAGATCATGAATGCAGCAAGGTCAGGCTTCAAGTCAATGAGCTCTGGGGTGGTCAGGGCTTCTTTAGCAGCAATGGCACCACATCTCCACCAACAGAGATGGAGGGAAGCATCTCAGTTAAGGGTTGAAGCAGTGACAGAGTTTACCACAAGAAGGGATTTAACCTGCAGATAAGCAGAGCATACACATGCCCAGAAATGTTTCAGCAGTGACTGGCAGTCAATCTGTGACACAGTCACAGCAGTTCAGCGTTGAAACGCAGCCTGTGGATCATACAGGGAATCATTTTATTGGCATCTAAATACACATACTTTGTCTTCTTGAAGTATTAAAAACTCCATCAGAAAAAACACTTGCTTGGAGCACCGCCAAGGTGCTTCAGCAGTTTGTACTAGTGCAGCTCCATATATTATTCCCACACTTCAACAGAGAGCAGCATTTTAGTGCTGAGGTCAGCCTCTGTTTTTACTTTGAAAATGAAGTTCCTATTTTCCACATTCACAATCTATTCTTCAGAGACACTGTCTACTCAAGCATAGTAATTTTTTTACCACGTTTACTTGTTTTTTGACATTTAGTAAGAAGATTAAGAAGCCGACATATGGCAGATGGACACAGTGTGTGGGTGAGGGTATTTCTGACTTGCCTCTTCTAGACTTTAAAATTTTGTGCAAGACAGATACCATGCCAGAAATATGCCCTCTTCCCCTTCCCCACATTTGTGAGGAGGTACAATTTACCCAGATCCTGAGCAATTCAGTCTCCAGGACAACAAAAAGTACTGACATGTATTTCTAAGCACATTTCAAACTCATGCTTCACATATAAACTTAGAAACAGCCAACAGCTCAACCCTCTCTGTGTATAATGCACCACTTCCAGCATTTTTCCATCCCTTCCACCTTTTATCTAGTCCAAAGATTAAGAGAGGAGGCTTTCCTATCAAATGTTTCTACTCTTATCATAGGCTCCTTTTTCAACAAAATGGATACTAACCTCCGAGTTTTATTCTTCTTTGTTAACACCTTGCTTGCACTTCAAAGAGGAGAGTTGAGAGGACTCTGCAAGAGAGCACAGTTTGAGGGCTCTTGCCTTAAAATAAATGAATATAATCAGTATTGTTCACACTTTTCGAGAGGCTTCAGGGCCCTAAGAGTCCCCTCACAGGGGATGGTGGCAGAGAGGGATTCAATAGGATAAAAGGCTCTCACTCCTCTTTAACACACACACACACAGAGTGCTGAAATCTGGAGCTAACATACAGTGTAGAAAACATATCTAGTCAGCTGTCTCCATAGCTAAAGCAAATCCTTCCCACTGCATCACCTGTCCCACACTGAAGTGGCCCTCCCCTTGAGTATGCAACCCTGAACATACAGGTGTCTCCTTTACTGAGTATCCACCTGCTGAATCAAAATACAGATTGTACTTGAGTTAAAAGAGCACACCAAGTTAACTGTGGTCATTTTCAAGTAGCACACCACCTCCCTGTAAAAGATATTCTGTGCAGACAGAAGGGTTGCAGAGAGGGAGTACAGAAAGATGCTGCACTGTAAATCACATGAACACTTACTGCAGAACAGGTCAAAATACCACAGAAATTTAAGTTGGGGAAAATTTGAGCTGCTCCTGTATAAATTTTTCTTCAGGTTACACAATGTAGGCTTTTATTTATTCTTAATTTAAACAAGAAATAAATGGACAGGAGTACAAGTTAAGCAGAGAGATTACGTTAATCATCTGCTTACACCTTTTGTTAATTATTATCTTCAATTTATAAAACCCTTCAGAGAAACTAAGGAAAATAGTCCAATTCAGCTTTCTGAAAACAACATATATTTAAAGGCCTCTCCTCAGGCATGACAGCAATGAATCTGCTACAAAAGGAGTATCTTGCCATTAATTGTTGCTTTATTTTAGTTTTTGATCTTTATTTCTCAACTTTTTTTTCCACCTGAAGGCACACACCCAGTGAAGTCTGAACTAAAGTAGGAGCCATTCCCATTTGAATTTCTTCTTACTTTCCATATTTTTTCATGCCCCTTTCCAGGGGGCACTGAATGCCCAAGTCTCAGGGAATCTTCATGAATAATGTAGAATTCACTCTTTGATCTAGATACCCATCATTACCCCAGATAGCTCAACTAAAGCAAAGCACAGCTTCACCAAGCAAAGCAGCTTAATCCAGAGCTTTTCCGTGTCCTGCCTGCCCCTCAGGCTATGCCAGTTCTGCACACTGGAGGAGGAGGACATGACCAGCCAGCTGAGCCAGCTTTGAGTGTCCACACCGGTGCACAGACAAGCAGAAATCTTGGTGAGAAGACAGCAGTTCCCAGATTGCCTTTTGGCATTGGTGCCACTCCTGCTTCCCACCAGAGCAGAGTCAACTCAGAGCCTAAAGACAGGAATTTCTATTTTTCTCGAAGCAGAGCAAGAATGAGCAATATCATTAAAATAGGAACTACTCTATTAGAGGTAATTAGGGAGTAATTTCTCTGATTCTCCTCTTCTACTGGTCCTCTCCTTCCAAATAGGAAACGCTTTGTTGCTTCTTTATCATGATGGGAGAATAGAAGAGGCACTAATCCAGAAGTTCCACCAAATCCCATAACCAGAGTAGGGAGCTTTTTGAAGTGCTCTCCTCTTTGTATGGACAGCCTTGCTATTCTTCACAGAATGGAGGATATCACCATGAAGCATGGTGTAAAGGACCGAAAGGTCAAAGTAGTAAAGAATTTTATTTTCTATCATGCATTTCTCATTGTATTTCCAATACTGCTTCTCCTGACAAGAGCTATTCTGAACACACTGGGCAACAGAATAGAAATTCTACCTCCTGACAATTGTTCTGTCAAAAAACTGGAAATGAGAAACGATGCTCTGAGTCACAGTCCATCTTCCTAACTCTCCCTTCATCTCCCCATGAAGTGTACAAAGACCAGCTTTTCTCTAAGTATTCCCTTTTCTCTTGGCTTCTGCATAGCAGCCATGTATTTGGGAACCTATGCAAATTTCAGAGATCCTTTTACATACACTGTTAAGTAGGAGCCATTCCCATTTGAATTTCTTCTTACTTTCCATATTTTTTCATGCCCCTTTCCAGGGGGCACTGAATGCCCAAGTCTCAGGGAATCTTCATGAATAATGTAGAATTCACTCTTTGATCTAGATACCCATTTATATACACACACTTTTACATACACTGTTTTATTTTTTATCTTCTGAGTTTATTCTACCTTATCTATACAGATATGCAAAATCCACTGCTATGAACTTCAGGATCTCCTAATAAGTGAATTCATCTTGAGGTAAAAGACTCATACATTTTTATTTCTACTTGCATGATCTTGCATTTAATTTCTCTTCTTCCCTTCTGATAATTAATTACTTGGGAGTGTGGAGAGCAAAGGGAAAGGTGAGGAGAAAAGCCAGGAATTGTGCCAACCTCAGGTTTGAAAAAGTAGTTTTCTTCTCTATTTTGGCAGCAAAGTTTCGCATTAGTTGTTTTGCATTCCTTAACTGTAGCTGTTACTACATTTTGTTTAGAAGGGGAAATTGTCAGAGTATGCAAAAGTAATTCCAAAGATAAAAAGCAGGAATGGTTTAGCCTCTATGTTCTGGATTTTCATGTCTGTTGGCAGTTTCTGTAATTGAAGCAGCAGATTCATAGCTCAGGACCACAAAATACATAATGAGCTGAAACTACTAAAGTTTGCTGGGTTAAAAGGAAATCTGCCACTATTTTGTTCAGAAAATAAGTCCCAAAAGTAAAGAAAAAATAAATCTGGGAACAAAACCGAACATGCATTGGTTTGTTTCTCCCCCAAAAATTAATGTCCAGGTGCTCAACTATCACCCAGAGAGTCAAATTTTGGCACACCAGGGAGTGTGCCATTGTGAATGAAGGAAATTCTTGTTCCTTCCTCTACAACTTGCTGACAGACTACTCTGTATATTTTAACAGAGTATGGATGATGTGCCCTTGTCCCTGTTCAGGAAAGAAAAAACCAGCCATATCTATATGGCAATATCCATCACATTGAGAAAAGGATGTTTTTTCCTCGGGACAAGACACATGTGCAGTTTAAACCTCTCAGTTACTACAATATCCCTCTTACCTAGGTGCCAGCTGAAGCAGTCAGATTTTCACTGCAGCATGATAACATGAAGTGCAGCACATCTCTGGTATTTGAAATTAAGTCGTGTCTTTACAGTCATGCTCAGTACTTAACTTTCTCTGCACGGCTTTTCTGCTTCCATGCTCCCCTTCTGATCCCAAATTACAGACATTTATTTGCATTCAGGGCTTCTCAATATACTCTTGGTTCTTTTTTCTGTTCATCAGAAGGATAATTTCCTCTTCTAGAGTCTGATGCCATTCTGAAGAGCAAACATTAGAAATACATTACAAGCAGTGTGCATTCAAATAAATTACATGTTTAAATGTGTCAGGTAAACTATAATGCTCAATTAGACAGGTAATTATGTTGAAAATGCAGCTGTGTGCATAAATTGATGGCCACACCCCCAGCCTGCCTGGCTGCTTCCATTCATACATTGTCTCTTTGTAAGTTTTATCTTTCATATATCACATACTTTAAGGTTTATATAAGTGCAGTCAGACATTGCTTTACTGTTATTTCCTTTTAAAATATAATTTCAAATGCAATTCAACCTTTGCACTGAGTTTTACTACTTGCCATGAAAAATTTAGTGGCAGTAGGATTTGTGGACCAGGTCCCCAGACTTCTCAAGGTCATATTCCCATAATGTTTTTCCTCTGTTTAAGATAACTCACTTTCCAGGGTGCTTTGTAATCATTCTCATTGGAGCATTTTACAAGGAAAAACTAAATTTCTTTTAAATTTACATGCACATGTGAATTTTAGAGATGACTTTTCAGCTGATAGAGAAGCAGTACATGAAACTAGAGATGACACACATTTAAAAAACACAGTCTTAAAACTGTCCCTGAATTCATTAATACTTGTTACAACCTGAAGATCAGTTAGGAAGAAGAAAGAGTCTGTCAGCATGAACTAAAAGGTTTCATTTAAGAGTGATATCTTGGTACAACTAAATACATCCTCGTACTTAATGTGACATATCATCTCACAGCCATCAGATAAAATAGATCTTTTCATATATGTTTTCTGTGTTTTACCATTCATTCAGTTTCTATAGGTTTACCAGGTTTACTGGCAACCAATCTGTCTGAAGCATTTAAACACAGAAAAGCCCAAGCTCTCATAATTGATGAAATCTGAGAAAAGAGATTATTTGTTTGGTGTTTTCAGACAGCTACATATTTCATTTCTCACAATATGAAAGGAATCATACAACATCAAATTTCATCACTATAACTGTGTTAAAAATTTAGGCAAAATAAAGCCAGTATGATAGCACCAAAGGGATAAAAATAAACTTCACTTGAGCTCAGCATAAAATACCATTTCAAGCAGACAGCTTCTCTTCAGTTCTTATGCATAGATAATGCAGAAAAATTAATGGTGAAATAAAAACCCCAAACCTGACCATTTTCTTTCTTTTCTAGGTTGTTCTTTCCTCTGAATTATGAAAGGCATAAATTTCATTTTAATGTCTAAAACCATTGTCATACAGTTAATCCATACACTTTGACCATATGAGCCACATTATTAGTGCTCTCAGTCAGCTCACATTTCCTGGTAATATGTTTAAAATCCCACACAGTAAAGAAAAACTGAAATAACCCCGTGTCTGTAGCTCTGGGCGTATATGGTAGTAAAATGCAGCTCCTCGAGACAACCAAAATTAATCTGGATAAGTACTGAAAGTAACAATATATGAGCCTACTGCAACTTTGACAATGTAAGAGACAAAATGATCTATTGTATTACACCTTCTTTTATTTTTTTTTTAATTTGTTACCTCTATAGTCATTCAAGAGGGAAAGCTTTCAGCACTATGTTCTACTTTGTCCCTTCAGGACTTAAAGGAACTCCTCTGAACTACCTCAACAGCCAAAATCCAGGGCACAGTTTTTTTTGGCACACACTACAAATTATTAAATTCCACTTCGAAAATGAAAATTCTGTTCAAGTATCATTTCAAAGATGGCATTAAAATCCACACATCAATTTCTGACATGTCATTTTGAACCAGTAGTCCTTCAATAGACTAACTGATATATATAGAAGGCGGCTTATTATTTATCATTTGGTCCAAGTCACTGAACAATGCTGGTATGCCAGCCTAGAGAGTGACACTGAGAGGGGCTAGAAGCTGCTCAGAGATTTTTAAAGGTTCTTATGACTGTCACTAAGCTCGCTGCTTCACAACAGATAGAAAAATGTGAGAGGTTTTCCAGCTGAGGTCACATGTATCTTAAAGAGGATTAACATGAGCAGCCAGCTAACAAATGCCAGGCTTTTTCTTTCTGTTTTTTAAATCCTCCTTTCTTTTCTATCCTGTAATAAAACTTTTTTTTTAACTTTTTTTTTTTGCCTTCTATTCTATCTATTTCCCCCCTTTTGTCATAGCATGTAAGGAAACTGCAAGTCATTTAATAGATCTAGCATCTAGCACAACAAAACTCTGTGCTACAGACTGTGAGGATACAGAGTGCAAGGTTAATCTCACTCAAAGCAGAGAGTATTAAACGACATAACCAGCTGAAACAGTTCAGGATCTCAGCTGCTTGTTTACACATTTCAGTTGTGGCATGCTTATCCCTCCGTTCTCTACTATCCCCACTCTGTATACCAACAAAACCTGTTCAGACTTAAAAACACCTTTTGCTTGGCCTCCAAAGTCTTTGCAGAAATAGAACAGAAATGGTTTGGATGAATCACACTAAAAAGGCAGCCTTCAAAGTGACACCTCCATCAAGGCAGAACGCAGCACCCTCGGGCAGCCTCATCCCGTCAGCTGGCCAGCTTTCATCTACATCTCCAAAACATAAAAGGCATCATGGTTTGGCCTGGTTCTACACTTATGGTTCACACACAATAGATTGGCTGAGTAGGGAAAAAAAATCAGAGAAACAAACATTGTAACTAGCAGATGTCACCCTTTTTGCAGGTCTGAGTAGTTTAATCAATGATGTTGTATTTATTCATGTTGAAGCTTTTCCATGGTGACCTGATGTTCTCTTGGTGCACTCTCAACTAAAAGCTAAGAGAAAGAAAAAATACCAAGCTTTATTTTTTTGGTGGCGAAAAGTGAGACAATAGGTTAATACTGAGATGGTATTGTTCACCTTTCTCTTCTAGGATCATCTCTTTTCACAACAAAGAAGTAATTTCTTGTTCCCTCATTAACTGCTGTACACTAGCTTAATGCCATCCTAGCATTTCATCATAGCAGTTCTTCAAAGCCTGGCAAATTGGATTCCCCAACAAACACCATCCACCTACAGGACACAGGCTCGACTCCAGCTGCAGTCCCAAGAGCTCTTGACACAAAAATTGCATCTGAATTACCCCTATTTTAATTGCCAGAACACCACTCCACCATGAATTTGCGTAAATCCTTTTGAGACATACTTAACTCTGGAGAAAACAAAACAAAAAATATTTTCCATATTTCTGCTTAAAATATATTTTATTTTAGACCATCCACTCATATTAAAACTCCACTCTATCCTGCTCTTTGTTTCCCTTCAGTTTAGAGGGAAGTTTTTTTAGATGTATTTTTCAACCACTTTAAGGAAACATAAGAAAAAAGAAAGAGGAAAAAGAAATCCAAATCTTGATCTTCACCAATATCTATCATAGGACTTTTCCCCTCGTTAAGACTCTTGAATATCATTTACAAAGCAATTTAACATCTGTATGCACGTGAACTATGAACATCTCAACATTTCCTTTTTAAATTCCTCAGGAAGTAATGGTCAGGCTTAAATGCTAAAGAAGAGGAAGATAAATTTCTGAATGGGACCTCTGAGAGACAGATTATAGCACATTTCACTATTACATTAAGTTTTCTCCAGGCATTAAAAAAAAGCACCAAAGGTAAAGGAGACCTCTGAGTCTCTTACATTGTTCATTTAGGTCAGAAAACTTTGTAGTGCTTAAATAGTTCAAACTAATTCCTCCAGAAAAACCTTGAACAAGCAATATTTCACTTTTTTTTTTGGTAGAAGTTTCTCAAAATTCAAATGAATTTTGGATGAGCCAGTCTGAGTTGTAGACAGGAAGAAGTGGTACATGAGTACAGTGAGAGACTAATCTCACTATAGTTGTAAGTCAACAGATAAATGCTTTAGTGCAATACCTTCCTCTCTTGTCCTTCTCTCTGCAAGTGAACTATATATGGACCAATTCTGTTCTCAGATCAGGCTCCAAAAACTTGGACGTCATAATAAAATATACAGTATTTTTCTCTACTGTTGTTGTTTCATTTCTTATAATGAATGCATTCTTCATTCAATCGCTTACACCAGCGAATCAATCTACTGAGACCTTGATGAGCACACAATACCCTTCAAGAGACACTTGTTGGGTGTGCTTAAAGCTTGAACTGTTTGATTCAGTTCTCACAGACATCTTCAGCTCCTTATTCAGGTAGTGTTTTCTACACATAAGAAGCACCATTTCATCAGATTATCAACCATGAACTTTTTCAATATATAACCAATACCAAATTAAATAACAACAAGAAAAAATCAGACAGATTTTATGGATGAAAGTAAATTTAGCAGTTCCTCATTTTGAAGCTAATGATGTTTGTACATTTAAATAGCTAAATCTACTATTACTCCTAATATGCGGACAAGAAAAATTCAGCTTTATGCTCTCTTGGAAGGAGGCTGGGATGAAGGTCCATAAGCAGCTTCTTTCATCCAGCTGTTCACAGGGATGTGCACTGGCTACATGACAATCTCTGTCATGAATCACCAAGAAAATGCTGTACCTGGTGATATAAACCACCTCTTCTGCAAAACTGACTCTACCAGCTGGCAGCAGTAACCAGGAACACCACAAATTTATTTATCATACCACCAAGCTTCATGGAAGGAAAGGGAAGCAATCACTATGTTTACATTCAGCACAGCAGTGCAGGAAGAAATACCTGTACAAGTCTGTGTGCTTTAACTATGCTTACTCCAAAAGCTCATCCAGTGAAATAATCATTGACTAATCTCAGCACGTAGCTGCAGAGACACTGATGGCACTGATCATTGATTTTACATGACTATCAAGCAATTCATTTTGATTTTAATAGAAAGCAGTCCATCCTCCTTTGTCTGTTGGCTTCAGTTATGCCCATTACCAGTAAGTAAGTTGCTTATATTGCTTTTCTCATAAATTTCATCATAATCTTGTGCTTGTGGCATCATTTTTGTTATGAACATCATTACATTTTAGTGGATTATAAATGGCAAAAGAGGCTTCTTTTAGAGTACATGTCAGGTTTTCTAATGCAAAATTGTTGTAATTTTCTCAAAACCTCCCTAATGTGAGTAACAAGCAAAAGGGAGTTTTTTTACTCTGCTTTTAAAATGAGGAAAACACTTATTAGCCTCCAAATGACTGTGGACCACAGGAAGAGGATCCTTCAACTTCTCTTTCCACCACCTGCCACATCCTCTTTCTTACATTTACAGCCAACATCTCCAATCCCACTTCCTCCTCAGTGATTCCTATACTTTATGTTACTCCACTAGGTATTTTTCTAGGTATTCCACTAGGTATAGGTATGTTTCAGTAGAATTAAGAACCATCAAATCATTTAGGTTGGAAAAGGCCTCTAAGGTCATCAGTCCAACAATCCAGCACTGCCATTTTCATCTTTAAACCATGTCACTAAGTGCCACACCTAGATGTTTTTTGAACATTTCCAGGGAGGGTGACTTCACAGTTTCCCTGAGCAGCCTGTTCCAATTCTTGACAGTATTTCCTGTGAAGAAATTTCTCTTAATATCCAATCTAAACCTCCCTGATGCATTTTGAGGCCATTTCTGGTTGTCCTATCACTTGTTACCCACAAGGAAAGACCAACTTCCACCTGGCTACAACTTCTATTCCTCTCCCCCTAGCCTCCTTTTCTCCAGACTGAACACCCCTACCTCCCTCAGCCACTCCTCATCCATCATGTGTTCCAGACCACTCCCCAGCTCCACTGCCCTCCCCTGGGCACACTCTAGCCCTTCAATGTCTTTCTTGAGGCAAAGGGCACAGAACTCAACACAGAATTTGAGGTTGCAAAGCCTTTAAGGCAGGGATTGGGTCTTTAACTTACAAATATAAGCCAATCAACACAGCAGAGATTCCTCAGACTGCTCTGTACACAGGCACACACCAGCATCTTCTCATCCTGGTATACACATCCCTGTGGCTGCTCCAGTGCAAGTGTTCACCCCAGCTGCTCGCTGATTTGGCAGACACCTTTCCCATCTATCATATGAACACACCAACAAGACTTTGTCACCTCTCAAAACCCAGCTGGACCCAAGGCTATGGGAAACAAAGCCACAAAGCTCCTTGCCCAGCTCTACTGATGGATCCTACATCTCCACCTCCACCATGTTAACATCATGACATATGTCAGTGCATGATACCTTAGCCATTCCAGTGCTGGCAAGATCAGCAGCTCAGCAACTCTGGCTTTCTATTTCGCATTTGCATATTTTTTTTACAAGAAATCCTGCCTGGACAAAGTGGATTCATTACAATATTTCTCCTTTTATGTATGGGTCATTGGAGACAGACAGAGGTTAGACTGGGCTCATAAAAAGATACAAAATATGTAGAGTGTGCTCCGAGAACTGTCTTGTTTTCAACTTTTGCCCTGTTCTCAGTTAATATGAAAACTGAGTAATTTTTTAAAACTTGGAAAAGATGATGCCTAAGGCATCTCTAATCAACTCACTGGTGAGGCACATATAATTCTGCTGAGTCCTACATGGCAAATAAGTTATGTAGAATTTTAATACAGCAATTACCATCTGCCAATTCAAGATAATGATTAGCTAACGACCCATTTAAGATGCATGTGTAACTGCATCAATGAGGGGGATAAGTTGCAAGCTACAGGAGAAGAGGAAGCAGAACAGGTGTTTGCCAGATGAACTACCCATTAATGCTTCAAGGAGGGTAAAAGTAGAGTGTATCCACTACAAAGCTTCAGCATCTAATACTAGTGGCACAAGAAAAACAAGGAAAAGAACCACCAGCAGATATAAAAACTCCTAGCCTTAAACTGAATGCCGTAGTCTGACAAATAGACTGGCATAGGCATATCTTTGGGCAGAGAAAACATTAATAACCAAAGAAACAAACACAGGGAGGAGTGGAAAGGAGACTTTTGGAGGGCATGAATAATTCAGGAAAAAGAAGAACTGTAGCAGTAGAGACGGACAAGACACCTTTCCTTCATGCAGCAATAGCCAATCCTTATTGTTCACATCTCATATTTATATGGTTTTCTAAAAGCATTGTGCTTAATTTTAATTGTTCAGTAACTTGCTACCCAGTTTATTGCTTAGTAGTTGCTAGTGTACATGCTCGCCAAAGACTTTCCTCCCGAAAATGTTTATATTCTTTTTCACGGGTACCAAATAATTCTCATGGGTGCAGAATCTTTTTCTCATGGGTACTTGTAAGGTTTTACCTATATGCAACAAGGAACTTGAAAATATGTCATTGTTTTCCTTTCCTCTACTTGTCTTTCTGACCTGTCCCTTAGCTCCTCAGGTTTTAAGGCACATCCATATAATCCTGGACCATAAAACACTCTCACAACAAAAGGTGATCCTCTGCTTATCTAGCATTAAACCAGCTTTAAACCAGAGTCAGAAGTCACTGGCTATCTTTAAGCTCCATCTCTCTAGGAAAAGCTTTTCCCATGGTTGCTAACTATCAGAGGAAGTAATTGTGTGTACTCTTATGTCAAGACATTGTTATGCTAGATCAAATCTATGGCAAACTTCTCTCTAGTTATACAAAAGTATCACCATGTATTATTATGACAAAGCGATGGACAAAATTTGGCAGAAAGACTTTTTTAAGTTAAAAAAAAAAAATGCAAGAAGCTACCCTTGGTGGTGAAGGAAAACCCGAAACAAAATTACCCATAAAACATGGCAAGGCATAATTTGCTCATACTTGGTACTAGTGGATCATGGGAACATAAAGGAAATCACAGAAGAAACAATTGATTGCTGCATGCCTTTGCCCCAGCCAAGGGAGCAGCTTTGAAAAACAGTCCAGCTTTCTAAAGAGTTTCACAACAGCACACAGATGTATTCAGAAAAACAAGAGGTGGCAGTGAAAAACACTGTAATGTATCAGAAAACTGCAGAGTTTTCAGCTAGGGGTAGATGCTGCCATCAATTTGTTGCCATGAATCCCCTCTGTTTTCATCTTAGAGTATGAACCAAATATGTCCACAAAATTCTACCCAGATTTTCAATCTCTGGTATTTTACATAGGATATATAAGTATACATAAAAACACAACTCCACACTACTTAAGATTAGTAGGATGACAACCACTGAACCTGTAGACAGCATGAAAATTTCTATGTAAGAATTCTCACTAGAAATTTCTGAACAACTCGTGGTTAAGTGAGAAATGGTATGAAACAGGAAAATTGAACAGAAGTGGTACAAATTATAAGAAAAATTCCGTAGTCAAAGTAGTACTAAAGGATGAGGCAATCACACACCAACAGAAGTTGAGACAACTTAGCACTTACTCCTCAGGTTTCTACCAAATGACTTTGCAGAACAGCTATTCTCCTTAAAGCTTGGTTTGTTCTGTGTTTAAGGTCCACTTTAAAACCAACACATGAAACAGGCCAGCGGTGGAACCCTAGAACCCAATGCATACCTTCTGTACTGCTCCTCTGCTGAAAACTCTCTGTTGTGGTTCCAATTTATGTTATTGATTCCTTGTTAAGTGGTTCCTTCTGTTGTACCCCCAAGCTCTCCTGGGTTTTACCCTCCCCCAAAGCTGCCCTTTTATGGGATTCCCCGCCCTTTGTCCCAGCTCCTTCCCTGCCTGTCAGTGTAACTCTGCCTCTGTTCCAGCTCTTTCCCTGCCACTCTCACCTGGGGCCAATCCCAGACTGAGACATCCCTCTGGAATTCCCGTATTCCTGGAGGCCCCACTGGCCCCTGTGACCCATCCTCTCCACCCTCCTGCCCCAATTGGTCCCAGACACTTGGTGTAATCCCCTGGCTCCTTCCCTGAGGATTCCCTGTTGGTTAGCTGTTTGTACCCACCCCCTGATTTGTATCTGTATAAAACCTCTTGCACAGCAGTGCTGGAGGCTCTCTTTGTTCCTGACTCCTTCAGTAGGAGTAAACCCTTCCCTGTTGGGTTCTCAGAGAGCCTTCTCCTTCTCCTTTGCCTGATCCCTGCTGTGGCTGTGACATTTTTCACTGTAGAGCAAGCTGCTCCTCAGGTTCAGCTGCAGGTAAAATCCAAACCTCAGCTGTTCCCACTTCTGGCATGGTGCCGGAATTTCTCCAGAGCCAGCCCAGGCTCCAGTGGGCACTTCAGCTCTCTGTATGAGTAAGCATGGGAGATGGACATTTTAGGAGGTTGGAGCACAACATGATATATTCCTCACTTTCCCATGACAAATGACTCATAGTTGGGTCCTTTTTCTGGAAATTGCCTGTCACTGCATATCAGGTCCAGAAGATCTCTGGTCCAAGACAAAGCATTTCTACCTCTTTCAGTTTTGCTGTTAGCAGTTCTTTGTCCGTCACGCATTTAAACATACTTAAAATCAAAATGAAGGTGCTACAGGATTACTCCTCATATTTATGGATAACTAAGTAATATTGTACATGCATTTTTTAGTTTCGTCTGTACATCATCTAAAGATTAGTGTTTTCATTTTCACATATATCTCTTTGCTAGTTCAAAGAATAGCTGAATAAAAATCTAAAGCACTGTCATATTCTCATTTCTGGATCTTTTGGTACCTAAAATTCTCTCCTCAAACCCAGTAGTATACCAAAAGAAGAGTAAATATTACCAGAATAAAATGTAAAGAAAGATGATCAGCTTAGTCTGCAACTGAGACGAAAACATTCAGCAACTTCTAGAAGTATAATAATTACAGTAAGAAAAGATACAGAAAAATCTATTGTACAAGGGAATCTTTAGCTCCATGTGAATGACCAGAGCCAAAGACTAAGCTGGGCAGTAACTTTGCTGCTCTGGCAGGGGATTCCAGGACTAGGTATTTTTGGAACAAAAAACTGTTAAAGCACAACCATTGCAATGAGGTCATGGCAATAAGGACTTGGAATCTTGTGTCCTGTGGATAGCTTTTGATAGTGAAGTCTCTAAGACACTTGGCCTTTTTTTTTATTTTTAAATTATTTTTATTTTTGTTAGATCAGCCAGTAATTTTTTGTGCTAAGAGTAATATCAGGCAATAATGGCACCACTATTTCAAGCTGTAGAAAAAGGAAAAACTGTAAAGCCATTTACATTCTGCTTCAATGCAGTGTTAAGATCGGTGCTAGACAGTTGACACCAGCAGCAGTTTTATCAAAGCCAAATAATTGCACAGTTAGCTTTCCTTCAAAGCACATTTCATAGCTGCTGTAACCTGCGAATAAGCTTCTGCAATGTGTGGAGTTTCTCTGGAAGTCACACACTAGGCAAAGTAGGTTTGGTCTCCCTTTAACCCCACTGATAAATTTCCAAAATTATGTTCTAGTTCAATTACATTATTCTTCTGGTAATATACCAGGACATGAGAGTGGATAGGAAATCATTACTCAAGCTTGCAGCTACATCTCAGTTATAACTTACTTTTTCATCACTGATTCAAGAGAAAGATGGTATCACTTTTCAAACCCAAGAAAGAAAGATGGAAAATTTCCACCCTGTACAGCTAGCTGCCTTGGGAAGACATGGCTCACCAGATAGCCAGCTCTGAGCATACTCTTGGGTTCAGGGCTCTGGCAACAGCTGCCAGCCCTCAACCTGTCTGCTGTTCTACCGCCCTCACCCAGCCAAGGTACTTTTTTGGAAGAGACACGTACAGCCCTGTCTGCTATGGAGGCATCTAGATTCCAGTCCTTGAACAGCCACTGGGACATCTTGCCCTTTTCCAATCTTCAGAAGAACAGACTAGATATCCTGCTTTGTTTGCTCTGTATCATTCATCCATAAGCAAAAAAGTAAGAGAAGTAGTGGTGGGTTGCATCCCTCCACACACAGACATCTCCTGATAAGTTTGCTTCTTTTCCTGACCTACCTTCCCCTCTAGCTACTTCCCATGTCATCCCAGCTGTCATTTTGCTGCAGAAGCGGAGCTGAAGCTCTCTTGAAGTCACAGAATCACAGAATGGGTTGGGTCATTTGGTGCCACCTCCCTGCTCAAGCAGGGTAATCCCAGAGTACACAGTACAGGATTGTGTCCAGACAGTTCTTAAATATCTCCAGTGAGGGAGACTCCACATCCTCTCTGAACAATCTGTTCCAGTGCTTGATCACCACATAGTACAGAAGTTCTCCCTGCCCATTGCTTCTTGTCCTGTTGCTCAGCACCAACAAGCAGAGCCTTGTTGTGGTGGCCAGTCGGGGATCTGGTGGTTCAACCCAGATGCCACAACCTTCCCAGAGAGAGGTCCCGCAGGAGACAACTTTCTAGGGGTCTCAGGCAGTCCTTCAGCTGCCAGGTAACCTCAGCAAGGATGGGCAGCCCTTGGCTGCCAGCAATGAGCTCTGAGCAGTGATTTCAGCTCTGCCTTGCGAGGTACCCCAGGCTAACACAGGGACAAAGAGACAGGAGCCTCGTGTGGCAGTTCCGCAGATGAGGCTTTATTCCAGGAACCCTGAGAAGGGAGCCAGGTACGGATAGCTCCCTCCTGAATAGGGCAGAAACTGGGGTTTTTATGGGGAAAAGTGGGGGTGGTCCAAAGGGGCAAAAACCAGTGGGTTACAAAGAATCTGCATGAGACCCCAAAGCATGTTGGGCTCTCACCATGACCAAGGAGGATTTCCCAATCCAGGAGGATTGGGATGCTCTTATCACAGCCCATTCAAGGGGCATCTCTCCAGGGGAGAGGTTTGGTGTGCCTATCTGTCTCCACAGAGCCTAGTCCATCCTCTGACATCTCCCTGCAGACAGTGACAGACATTGATAAGGGCCCCACTCAGCTGTCTCTTCTTGGGGCTGAACAGAACCAACTCTAAACCTTTCCTCATAAGGGAGATGCTCCAGTCCCTTCATCATCTTCATAGCCTATTGCTGGACATGCTCCAGGAGCTCCATGTCCCTCTTATACTGGAGGAGCCCAGAACTGGACACAGCACTCCAGATGTGCCTGACCAGGGCTGAGGAGAGGGGCAGGATCGCCTCTCTCCGCCTGCTGGCATTGCTCATTCTAATGCACTCCAGGACACCATTGGCCTTCTTGGCCATTAGGGCACTGCTGGCTCAAGGGCAGCTCATTATCCACCAGATCCCTGATGTCCTTCTCTGCAGACCTGCTTTCCAGCAGGTCACTCACAGCCTGTGCTGGGTGCAGGGGTTTATTCCTCCCCAGGTGCAGGACCCTGCACTTGCCTTTGTTGAATTTCGGATGGTTCTTCTCTGTCCATCTCTCCAGTCTGTCAGTGTCCTTCTGAAGGGCTAACAGCCCTCTGGAGTATTGCTCCCTCCTCACAGATTTGTGCCATCAGTGAGCTTACTGAGGAGGCATCTGCCCCTGCATCCAAGTCATTAGGTGTTGAAAACCACAACAGATGAGTAAGTTAATATGGAGTCTAGGATCTGTTCTCTACTGCTCTCCTTTCTCCTTTTCAGGATATTGAACCCCACCGGTTTGTGGACCCCATTGTCCAGAGAAACTGTGGATGCCTCATCACTGGAAGTGTTCAAGATCAGGTTGTATGGGGTTTTGAGCAACCTGGTCTAGTGGGAAGTGTCCCTGCCCACGGTAGGGATACTAGAACAATATTATCTTCAAGGTCCCTTTGAATCCAAATCTGATCACCACATCCCAAAGCCATGTCTTCCAGGTTAACAATGAGCAGACCTATCTGTGCTCCACCCTAGCTGCTCATTCCAGGGCTTGAAGCAAGAAGTTATTCCTGATGCCCTCCAGAAATCTCCTTTAGTGTTTGTGTCCTGCCATCAGGAAAGAAGGTCTCGGGGTGGGTTAATAAGCTTGCTGGTAAAACAGTGTGGTTTAATAGTGAAGATAGCAGTGTTAGGTTAATGGTTGAACTCTATGATCCCAAAGTCCTTTCCAACCTAAATGATTCTATTATTTTTCCACAGAAACAATAAATTCAGAGTCTAGTTGGGATCAATAAAGATCAGGTAGCAACTTTATAAAATTAACTGTGTAAGTGACAGTGCCCTACTTAAATTTTTACTCAGATAATGATCAGCAGCTCATGCAGGCCCCCTGCTCCCCTACCTCCCTGCCTCCCTCCTTCCCTTCCTTCCTCCCTCCCTTCTTCCCTCCTGTCTCCATTTCCTCTGTGAAGCTTGTCAATGCAGTCACACACACTCCTAAGAGACTATTGCATTTCAGGAGCAGCCAAAGTTGACAGCTCAGTCTTTCCATGTGCTGTGGAGACTCCGTAAGTTACAAAAAGAACACCAATAGGACTTGTTTCTCTCAGAAGGCACCATACACACTTGAAGGAATGACTTCATTATCTTCAGACTGTCCTGTGGACAACTGTTCTCTTTCTACATTCGAAGTTTTCAATATAAGAAGCAAAATTCCCAATAAGACAACTTGCATCAATTTTTACTGTATTTTTTTTCCTAATACTGCCTGACTTACACTACAAATAGCCTTTCTTGGGCTCCAGGCAGAAGAGCTCATGAGCTCCTAACACATCCCAGATCCAGTGGGCTTCACAAATTATTCATATCTACACACCTCCTCCTATCTACCAACTAAACATCACCACATACACTAAAGTGAAAAAGTTTAACTGCAGCACATGAAATCCAGGTTCACTAATACTCTGTTGTGCCGCAGCTGCTTTATTTTACTGCCGGTTTCTTTGTATTATATCTGTTTTGGTCCACACAAGAAACAAAAGCCCTTTCCTACTTCTGAATAAATCCATAAAAATCTGTGTGGACATAGCAGCTCCCAGTCTGCAGTCAGACTTAGGCAAGAAGTCAGGATTTATGAATCAGGTGGCAAAATTTATGGCAGCACTTAAAAATAATAGTTTAATTAAAATGAGTTATGCTAGGGTGCATTTTCTTTTCCCCTTATTATAGTTTCATGGCCAGGCTGCTGTGGTAATTGAGGATTCATCTTCTTCTTATGACCTTCATCATAATTATTTTCCTTTGTTTATTGTTCAAACTGAGTTTTGTTTCCATCCTCGGGTTCATTTTACAGATTTTGATCTTATTGGCAGCCTGGAAAGCCTTGTTTAATTCTTCTACATGTTAGGACCAAATAAGAGAACTACTTAAAAAGAAAAACTGGGAGTACAAAGAAGGTTCAAGATGGGAGGGTTGGGAGGGGTGGAAGCAACACAACAACAATAATCACCATTAAACACAAGCTTCATCAGCAAGCAGAGTTATTGAGGTATTATTCCAAGGAGGATTATCTTACCCCAGTAGCTCTGCCTTTCCTTACTCAGTCTGGAAGAGAGTTTCTAACTCAGTCTGGAAGAGAGTTTTTCAGGAGGCACTTGCAGATCTAAATTGTTTAATACCTTTAGGTCACATTGTGGCCAACAGGAATCCTCACATTACTGATTTGTCTAAAACCAGAAATTATTTATGCCACAGACTCCCCTCTTTCCCCCATTTTCACTGCAAAATTTCACCCAGTTTACAGAGTGTTACAAGGCTAAACGCTTATGTGCAAAGACAGAAAATTATGTTGTAACCAGGGAAGCAATAGATTTGCAGGTTTTGTTTGACTATGATACAACTAATTTGAAAACTGGCATAAAGTTACACGTTGTTTGCTTTGACTGCAAAAAGGCACAAATTACCATGTTGGCCATGCACTTAAACTCCTCAGTGGCAGACAGTTGTTCTTGGCCAGTACTTAACTATTGTATAGGTATAAGGTGACTTATGCCCTTTTTTCTGTACCATAGCTTTTTCATTTTTATTAGCTGTAACAGCTGTCATTTTTTAAGGCAGATTTGATACAACATGAAACCAAAGAGGAGCCCATTTAAACAACTTCTCAAAACTGTTGCAATGCTTTCATATTTGTTCAGTTACACTTATCCTAAGAAAAGCCACAGAACAATTTAAAGAGCACATAGTCCCTCTTTAAGAACTGAAAACCAATACACAAATATCTTCAATTTACTAAAGAATTTATGAGTTCTGATTTTGAAGTGGGCTACAGTTAAAATGTGTCAGCCGAGGTATTCTTCCCTTAAAATGGTGGTAGCCAAATTGTCATCCCCAAATTTGCCCTTGCTGATGTTTTAAAACTTTCTTTAAAGTGCTAGGAGACATGAAACACTATTTTGTCAGTAAGGGAAGATCAGAACCTGTTGCACTAAGGATCCTAATAAAGCAGAAGGTCCAAGAGGTCACAGTTAAATTCTCACATTTTTAAGAGAAATTCATGTGCCTATACACTGATTTTTCAGGTGTCCTGCCTCAGCTGGATGTTCCAGCTGGACATGGGGATCCCAGAATTCCTATATCACATCTGCCAACCATACAGAGGTTTTTTAATGCAGGCTGTCCCATCCCACTGTAAAAGGGGGAGTCGGGGGGGATTCTTTTGGATAGATTTCTCGGATGAAAATAAAGCACTGATTGACACTTCAGGCGAAGTCTCCAAGGGGACAGGGCTGCCAGCACGTGTACAGCCCCTACAGGAATCCTTCACCTCATCTATAACATATGTTGAGGCATAAATAAAAATCAGATTGGTCCCTCTCACACGTATAAGTGTCTACTGCAGTTAAGTACCTGAATCACTTCTCTTTTATTTCTTTCACTGCCTGTAAACTGTAAGCTTGTAAAAACATTTCTTTGTGGCAGTACTACTCCTGATACTGCATCGTCCATCACAGTCCATTGGCACTGGAACGCTCAATATATTGTCTTAGAAAAATGTGAGATTTCCTCCTCTTGCCCTTGTATAATGCAACATACCTGTGGCATGTTCCCCCAGGCATCTGGAAAGGGGATCCATGACTCCAAGGCACACTGGAGAATTCTGCAAGTTACCTACATGCCACTGCTTATAACATTCAAAGTTAATTTCCTGCCCAGAATTAACCCTGACTCCTGTGTTCAGAAGAAATGAGAAGAAAGAAAGATTAGAATTTAGCAAACAGAATTATTTTCTCTAACTACTGGGGTTTCAGGAGGCTCTGGCAGAAATTACCAGCAAAGACATTTGCTTTGAATTACAAAGAGCATCAGTGAACTAGAACTGTGAAGCTGCCAAAATTGCTTTCATTCCATCTACACCAAAGAAATCACACAATGCTCAACATTTCTAATTTTCAATCACAACTAGCCAAACGTGATCCCATAGTTTCTAATTAATTTTTTCCTTCTCACTGTACCAAGCAGATATATTAGTTCTCCATTTTTAACGGCTTCATCCTGCATGATCTAGATTCCAGTGGCCAAACCAAGAGCTTCTGTTACAAGTATCAGTTGGATGGAGATCTTCTGCTCTGCTTCGATTAACAGAGAAAAGTTGATCGTTTGTTAGTGATGTGCTTTCAGCTTGAGACCCTGCTGCTCTTTTTCATCTGAGAGGCAATTCAACCTCTTAGACATTTTTATGCCTCTTACTTTGGCCTCTTAGACATCTTTTACATTGCCCAGGGCCAAAAGGTCAATACACTGGAGCTGCATTATAACACAAATAAGACACAGATGCAAATCTTATTCCACTGCTGCATCCTGAAAGATGCAAATCTTACTCCACTGCTGCATCCTGAAAGAATTCCCCACAGCATTTTTCTTTAGGTGGAGCTATTTATGACCAATCCACACACATGCTTTCGAAGAGAGGGAAGGGAAAGACAGACCAAATACTCTGTTTACAGAATAATGGTATATTCAGAAAAAGCTATTGTAGTAACCAATATTCACTTATCTTGTAGGTGTAGATGCAATACACATTTTTGCAATACATAAATCAGGGTAGGCATCTAATTGTAGATGCAATACACAAATTAGGGTCAAAACCAGGGTTTGTATCAAGTTATCTTTAATGCCATATCTGCTCCAGCTGCTGCCCGGCAACGATCACATGGCCATCTGCAGGCCCGGGCTGATGTATGACATTAACTCTTCTAGTGCACAGGTGAAACCTGCAGACATCAATCCTTTCTCAAGGGAGAGAAAATGAAAGAGTGATGACAGCTGGAGAAACAACGTAAAGACACTGCGGTCAGTAAAGAAGGAGTCAAATCCCAGATGGAAGGAGAATGAGGAGTCTTGGGCTGAAATTCTCTGGTAAGGTTATGGTGAAGATATGATTGATACATCCTGTAACTCACGGAATGCATTGAGGGAATATAGTGTTCTAACCACAGCCATGATCAGAGGCACCAGTGCTGAAGCAAGCAGATGTTGAAGTAATTGTGATCCAGTGAGAAGTTTGAACAGAGAGAAAATTAGAGAGATGAGTGTTGGTTTTTTTCACTGTGACGTTGAAGCCACGAGAGAACTGTTTCTTGTAGAGAAGTCTCCATAGCATAGCAAGAGAGACTCCTCTCCCTAGGAGAACCACCTTCTAGAGGTGGTAAATTGACTGAAAGTCCCAGGTTTTGTCTCTTTACATTGTCCCTGGGAAAGAAAAGAGAGTGTGGGGGGAGGAGAAGCATTCTGAAGGTTTTATTCTGATTCTTATTATTTTTGCTTTCGGTTCTCTTAATAAAGATTTATTTATACCCTTTAAAGTTTTGAGCCTGCTTTTGCTCTCCTCTCTTTCTTTCACAGCAGAAAATGAGTAAATAATTCTAGTAGATGCACTTGCATTTGGCCAGCATTAGACATTAATTAGTGCATTGGCTGGGAAATCCGAACCAAAAACACTATATCAGGCTACTACTTCTCCTGGTTTTATGACCTTTCTGAATATCCCAAAAATATATAATTATCTGTCAACATTAAAGTTTAGATGAGTAAACTTCAGCCTGTCATGTAAGGTAGTATTCATTATATTCAACTATTTATGGCATCATAGGGTCTGTTAAACAGATAGCAGAGGAAAGGGCATTTTGAGTGCCATGGCCGTTTGATGTTTTTCTCATATCTACCTTTAAAATTAAGTCAGTGGTGCCCCAGACATTTATCCTTTTTTTTCCACTGCTTGCAAATGGAGTCTAGCAGTTTATTCACATAGAGACACCCAGCAGAGGGTCTACATTTGAGCAAATGAATCCCAGCCAAAGTGGCAAATTTCCACTGCCCCATGGAGGGCTGGGTGAAGGTCCCTGAGCTGGCAGTGACCAAGCTGTACAGAGAGCCATAGAGCAAAATTAGTCTGGGACCCAGGAATGGCAGAGTTCTGCACTCAGGACAGTAAATTCTGCTTTCCAGACAGCTCTGCTGAAGCCACCTTCGCAAGGAATTCACAAGGAGGAATATCACTCCTTCAGATGAAAAAAAATGGCATCTTGTTCCCATTTGTTGAATATAAGCAATCCAATACCATTTAGCTCCAAGCGAGGCCCACTGATACACTATAGTGACTAATTGCTGTGAGAGTGCTTTCAGGCATATAGTAGAGTTTCAATCATATTTTACATGTCTAAGAAAAAAAGATTATTCACAACGCTAAAAAAATACTCAACAACAAAAAGTAGATAAATGTTCATTGAAATGCGGAATTGGATTTAAAAAACCTGGTACAAAGCTTGCATTTCAGTATCTCTGGGTAGTTAAGGGTAAACAATTTTCTCATTTTTTTTAAGAATCTTGACAGCTTGTTAACTTCACAGCTGTAGATCATTGTATTTCATTTCTAAAATAGAGATCTGCAGTCCTACACACCACTTTATGAAAACACAGATTAGTTTACAAGACCTCACATGTAAAGATTTCAGCAAAGAATAAAAAAATCTACCAAAAAAGTACAGCTCCAAGCTTTCCTGCTATAAAAATACCTATAAACAAATATTGAAAAGTAACAAATCACCCTCTAACAGTATGTAATTAAAATCTTTCAAATGAAAAAGGGTTACTTAACCATTTGAGAAAGGAACTGCTGTTATGTTTGGTTGTGATTTCGAAGGGAAACATTTTGCAATTTGTGACTTCCACAGAAAATATTTTGCTGATGCTCTCTCTCTGACATTTATGAGATTCATTTCTATCTGCTTTAGGCACTAATGCGTGTAGGATCAATAGTTATTAAGAAAGACTTACTTGAGGATCCTTATTGAAGATCTTCATTTTTTTCTTTTTTTAAAAAGTACCTGACATTTGAGGTTAAAATTTAATAACTGGTAAGCAAAAAACAGTACTTTGCATTTGTTTCCTCTGCTTAAGGGTGCATCCAGTTTTCAGGAATATATTTTGGATGTGTGACTTCATGTGAAATCAGACTGCATGTACTTTCAGAGTGTCTCCAAACTGTAACAAATTCACTGGAAGTTAAAATCCCTTTGGAAGTTCATGGCTGTGAACTTCCAAGGGGATTTTAGTTCAGTTATGTCAAGACTCCTCAGAAAATTACTTCATGTCAGTAGTTTCCAAAGCAAGTCTTGATCACTCTGCAAAAAGCACTACATCTGTAGCAACTGTCAGTCCTGTAAACTTATCCTTGGACATCAGAACTCAAACACACAAGTCATGTATTTTGTTCCCAGAACATCACCAAAAAGACAAGGATTATGAACATGCTTGTTGCATCCTGAGGAAAGACACAGTCATCCTCATCAAGGTGTGACATCACACATCATATAGTGCCGGATCCTCCAGATGCCCACTGGGATTGACTACTCCTATGTGTAAGGATTAAATTTCAAGAAGCAATGAGAAATGGGGGAGAATAATGGGATGACTTGGAGAACAGAAAAATGCATTAAACTTCCATATAGTCCCCGTGCTCAGGTGGGGCTAGCTGACTTCTTAATTTTACTTAGTTCATTCTGCTCTCACAGAGGAGCTGGGGGTGACCACACTTACAGACTTGCATGGTCCCTTCTGGAGCCTTCCCTCCTTCAGCTATTAAATACCATAGCTAAGTATAACATTTGTTTTGGAAAATATCCTCACCTGGCAGGAGCAGTAATTTTACTTCTTTATAGATCTCATGACCTTATAATTATCAGAGTTAGAGCAAACTAACTCCTGCCCTACAACACAAGGCACCCAACGTGTCAGTACTCAGCAAAACACTCTGGGTTAGGGACATTGTAAACAAATAGATGCATAGTCCTATAACAGCTTTACCTCATCTACTTTAGAATTAATCAGATATTACTCATTTGTTTTGCTTCTGCAAGCATTACAAGGGGAGGAATTTAAAAAATATCTTCTATAGAAAATTAAGATCATTAAAAACCTGAAATTTTTTTTAGACAAGAAATTTCATTTTATTGCAGCTGTTTCACACATGGGATTTTCTTTCTTACATGAACAATACACAATAGAATAGTTTTCTTAAAAGTAAGTAAATCGATTACTCATATCCATATTTATCTGTGCTTTTCCATTTCTTTAAAATATAGATGATCAGCCTAGGATGTAATTCAATATGTGCAACTTAGGGACCATATTTTGTAATAGGATCCATTCAAACCCAGGAAACTTAAAAAAAAACCAAACAAATATTTATCTCTTTCTGTTCCTTCTAACTTAATTTCCTGAACTTACTCCATCTATAAAAGGTGAGCAGTTAGAAAATACAGCAGGTGACAATTGGAATTTTTTTATAATTATAATAGGAAATATGCCACATCAAGTTAAGCATTAAGCACTTTATGGATTTTATTTTTCTTTACGTAATTCCCTTGCTCTGGAGTACACAGAGGATTTTGGTTTTATTAAGAAGAGCAATTAATTTTGCTGTTTGGATCACAGATGACATATTATCAAATTTGATTATTTTGTTATTATTTATGTATCTTTTATTGCCCATCAATACCTTCAAACAAACAGTTTAAATAACTTAACGTTTTATTTTAATAGAGAGAAACAAAGTTGTTGCCTAATCAGGACTACATAGATACAAACATCTGGGTGAAAAACTTCCAAACTTCCAAAACAGGGTTAGTTTAGTGGAAGGATGATCAGAGTTTTGACATACTTCTCCTTTTACCAGTGTGCCCTTAATAAGGCACATGTCAAGACTGCCACCTGGCCAAGACATTTTTGAGTTGGGCATGATATCTGCATGCAGAGAAAGCTCCCAGTCACTGAGTGACAGCAGATATTGCAGCCACTCATCCTTAAAGAAAACACATTTTCAGTTAATACCTGCAAGTGCTCTGCTAACAGGAATTTCCAAAATCTGTATTATAATGAGTTCAACATGCTTTATTGATCTATTTTATTTCTTTATTGGAACATGGCTAGAAGAAGCTGGTACACTTTATATAATGCCCTGACCTTCCCCTAAGCTTGGCAAAATCTCAGGCACAGCTGAGAGTCTGGATGTCATGTTAAAATAGAGTTTGAAAAGGCTTTTGAAAAATCATTCTCTGGCTAAAGGTCACTAAATACTGTTTAAATTAGATAAAGGGACTGGGAATTAAGATTATTCACCTTCGGCTCTTTTCCTGCTTCACAGAATGTGAGGGCAATTAATAATGCCAAGAGCTTATAGTATTTATTGATGCAAAGTGCTTAGCAGAAATACCCATTTTTTTTCAAGACACCACAACAGACTGAACAGGTTTGCTGTTCTGCCTGCACAGGATATCATCTTGTTCCTTCGTGATTTTTGAAAGCACTACATTCACAACTTTCCTGAAGAAAACAAACACAAATCAAAATCCCTCCTGCTTAATTATCTTGGAATCATAGAATAGTTTCGGTTAGAAGGGAGTTTTAAGGTCCACCTAGTCCAACTTCTCAGCAACAAGCTGGGACACCTTTCACTAGACCAGGTTGCTCAATGCCCCATCCAGCCTGGCCTTGAACGCTTCCAGGGATGGGTCATCCACAACTTCCCTGCGCAGCCTGTGCCAGTGTTTTACGACCCTCATCATAAAAATGTTTTCCAAATGTCTAATCTAAACCTGTCCTCTTTCAGTTTAAAGCCCAAAGTTGGATGGGTCCATGCACACTGCCTGGGTCTCACACTCATGTATGTGCTTGTTGGAGAAAGAGAGGCAGGAGCTGCAGAATTCAATGTTATTGTAATGCTTCCCTGAGGCACATACTCAGAGATCAGAATGAGAAAAAGGATGGAGCACAAGAAATAACAAAGCTTCAAAGGTAATAATGAAAGCATTTGGTTAACAAATTCACTTACAGCCCCTCAGTAACAATTGCTACAGAGGAAGCTGAAAAACTTTAAAGCTGAATGTGTGAAAATGGAAGTTGGGGAAGACTGGGTAGGGGAAAAGGGGTCAGAGTAGCCAGGCACTTCAGGACTTTGGAATAGCAATGCCTTCCCTTTTCCCCACTCCCTTTCCAAGGTAGGTCGTTGTTGTGGATTCAATCCCTTGGTGTGGTGTAATTAGATGTGTTGGAATGCTGTGTAGCAAGGGTTGTGTGGAAAAGAGTCTTGTAGCAGTCTGCTAGAAGTCTAGTCCAAGTCTGTCTGTGGCTGTGTGCCTTTTCCATCCTAGACTCCATGCAAGCCCACAGGAGACACCAGATGCTTTCTATCTTCATCAAATAATCTGAAACTGAACAAGAGAGAGAGAATTTAATTGGAAGGATGCAGGTAAGGAACACAGTGGAAGAAGTAAGAACACACCCAGCATCCCACCTGACTAATTCACTGTCTAGCACTTAGTTCAGAGAGATAGAAACAGATTGAACAGCTGATGAGCTTTATTCACAACTTTTGTACTAAATAAAAAACCAGAACACTAAAATGAAATTTGGCACAAACCAATGCCAGCTCCTACATTAATATGACATTTTCCTGTGCTACAATAATCTCATCAAATCTTTCTTACACTAGAAGCCAAGTAATTCAATAAATTTGGGATAAAGAAATAATTTAGTTATTAGTTTTAACTAACTGACAACAAACAACCCCTTATTCGTTTAGGGGTTCTGCAAAAGAAAGAGAAAGTGAGCAAATTAAATGAGAAGTGGAACATTTGTTTCAGAGAGCTAGCACAGATTTTTCCTATCATGCAAGTGTACTTAGTACACAACTAATCTGAATCTAGTCCTGAACATCTACTTGTCTCATCCTGAGCAGACAAAAATGAGTGAAGGTATACATCAGGTATACCTCTCCTAAAGTATATATCTGATTTGGCATCTTGAAAGAATAATAATCTTGTAACTTTAAAGTATCAGGAGATGAATTAGCTGTAAGGAAAGCACAGGGCTTTTGACAGAATAAAGTTCTAGAGTATAAAGATGTGCTTCACTGAGACTACTGCTATTTCCCACACTCCCCTCTTGCCTCCACATTCTGGCCATCTGCATCTTTATGCTCAGAATGACTGGGAGTTGAGAGGAGATCCTCTCCAGATTTTACACTCTGGCAGGGGTTGAGCACCAGCAGTATTTCTGCAGTGTTTCTCACTAACTAATAAATATAAATGAGAGGCAATGACTGGAAAACAGTTTTTAAAATATTAAGAGAACCAAGAAGAAGAATTTCAGTTTTTGGTGAAACGCTTCACAATACGGCTTGTCCCATTTACCTGTATCTCCTCTATTTTCTGATGTTCTTCCTCATTTTTCATGTTTGCAGAGCATGTACTTCCCTAACGTACTACAGCTAGATTCTTTCAGTTCCACTTCCAATACAAGTAGCCTTTCCAGCATAAAAGAAAAGAACAAGTGTCTGTCTTTTTAATGGATTTCATACCAGGAAGAAAGGCAATACTATTTACTATTTATTTTGTCATTGTAAGCAGAAACATAAGAAGTTTGAGCTGCATCTGTATTCTTGGCAGGAGTGCATACCCTTTCCCAGTTCTGCATTCTGCATCCCAAGTGATCCCTTACTCCTGGAATCCCATCTCTATACTTAAAACACCTGCATACACCATAGTTGAATCCAGTATGTTGTCTAGATGTATCTTAGATAAAATCCTGAAGTATGCAAACAGATAAATTTCATCAGGCAAATCAATTTCTATCTTACTTGAATTTGCGAAGTTGATCAAGAAAAATACAAGAATAATTAAAAAATGTTAGCAACTTCTTACCAATGAAGACCTTGGCTGTGACTGAAATTTCTCAGACACTGGCAAGACTTTTCAGATGATCAGGATTCCTCATCCTGTAATCTGCAAGACATCAGGAAATCATTCATTTATCATTTTTATTAAAACAACATAAAGACTCCTACAGATAAAAGCAAGCCACCAAAGAAACTCAAATTACAACTACATTTTTTAAGTTAACTGTTTTGCGTACAGTGTCCAGGACTGACTGCAAATTTTTGTCCATGACAGCTGATCCTTAGATTGAGAACAACTGGGATACCCTAAAACTGGGTGACCAGGCCAACCTTGTAGCATTTGGATGGCTCACTGGTGCCCACACCTGAATGAGCACTGTCTTTAAGATTTGAACAGGGAAAAGATTTCCTGAAACACATTAGAAAACTGCGGTGCCAACCCAGTAAGGTAGGGAAGATGTCAAAAACTGAAAAAGCAGGAAGGAAAGGAGTTTCAAACTGCAGCCCTCCCTCTCCATATGCTGAGGGCTAGAGAAAGCATTGCACAGCTCAAGCTCATCTGGTAGGAAGAGTTTGCTTTTGCAGTAAGGAAATATAGCCTATGGCCATATGTCAAGCAAAGCTAGAACCTTTGATCCTGTACACCTCAATCTCACTGAGAACAACGAGCAGCAACTCTCGGTCCAGGAAGGGCATTTTAATGAGGGGTGACCTGTGACCACAGGAATCTGCCAGACATGCAGCAGCAGAGGACAACTAGACAGCTGAAGCTGCTGCCACTCCCTGCCTTCCTCCCCCACCTGCCTAACAGATGTGGCCACCCCACAAGGCAGGGATGTCTGATCCACTCATGAATCAACTCTTAACTCATCCTACTTTAGCATATTAAGGTAACCTGACATCAAAGTTAGTTGACAGAGTTGGTATGGAGCACATATAGGCAGTAACAGCTCTAGTGGTGTGATGCTAATTCACCTCTGCATTCCTTACAAAGCCTGACCTGACAGCTGAAAGAGCAGAATGGCAGTGGTTCATCCTGCAAGCAAGCCCCAGTAGAGGCAGATGGTTTGGCTCTCTCTATCTACCTGCAGATTTCCTCCAGGCTTCAAATAGATCAGCAATTTGGGAGAGAATTCACAAGCGCAGGGAGATTTAAGCTCCACAAAGATGCTGAGTCCTTCTTGTAGGGATGAACTCAGCCCTAAACATGTGTCCTTTTGGGCTATAATTCAGTGTTTTGGTGGGTTTCTAAGGCTAATCAGAAATAATAAATGTAATGCTTACTAATTGATATCCACATACCACCTAGAGGTCTAATAAGCATCTTCTAGATAAGTTATTTTTGCATAATATTTCAATTGTAAATGCACAGATTATTTAAATTATTATGAGGCTATTTAAAATAACTGCTTCAGTAGGGGGTTTGTTTTTAAATTTGCATTTGTGAGTATGTACATGAAGTCTTGTTTATGCATGCAAGAGCTTGGGCAAAATTAGCATGATAATATGCAGTTTCCTCTGCCTCTATTGACTACTAACTTCTCCTTCAGCACAGACCCTTCTTTTAGTCTTTCCTTTCTAATCGGTGCCCTCGGGACTATATTTTTGTGAGTAGCTCCTTTCAGAAGCCAGCCTGGACAGTTAGAGACAGGATACTGCCAGAAAACTAGTCAGCAATACAATGTCATTAAATTGGCACTCAGGGTGCTTTATATTTAAATCTAATTGACAAACTAAAAACATGAATGTTAGGGAATGTGGATCTAACAGTGTCCGTATAAATCCTAAACAGATCCAACATCAATGTGAAAATATACCAAATTAACAATAATGTATAGAAAGCAGCTAAAGAAACTGTGCTTCAACTCTGGAAAAGTTTTCCAGAGTGAGTTTTGCAACTTCTTCTCTGAGCCCGTGTTGGGTTTGCATGGCCAGGTTTTGGAAGCAGGAGGACTACAGGGTGGCTTTCTGTGAAAAGCTGCAGAGGCTTTCCCCATGTCTGACAGAACCAGAGCCAGCTGAGTCCAAGATGAGCCCTCCACTGGACAAAGCAAAGCCCATCAGAGATGGTGGTAGTGCCTCTGGAATAACATATGTAAGAAGGAGGTAAAAAAATTATTGCACAGAGAAGAGAGGAGTAAGAAGATGTGAGAGGAGCAGCTCTGCCGACACCAAGGTCAGTGCAGAAGGAGGGGCAGGAGGTTCTCAGGTACCAGAGCTGAGATTCCCCCCTGTGGTGCAGCCACGGTGAAGCTGCTGTGCGCCCCTGCAGCCCATGGAGGTCCATGGGGATGCAGAGATGCCCCTGCAGCTTGTGGAGGAGACCAGGCTGAAGCAGGTGGATGACCAAAGGATGCTGGTGACCCCCTGGGAAGCCAGTGTCAGAGTAGGTTTCTGGCAGGGACCTACGGGCCCATGGAGACAGAAGCCCACATTAGAGCAGATTTCCTGGTGGGACTTGTGACTCTGTGGGGGACCCACGCTGAGCAGCCTGTTCCTGAAGGACTTCACCCCTCGGAAGAGTGAACCCACATTGGAGCCGTTAGTGAAGAACTATAGCCCATGGGAAGAATTCACTTTGGAGAAGTTCATGGAGAACACTTTCTGGTGGGAGGGACCCAGGGCAAGGGCTCCACTCCCTGGGCAGCAGCAGGAAGAATGTGTGATGAACAGACCATAACCCCCACTCCTTGTCTCCCTGCCCAGCTTGTAGGGGAGGAGGTAGAGCATGGGCAGAAAGGAGGGTTGGGGGGAGGATGTTTTTAAGATTTTATTTCTTACTATCCTGCTCTGATTTGATTGGTAATAAATGCAACTAATTTCCCCAAGTCAAGTCTGTGTTGCCTGTCACAGTAATCAGTGATTGATTTCTCCTTGTCCTTATCTCAGCTCATGAATCCTTTGTTGTATTTTCTCTCCTCTCCCAAGTTGTGGAGGGGACCTGGTGTCCAGCCAAAGTCAACCCACGACAGTCCTTTGACACTGGTAGTTCTTGGGAAACCACACTGAGTTAGACTGACCACTGCCTTCTAAAACATTTCAACACCTGAAACAGGTTGATGTGGAACAAGCATCAACAACTTCACTTCCATCCCGCCTAAAAACTCCCTGTGCTTTTAAATGGGTGAGCTGGAGCCATTTGCCCAGAATTTCTACTCCCAGGCACAAGGAGGTGGCAAGAGTTCTGGTCTCGGTGGCTATAATAAAAAACTCAAGACCCACCTCTGTCTCAGTATGACTCAAAGTCAAAAAATAGCTTGGTAGCTATCCCTGTATCCCTGCTGAGCTCTAAAAAGAATATTCTGAAGGCAAGATGCTGTTCTTTACTCATATCTATCTGAACAACAGCCAAAAATGTAAACCTAGAAAAAACAGCCATCCCCCCCAAAAGGAGGTAAATTGTTTTATTGGGGAAAAATCAAACACCATCAGGATATGGAAGTATGTGAAACTGATACACAGATAACAAAAACCTGAGTACATTGAACTCAAATTCTGCTCCTTAAAGAGTTCCTGTTCTGTTTATATGTGGCCCCAATAATAAAGACAAAATTATTTATAACATATAATCAAAGCACAACTCAGGTCCTTCTAAAAAGTTAGTGATACTGATCTTAGGTTCCCTATACAAGACAGTATCTGTTGCTTTCCTACAATGTTATTCTTTTCCTTCTCTACCAGATCTACTGTAAAAAAAGTCAGTTCCTCTTTTTATTCTCACTTTCCAAACACTCTCAGCATTTCAGTTACATCAGATTTCATTGGAAAGATGAGCAGACATCAAAAAGTCTGAGAGCACTTACTAGAGTCACAAGAAACAGTCTTCCTTATTGAGACCAGCTCAATATTAAGTTCCAAATATTTATTGCCACTTGTAGTGATCACATGCCAGAGCTTTCAATAAGTCATTATAATGAAGTGTTTACTGGAAAGTGGCAACAGTAAATGAGTAAAAATATGTCCAAAGAGAATATTCAATATTCATAACCCTTCTCCTATCTAGGGATTGCTAGAAGAGCAAAACAAGTATTTATTTCCCTTTTTCCATCTAAGAAAAATACTCACAAAAGACGTCAAACAAAGCTCAGGGGAAGCATTAGGAAAGGAACATCATCCAGCAGAGCTAGGATAATCCTGCAATTATTATTCTGATCTGGAATTCCCAGCAGGTTGACAGCTACCTTTCAAGAAACATGTTGAAGCCATCTGCTTCCTATAGAAAAAAAAAAAGCAAACCTCAACAAGCTATGCTTAGATTCAATGGCACAAGAAAATTTCTAGCTGTCATCCCCAAACATTTCTCCAGAGAAAGCTTTTGTGTTTACATTTCTCTGATCCCTTCTTGGATCAAGCAGGGTTTTGTGCTGGTTAGTTGATTGGTTATGGGCTCCTGCTCCCACTTTGTTTCTCTTATGTCGTGGGCTAGCCTTGTTTGTCATTCTGATGCAAACCACAGCACTATGCCAAAGCTCAACATTTCAGAGATCTGCCTTTAGCCATAATTATATGCTCACCTTTGTGCTCTCCACTTTCAAGGGCAGCAGCTGCTATAAATTACCACAGGTAGAAAAAAAAAAAAAAGTCACAAAACAACCACAGCATTCTTGAAGGGGTACCAAACAAAATACAAGTTTGCCCACTGAGATTTTCTTCCTGTATAACCCAGAGCAGAGGGTAAAAACAATGGCTGGCTAACAAGATAGCATATAGGGAAAAGGTTTCCGTGAATAATGCAGGAGAAGAGCAGTGTGTGGACAGGTAATGTAGGAAAAACACACCAAGATGAACACTAGGTTACAGGGGTCATGCAAGAAATGAGCAGATGATAGTCAGATAAATTATTTTCTAAAAACAAAATTAGAAAAAATTTCTAAAAAAAATTGTGTTAACTAAGTATCCTTCCAAGTGGTCAGTAAATTCTCCTCCCTATGTATTTCCTTCAGAGGTAGAAAATACAGATCTACTGATATTCTTACTTTGTTATTAACAGAAGTCAGTACTTTGATGATCTTGCCAGGTGACTTTCCTTAAGGGCCCTCAACTTGTGCAATCAAAACAGACAACCAGAGAAAAAGGAAAAGAGAAAAGAAAGGGGAGCACCTGAACTGTGTTGCTCAGGCAGATCTGGAGTAGAGGATTCCCTGTCCATGGCAACAGCACAAGCAGTGGCAGGTCAGCATATGGTGCCACCCATCTCATGCAGTATTCCCAAGCACTTTTTCCAGCCTGATTCAGTCTTTGGTCTAACAGATAGATACTGATACTACCAAAAAGATTCATGCAGGATTTCTGAAGGAAGCTCATGTCCACTGACAAAATCAGCTTCAGTGCTAGCTGAGAAAAGACTACGTCCTACCATTTCCAGACCTACAAAGAATTGAGTCCTGTACAAAACAAATACAATTTCATTCTCATAAGCAATATTGGCACATAACATCTTTGTGTCTAGTTTGGCTGTCAACTGTACATCTTGGTTTCCTTTCTTTGAACACTGATATGGAAGCCTTGGTAGTGGAAATCCAAAAGCTCCTAAAGCAAGAAGTGCAGGCTAAAAGAAAGTTGGCTCTCCAGAGACAACTTTCCCCAGAGACTTGGAAGTTTACCATTTGAATGGTGTGGATTCCTGATTTCTAAAACTAATTCCATCAGCAGCATTCTGACCAAGAAAATGCCTTCCTGCAAAACACACATAAATTTAAGGTTCTAGGAATGCCAGGTATTAGTAAATTGCAAACCTGTTCCATTTTCTCAAAGCTAACTCTTCTCTGACCCTTCTCTTACAGTACTGTGGATCAGGAATAACTTCAGTGAATTCCCATGAGTTACAGCCATCTAAGACAGACAGTGTGAAGGTAATCTTTATTGCTAAACAACCCCATCTCCTACCCTTGCAAAATAAAAAGCAGTTTCAGGTGTCTTTTGCCTGCTTAAAGAAAATATACCCACAAAGAGGCTTTCAATCACTGTCTTCAAGTACAAAAACAATTAAAGCTATTTCAGAACTGCCTTTGCTGAGTTAGGTAGGTAGGAAAAGCAGCCTCAGCAATGTATCCTTCCCAGTGAGTTCGGTAGTACTGAGGGAGATAACAAAAGTTTCTATTTCCTAATATTCTTTCTAATTCTGACCCCAATCTTGTGATTTCAGTTGATCTCCATTGCAGGCTACTGAAATAAAGACTTAATGGGACTTTAAGTGGAGCTTACCAAAAACAGCTGTTACCTACTTCATCAAGAGCTATTATAAAAGATGTATTAGGTCAGAAGCCTATCCTGCTGTAATTGATGATGAATTGTTGATAATTGAAGAACAAAGCAAGTTTCTTCCTTGCAATGTGTCTGAGGTGTAAGCATGAAAGCTGAAGAGAAAAACAGAACACTTTTTAAAAAATTAAACACATTAGAAATAATTATATTGCCTCCAAAACCAGTGTTATAAGTTCACTTCTCTACTCCACTTTCCTGTATTAGTGTAAGAAAGCAGTTTTTGAAATATGCATTTCACAAACACACTTTAAAAATGTCAATCACTATACACCAATGCATCATTCCTCTGACAAGATGGATATACCTATATCTGGTATCCTGTATGCTCCTGGACTTTAAAGTTAGAATCAATGGATAGAAACAGAACAGAGAATTGAAGGGGCTGTAAAACAGATCAGGAGAATCACATATTTGTATCAGAGAAGTCCCAGATTCCAGCAATCATAAAGGTATACACAGAGAAGATAAAGCAAACGGAAAAAAATCAGAATAACCAGATGGAATACTGTTGCTGAGAGCTCCTAGCTTTGTCAGCTGTCTTTTGACTTACAAGATCAATTTTTTTTTTTTTTTTCCACAAGTGCTGTATTATATTAGAGGGACAAACTCCCTCCAAAATTTAATCAAGTTTGTTTCACTTGTTCTCCTGCAGGAAAGATGTCTTTCCTCCATAACTCTGTTTATTATTTTCCTCCATTTTTCAATTCAAAGTCATCTAAGCATGTCATTATTTTTAAATGAAAGATGCGTACTATAATTTTTAAGAAGATTTGTACTAAACTGTGTCCTATAGAATAATTTTATGTGACTAGATATCTCACTGGCAATCTAAAAGGTATCTTAAATTGCCTCTCTAAAAATGCACTTCAAACTGAGAAGGGTATATAGTTCATAAATTTTGAGCAGCTACTAAACTGCTATGCAAATGTCTTTGCAGAATGGGGACTTTAAACTATAAAGAAAGAGAGCATTGATTTTTTTCTCCTAGGAATTTGTTTAAAAAAAAAACCCAACACATAATTAGATAATATTCAAGAACTGCATGCTATTCTAAGCTATTCAGAACCCAGGTTTCTCAGGGAATACAGAAAACTTCACATTTGTTTTAATCTCCACTACAGATTCTACTTCCTAATAATTTGCCATGAAGAAATGGAAATTAATTAAAGACAACCTTTAGTACTGGGAGAGAATAGAAGAAAATTTAACAAAAGGTAAGCATTCTGAAAGAATGCTGAAAAGAGAAGAACAAACTTTTCTTCTATCTTGATTTAATTTCAAAGTTCTTTGCTTTTTCCTTAAAAAGATTTTTTAAAAGTGGAAAAATACTTTGAAAAATTATAATATAGCTAATTATAATTGAACAGCCATCCAAATCCCAATGTGTTACTTAATGAATTGCATTTCAGGTAGTGACTGTTTAGCTGGGGATTTATCATACCCTCCATTAAGTTGCCTAAAATTAACAGTAGAACACATTTTACTGATTTGCCTAGAGTAAGAGGTTAGTTCCAGACCAGTCTTTACTATCTCTCTATCTTTGTTATCTCATTATAATTCCTGAAAGAAAAATATATAAGCCCTTTCTTTCTGTAAAGGTGTTCTACCCTGTCCTAGGACATCCATCTCACTTTGTTGGTACTGCTGTTCCCTACTGGAATGTTTTGCACACAGGTGGTGACTCCATCACCATGCACAGATCTGGCAGCAGTTTCCAATGTAGGGTAAGTGTTTCTTATAACTCCCCTTCATTATTAAAGATCTGTAATAACATTTGCCCCATACTGTAAATTATGTGATCTAGAAAGCCAAGAATTTTGAATGTAGGTTTGCGATGAAGTAACAACCCACCCTAAATCACTCTTTAAAATAAAATGTCTATTTTAAAAAGCTACTCATGGGGCTGTCCAGCTTTCTGTTTCAGTCTCATGAAACTCCCATTTCAATATCAGGCTCCAGTCTGTAGCTGCTCATTGCAACACATCCCCCCAGTTCCTCTCTCCTGAAATGTAAGGACATATAAACCCAATTTTAGCATATGAAATAGGCCAGCTATTTTATCTTTACCAGGACTTGAGTCTATTTTCGACCATTCAAAGCACATCCTAATGAAAACCCAGCCCTCTGGGAAATGAGGCCCAAATATCCCCATCACAGCTGTCATTCACCCAGGTACTCAGCACATACCATCCCCCAAGACAGGTCCAGGTCATGAAAGAATAGTACAGAGATCAGCCTACAAGTGCCAATTAGTGTTCAGATTCAAGCTGACTCAGTGTCAGTAAAGAGGCATAATCCTAATTTTCTGTGTACCAGCAATTTTCTGCTTTCTTGTGCCTAACCTGTAGCTATTACCATGCTTCCCAATTAAGACCATTTTTTTTCCTCAACTCCAAATATAATTACTGCTTCCTTAAGCTCCTGTCTTTTCTTACTTTTTGTCTTACAGCCTAATGATCTGTCAACTAATATTAAATTATTTGCTCTCCTAATTGCCTATTTTCAAATAATAGATTGTGGAGGAAGGTGGCTACCTTAGTAGTTCCTCTGTACATTTCAAAAGAAGAAAGAATTGATAGATTAGAAACAAAAGGCTCAAATCCCAACATAGCTCTAGTCCTACTTATAACTCACATATGTATTTCATCCACAATATCAAAATATTTAACAAAATTTCTGCAGTATTTATTTTTCCTTTCCCTTCCAGTATCAGTTACTTTCATTCCAAAGCGTATGAGTTTTTCTCATTTTCAGATCAAACATTCAGAACATCCTGAAAATTTAATACTGCCATAAAACGGCATTTGGGGAAAAAAAAAAAAAAAGGAGAAAAAATATGATTGAATCCACTGATATTTTTTCCACCTTGTAAGAATTCTTCCTGTATGCCAATACAAAAAAGTAAATCCAAACCACAGACAGCTGACTAGGTTAGCAGTTTGAGATGAGTTCAGCTGTGTGACACAGGGACTACACAGATTATAAACTTCAGAACATAAACTTTCCAAAAGTTAAAGTGACTCTACTGATGAGATTCTCCCTGGAGAGTTTCTAATGAAGTTAAACATGTAAACATATTATGCATAGCATATTCATTTATGCCTAACATTTCTTTTTCAAGATACGCAGAAAAATAAAGCACAAAATAACTGGTAAAACCTTAAGACAACCTGAAAATTTGTTTAATAACAAATTTTAAAAATCCTAAAATAACTTTCCTGTTAGAAAAATAGAGAATTTCAAGTACGTAACTTTAAATTTCCTTCATATGACAGTTAATTGCTAACAAAAAATATCTTCATCTGTCAGCAATTAACAGTAAGTGAATGTAACTTCCCAAAGACTTAATTACAAGATGCTTCATCTCTAACCTAATGACAAAAGATGATCAAAAGTAATCAAACAGACAGAGAAACACTTGCATGGCTTCCACCAGCCACTTTGTCCTTTAATCCATCAGCATGGCAAATGATCACTGAATAACCATCTTTATATGCCTGCATTCCCAGTAGCATAAAACACTTTCCCAGTCAAGGGAAGTGCCCTGTCGTCATCCTTCATGATTAGCCTGAATCATGGACTTAAGACTCTTCCGCAGTACCTACTGTGAGGGAAACTCCTAGTGAAAAATAAGCACTTTTTTAGGCAATGCTTTGCTCACATACTTAGACTCACATTTTCCAAGTGGCTAACAATAAAAACAGATAATATTAATATTTCATACATTACCTATTAAACTGAGAAAAGCACATCCCATTCTCTTAGAAACTCAAAATTTGCTATAGTTACTGGGGGGGTCACACAATCAGAGGTGCCAATGGAAAAATATGTTCCTTGTGCATCTCCTCATGCTCCCTTAATTTAGGTTTTTGAGGGGTTTTTAATGGATTCCTTCCCTCCACAAGCATTCTAGTCCGTGTTCTACAGTTTTTGTGGGTTGCCCCTTTAGAGCACATTTCCTTTAAAGAAGGAAAGAGCTTGAAGATATAGTTCTTCCAAACAAAGGTAGGTACTGCACAAAGGCAATGGATAATAATTATTTTAAACATTTATTCCTACTCCACCCTCAGCGAATGAGATAAAATTTCACTAAGAGTTAAGTGATTCCAATATGCATTCAAGTTTGGGCCGAGCATTAGGGAATCACCAAAAGCAGGAGGTCACCATGCTCTGCCCTTATATTTCTGCAACAGTTTTTCAGGTCTCATCACCCCTTCCCTTTGAGCAAAGACAGATGTAATCCTGGTTTTACTGCCGTGGCAAATAATGAAAGAGATTCCATCAGTCTTTAATTTAAGGCTTATGACAGAAAATTTTAATGGAAGTTAAATTAACTATTGACATTTATCACAATAATTTGTTCCATAGCCTCTGACCTGCAAGACAATAGCAGGATAATAAAGACTTCAGGACATGACTGAGCTGGGAGAAGAATCCAAGTAAGCAGCCTGTCAAATATGAGACTTCTTGTTTTACAGACACAGCAAATCCAGTGGTGACTATTTTATCTTTGAGATCTATTCACACACAAGCAATACAAGCAATGTTCATATCTGTTCATTTTGTGAGTATATGCAAAATGAGGTCCTGAAAAGTCTTTTTAAAAGAAGAAAGCTGAATTGCTACTGACCATTACAGCATACAAAACAGCCAGAATTATCTTTATCAGAAAAAGCTTAAAAACTTTCAAGTTCTAAGCCTAACTTCAAAAGTACTCTAACACATGAAGGATTTATGTTTTAAACATTAGGCAGAATATTATAAAGGAGATCTGAGATAATAAGAGACAATCTTTTTGACTTAATGCTTTGTTCCAGTTATATTGAGAAAAACTGGAATATTGCATCTTTCCTTTCAAAATTTTTTAACACTAGCTATTAATAACACATTGCAGGCAGGCAAGCCTATATTCATCCAATGTAATTTCACTGTATTTTGCATCAGATAATTGTAAATGCATTTTTTATATTAATAAAAGGATAATACCAGAGCATATAATTGCTAAAAGTCTCTACTCCAGAATTTTTTAATTAAAATGCTGGTACCATGTCAACAAGACAGAGCTTGTGCAGCCCAGGAGCAAAAATATGCTAATAAATACTCTCCATCTACCATACAACCCCTGTGGCTTTGCATTCCTGCAGGAAGTCTCATCTAGTAGCAGGAATCAACTCTGGACTTTATAACCAGATCCTTGCCCAAAACTGTTCTGAAGCTATGAGTGTAAATTGGCTTTAACATCACAGGGCAGGATAACTCCAGCATGCCAGGCCAAACGTTAGCTGACTTTTTCACAAAAATATTTTCCTAAGTAAAGGAAGCAGAAAAGGCAGATTAAAACCAAGTCCTGTGTTTAGGCACCGAGCAATATTTAAATATACCTTTTTTTGCAATTATGCCATCCTGTGGAGAGGGTGGGACAATGAAGCCAATCATACAGGCTTTAATTAGAGCAAATTCTACTGAATTTAAGAGAAGGTTTGCCTCTTTAAAACTCAAGGCTCAGATATTTCCAACACCCAGCAGATTATCATTGCTTCTCCCTTGAAGCCTCATTAATTGCTCATATAATCTAACTTTTTTCCTGGCTTGTGTAACAACTCCTTTTCATGTGTGTTCTCATCTTTTTTATTACCTAAATCAACCTATTGGCAACAGCATTGTCCTGCCTTGGCAGCTTCTATAGATTAAATAAATGTTGCATGAAAATGTGTTTATCTGTTTTAAATTCGTTGCCTTTAATTTCAATATCCCTTTGTACTTTTATAATGAGAAAGAGCAAAAAGCAAAGCATTTGGCTGAGCTTCCACACTGGTTCATCGTTCATAGAGCACTAACATCTCTTACTTCACCCACCTTCCTTAAGTAGGCCAGGCAAGTCTTAGAAATATCTCTCTGTTTGGTGGCCCCTCAGTGTCTAATAATTCCCATCTGTGAGGGTCATATTTACTTCTTTTCCACAATTTTGAAGTATCTGTTCCTATGCTCTGGTCTTTTTGAATCACTTCCTAAGGTATTGGTCATGTCTCTTATATGGGTGCCCATTTCTCATATAGATAGGTTATCTTTTTCACACTAATAAGGCAAAAATGTAGCCAGTGATTACAGCTTCTCTGCCAAAAGTTATTTATCACTCTCAAGAGCCTGTTGGCTTTGGGATTATAAAAAAAGTGTTATTTACCTAATGAAGGAGCATCTTATGTCACGTCAGTAGTTTTCAACAGAGATTTAATTTCTAAAAATCCAACACTTTAACAGTATTTGCTGTTCTCTGTTAAAGACAATATAATATTATATTTACATTTAGTACACCACTGCCCTTAAACCTGCTCCAGAGTTTAAGGCATAGCCTGAAAGATCAGTAAGGTGAGGTCCAGCAGAGATCCCAGCACTGAACTTCAGGGTGGACATGGTGTCAGCAGTAGCAGCTGCTCCTTGGCCTGACCACTGGAGTCTTGGCTGCTCATGGCTGGTCTGTGTGCATCCTTGGCACTGGCCAATTTTCAAAATGCCAGAAGACTTTCTAAGCAATATTACAATAAAACTGATATATACAATTTTTTTTTAAATTCCTCTCCTCAGGAGGGGATTTGGAAGGGGAGGTTACTCTGGTATTTTTGAATCAGCCAATCCAGACACACAATCACACATCTTAGAGATCCCACTGGAGAAGATCAGATGTTCATCATCTGATGACAGGTCATTTGTAAAAACAGAACCTTAGCTGTGGAACAATCTGCCAAGATCTCACTGGGGTCTATGACACCTCATTCTCAGAGACCAAACTCCACATAACAAGCAAAATACAGTATTTTATAAAAATGAAGTGAAAGATGTTGACCTCATTATACTGTTAGTACTCATGGCCCTTCCTCACATCTAGTTGTGTAACATATTTCAAATACTTCAGTGAGAAATCCTTTTGAAATAGCAGGGACTGGACTAGATTTGCAATAGGTGATGATGAAAGGTAGATGCCTAAAGAGAAAAAAAAAATTAAATTAGACACATGTGCCCAGCACCTGCCTGAGGACTGAGGGCATATATTATTGGGGCAGTAGACAGAAAGGCAACATCCAAACATCCTCCAACAGGATGAGCTGTGTATGACTTACTGCACTGAGACCACTTTTCTTCTCTCCTACATCCTCACTTTGTTCAGGTTTCAGGGGCAGAAAATCAAGACACTTGGGTCAGGAATAAGCACTGGCACCCCCTGGCCAGTTTGACAGTGCACATCCTGAAAAAAGAGGTTGCAGAGTGCATCAGGGACATTTTAAAGTATTTTTAGATATACTTTTCGAAGTCATAGAATTTTTTTTTCTTTGGGGGAAAAAAAAAAAGTGTGTTGGCCAGCTAGGAATGAAACAGAAGTTGTTTTGTGATTTCATACCTGCTGACAGTTTCTTGGGGTTTTTTTTTGTTTGTTTTTTTTTCATAAATATTCATAAACCTTAAAGATCTCTTTGTAGATCTAAGAGAGGAATTCTGGGATTTGTATATGAAAACCAGATTTGGACTCTACAGAAAACAGAAGAGACCTATCAGAGTGCTGTCTGTGGCAGCTGTCATATTCATTTTTGTTTCTGGAAAAGAAAAAAAGAGATCTGCCTTTTGTGGAAATAAAATTGCCATTCAGAAAGAAATAGGTATCAAAGTAATGAAACTTGGCTTTCTGGGGCAAGTTCACACTGACACAACAAGGTGTGTGTAGAGGTTTCCTTTAAATGATATAAGCACAGTGAAATGGGGTTGATGAGCTGAGCTAATTAGCTCTGATTAAGCAGTAGGCATCTACACACATGGTGCACTGCAGAGGCAGTCACTTCCTAGGAAAATGTTCAGGGGAGAAACTGCACTAGGATCATTTACCAGGCAGATCAACTGTTTCTACCTCTGCCACTAGGGAAGCTTAATCACTGGTTTTGGTGGGAGCCAGTTTATGCCAATACTTGAAACTTCTAATCAGCACGACCTAAAAACATATCCACTAAACATACAAAACTCAAAGAGAGCACACACACTAATGATCTAGTAATCACTTCTGCACAAACACCACCATAACAAAATGGATAAATCTATATTATTTGTTTGGACTACTGAAAATGAAGAATAGCTTACCATCTTTCCTTACCTTGCAACAAACAACTCTGTTTTGCTTTATTTTTTCTGAACACGCTGGAAAATTACTTTGTGGCAACATTGTTTAATTTACATCTCACCTCTTTAGAAACATTCCATTGACCAGATTTTACCTGTAAATATTGATTTAAGATGAAAAAAAAAATAATAACAGCCAAACAACAAAACAACCATGGTCATTAAGGCCATCCAACCTGGGGAGAAACAGACTTTTTGAGAAAGAGTTACTTTAATGAAGAAGGGTATGACAGGGGAAAAAATATTTTGTAGAGTTAAAGCATGCTTGCTGCTAAATAAACTCTTTGTGCAATTAGGACTTGCAAAGTGGCAAAATGCAATCCAATTAAGTGAGTTAGGTTCATGTGATTAACATCAGTCCAGCAGTGTTGCTCTCATAGTTCATCAGTAGCTTTACTAATTAGGACTGTGCTAAGCAGAGACATCTGACCTTGCTGTAGCCAGTTCAGATTATTGTTTACCCTTATGAACTCTCACTGCTTGCTTCTTTCCTTTCTTTCCTATCTGGTGGACCCTTTCCTGTGACATTCTGCTCCATCTGAAATTATTTCTAGTAATCATCCACGTCAAATTATTAGTGCCTCTCTGCTCACTTACTGATGAACAAAAAAAAAAAAAGATAAAAGAGCTTTCAACAGGTATATTTTTCTGCTCATGCTTTAAATTCTCTACAATACCAAAATCAGTGCAGGATGCATAGAAAAGCACCCAGGAAATAATTATAAGTTCCAAGTAGCAAAAAATGGAAATTATCTTTGCTCACCAAATACTAACAAGGGAAAACACTGTTGAGCAGAAATAGTGTCACAAACGTTGCTCAGAAAAACAGAAGACTTTCTAGGTACTGTCTTGTCCATTATAGCTCTGTGGTTAAGTGCCCTTAAAATGACAACTAACAGAATAAAAGAGTTTGGCAAGTACACACAACTTTAGGATGGTGATGAAGCAGCAACTAATAAGCATAATATAGGAGTTCTAGGTATCAAAAGAAAATATTATAATTTTTTTTTCCAAAGCAATTCATAAAACAGAATTGCTTCATAATACATAGGACTTATAGAGCATAAAGAACTCATATATTAATCATTTTTTCCATTTGATATCAGAATTCTTCTCTATACATCTCCTAGCAATAACTGCCATGCTACAGAAATAAAAAATTATGAATAAAAATTAACTGTAGATCTCTGAGGATGAACCCCATCAGCCTGATGCCAGTTACAGCAGAAATGTATCTATGATATTAAAAAGACATTAATAAATGTATTAGGGACAGAGATACACAGTGAATTAAGCAAATTAGTGGGAAAATGAAATTTCTAAATACAAAAGAATGCTAATTACAGTATTAGAAAAAATTAAGTGACAGAGCCTGTGGTGACAGGCAACTTTACTTCATAGCTTCATAGTCCTTGAGATCCCCTTTTGTCCTGCATTTCTAATCTTTCTAGGAAATTAAATTTCACTGCTGCATAAATCTCTCAGTGATCTGTTTAGTTCCTAATCTAACCAAACTGGTTCCCAGCTGATGCAAATAATTTTCAAAAGAAAGTACAAGCATTACACTTTGCTCACCACTCCATTCCTTCCTCTGATTTATCTTCTTGTTTCCTCTGCTCCTTGACCTACGTCACTTTAGCTACTAGAAATGCAAATGCCAAGGATGCTTACTAACCCTTTCATGGACCTTGTAGCTTAGTTCCCAACCAACTTGATGTCAATGAGTTAATCTTCACTTGTTCCCTAGACCAAGGCATATTTTCAAATACTACGCCCATCTCCGAGAATATTGTTGCAGTAGTGAAGCTTGGTGTGGATCTCTGCAGGAAAAAACAGATTTAAAAAAAAACCGTTCCTTCTGCTTTCCAATAATATCTAAAAAGCACAATAAAAGCTAATTCTAATTCTAGCTACCGCCTGGATACAGAATTCAAGTGCAACAAGTTGTACTTCATTCACATTTCACTGATAAAGAAATCACTTACTCTAAAATGCTTCACTTCCACTCCATCAGTTTCTCTAATAAATAACTCAGAACAAATCACTCTGCTTTTCATACACTTGACTATACATTTTGAGAGTATTCAACAGATTAATTTCTAGTGGGGGAAATGTTTTCCTGAACTGTATACCCACAAACAAATATCTGCAAAATATATCTTGTGATGATAATGAAAAGAAAATTTAATGCAGGCTGGAGATGGAATGATAGAATGGTTTGGGTTGGAAGGAACCTTTAAAATTATCTAGTTCCAATCCCCCTGCCATAGGCAGAGACACCTTCTTCTAGACCAGGTCGCTCAGAGCCCCATCCAACTTGGCCTTTAACACTTGATGGGCAATGGGTAATGTGAATGAAAAACAAACAGATGGGCATAGGTAATATGGTATACAAAATTACTTATTCAGAGTGGGGATTTTTAAAACGTGGTCAGTGCTCTGTATACCAGTTCATGCTTATTGTCCTGAATGCTGTCAGGTGATGCTGATGAGTGAGTGAACTGATCTAGAAGCTTCCCTTTCCACAGAGACCCAGGCACAGGTGTTACTGGGCAATTGTTTTACTGTGCTCCTTCAACTGCAGGTTCTTTAAAGATCACAGCAGTTGCTGTGGGACAAGCATATTGTGGCTACTTCATTTGCCACCAAAGAGCAGAATTAAGGTTATGGGGGTGCATTTGTTGTATCTTTTAGCCTCAGATTTAATTTCAGTTATACCTGAAGTTTGCATAATTTAAACTTACATCTACATAATTTATAATGGATTTTGTTTGGAATACTTAAACGTAGGCATACAATTTTGTTTTAAATCTTAGAGTTAGATTTAGGACATAAGCCAACCTAAGAGGTTTTGAACTGGTATTTCTAGGATACTGATCCTAAGCCTATTGACCCACCCCATTTGCAAGAGGCTTCAGGTCAGTCTTACAGCTGTCAGTATTTCAATAACTTCACCAGACACAGCTCAGGAAATAAGAGATTTGAAGGCTACCAGGGATCTAGCTTTGACTGAGGAAACTGCACACACAGATTCAAGCCAGCTCAGGTCGGCCTTCATAAAAGAGAATATGGAAAATATCAGTGGGAAAAAAGTGACTACCTTTCAAGAGACATCCTTACAACCAACTGAATCCAAGTAGGATGAAAGACCTCTTGCTTGTATCTGAAACTATGGATGTAATTCAATTAGACATAATACAACTAAGTTTTAGATTATCAAGACAATTCAACCCCTCAGTTGGGATCTGGATAAATCAGTCTTTCCTGTAATTTCTCCCTGGGATTCCTCTGTTTTTGCTCTTCTGAGCACAATGGTGACTCCTCACCTTCTGCTTCTCTCCTTTATGCTCACATTATCCATGACTTTCTTGCTGTAACTTTTCCTCCTTCTGTAGAGAGCAGGATTTCAAAAGCTTGGTGGAAAGAGTCTAGTCCCTCTTTGTCCCCTGGTGTCCCACTGCCATCTGTGACCAGCTGTAACCACGTGCCATCATGACTGACCACCTCACATCACCACCTTCCCACTCTCACCAGGCCATGGAAGGGTACTTGGCACAGACTGGGAACACTGGTCAGAATTACAGTTTCCAGGAAACCAATTGCACCAAATCTCCCATAAAACTTCTTGAAAAGAGCTCCAGAAAAAGAGAGCATTCCCAGAAAGACAAAAGAAAAAAAAAAAAAAAAACAAAAAAAAGAGAACTGTTAGTAACCCTAGCCATGTGCAGTTTCCTATCATGGGTGACTCAAATAAGGATTTGCATCTGAAAATGAGTGGTTCCATTAATTTTCACAAAATACAGTGCCTAGTGCAGACACCCCTGACCTTTCACCAGGATATTAACTTCACAGAGAAATAGTTCTTTGATACCACATCTTGATATAAGAGAGAAAATCTCTTATTTTTCTTGTCATATTTTCTGTTGAAATTTTTTGCCCACAAACGGAACTCGTATCTATAGATCTTGTGGGAAATAAATGAATGTGTTGTTTATTGTATTGTCAGAAAACAGCCATTTCAAGATATGTTAAGTGGTTTATATGGATTACAAGATAATTTAATATTTAACAAAAACAATTTATTGTTTTCCTCATTCAGATGGCCTAGGTAAAAAACCAGTCTTACTGTAATGAAAAATCAGCTCACTGAAAACATTTTAAGTGAAGATGCCTAAAATAAATCTTTACCTTAATTTTATCCAGTGACACTACATTACTTCATGCATTCTATTGCATGCATGCAAATTTAATCTATGCTACTTTACAGTATGAACACATGACACAATTCAGACTTGTCTCAAGGCACTGTGTTATTATGGAATACATATTCCTTTGTAATTTATGGTATATAAGTCATTAATAATAGGTAAGAATTATTATTTTTGGATGGACATTTATTTTAATATTTTCCCAATGAAAATGATAGAGATCATTTTCATAACAAACATTTAGTAATAGAAATCTTCAGCATTTTACAAGCTGAAAATACTCTTCCTTGGAGAAATATGTAGCATTGTTGCATTCCACTGATGGAAAATGTGAGGAGTTCTTTTTGAATAAGATAGAAATCTGTATGATTGCTCACTCAGAGACTTGTGTATTTCTGAACTAGGTGAACCAAATTGGATTTATGTTATGGCTAGATTTACGTTGTCCAACTACAGACTAGCTGTGCTGTGACATCTGAGAAAATCGGTAACAAAAAAAAAGAAAAAGGAGACTTGCCCAAAGGAAAGAGGACTGGAAAAGACAGAAAAGAAGGCAGGAAAATGGAAGAGGAATACCGGATCAGGGAGTGCCATCGACATCCACACAACAGGGGGTGTGCAGCTCTCAGAGAGGTCGCGGCTCCCCCGGGTGACTGGACACACAGTGAATGAGCGGGCGCTTGGGCAGAAGGACCAGAACCCTGGGCACGGTCGCAGCAAGGATTGCAGCAGTGGGCAATCAGAGGTGGGCAGGGTCGGACACAGGCAGCTCAGGTGGAAGGTCCTGAACCCTGGACAGGGTTGCGACGAGGATTGCAGCGCCGGGCTGGCTCGGAGGCGGGCAGGGTTGGACGCAGGGATGCAGAGAGACAGGACAGGCACAAGGGCGAGCAGCAGCTAGCGAGGGCAGGAGAGCCAAAAGACAGGCTGGGGCCAGGGCAAAGGAACAAGCGAGCAGCAGTTAGTTTTTATACCCCCTAGCCCCTCCCAAAGTCTGCCTGCTGGAGAGACCATTGGCCCAGTCCAGCCTTTCACTGCAGTCCATTGGTGGAGACCTTGCTCTACCTGACTGGAGAAGCCCCTCTGAGGAGTACAGTGTCTTCTTCTGACTGCCTGTCCCATGTGAGGTGATGTTGAGGTCAAGTCGCCCATCTTCTAATTCACTCCTGTACGTGGCACGTGTGGACTCCCTCCCCCACATGCCTCTGACAATCAATATTGAGACAAACCAAAACTAAATTGGCTCCTCACAAGCATTTAGAACAAGATACAAACACCAGTGTATCTGATTCAGTATCATCTCGCATCACAAAAAGCAAAAAAATCACACTCTTCGTGGTTTTGCCCAAATGGATGCAAAATCTTTACCTTTTTATAGAGTTTTCTGTTTCAAAAAGTTAAAAATATTAGCGGCAAAAAGAAGATAAAAATATCAATTCTTCTCTCCTGCTTTACCTTCCCCTTTCTATGACCATATTATACACAGTTCTGATGAAAAAAGCCAAGGCTTATCTAAAATATCTTTTTATGAAACCCATTCATGTTTTCAGCTCTGTGAGAAGTATTTCACACAATAATTTCATAATTAGTTTAACATATATTTAGCTTATATTTATCTTTCTGGAGAAACAACAACTTGCCTTTTTTTTTTGTTGTTAAATATTCATTCCACAACAGCAGATCCCACTCCTCAAGGAGTTTAGATAAGATCATCAAGGTCCCTTGGAGTAGGGGAATTTCACATTGTGTTAGTATAACACCCAGAAGAATGCCTTCCTAATCTTTATTAGAGGCTCTGTTGAGCAAATAAAATAGATATATAGAAAGAACCATAGGCTAGAAGCGACTTTAGAAGTCATCGAGTTCCAACTGCCCTTCCATGGTCAGGGATGCCACACTAGATCAGGTTGCTAAGAGTCCCATCCAACCTGGCCTTGAACACTTCCACGGATTTGGCATAATATGTTATCTCCCACTAGTGGGAGAAATATATATATTGTTGTTATCATTACAGATACCTTCCACTATATTTTTCTATGTACCCATAGATAGATAGACCTTGAACATATATTTTAACATATACAAAACTCATTTGAGTTAAGCTCCCTGTATTTCAGTGAATGTAATGTAAAGTGCATCATGTGCTTTACTCTTCCACTTGAAGAATAATACAACATAAGTGAGTGTAATGTCATGGATTAGTGAACCAAATCCATGCATTGTGCCAGAGGTAGATCACATTTGCTATTGATAGCAGCAATCTGGCTTTTATAATGCCTTTCATAAAGAAGAAACCTAAATGCTGTCAGTTTTAGAGCGATAACAGCCAAGCCCAGCGTGTTGGACTCGCTCTGTTCTGGGTTGAAATGTGAGAAGGCAAAGGCACCAGCCGTGCCTAACAACCTCATACAACCAGAGCATTCTTCATGCAGCCGGGGTATTGTGCACACTACTGACCAAGGAGTAACAACAAATAATTCTTTTGCCTCTGGACAATTTTTCCTTCAACAGAAAGATCCTGTAATCAAGCAGAATTTGCTTACAAGGCACTTCGAAAGACATTAAAAGCTAAAGCAGGGAGCAAAAATAAATCCCAGCACCATCATCCTGAGCTGATGTTAGCCCCTTTATCAATATCAATGTTTTTGTAATAAATAGGTTTGCTCTCCATAAAAAAGATTCAGAATCCACCCAAGGGGAGGAATGGGAGAGATACCTCGTTCTGAAAACTTCTTGGTGAATGATCATTTTTGGAAAATGTACGTGTTGCAGAACCCTGTCCTATATCTGTGAGCAAGAACAAAACCTCAAGTTCATCAGGAAAGGAAAAATATTAGCTCTACAGCTACCATTATTAGAGGCACAACTTGGCACTAAGGTTATCCAGTGACTCTCAAGAGGATGTGTCAGACCACAGATTCTTTCCCATGCTTGCTTGCTCTCATCCCTCTAGAAAAATTACGTCTGTAATTCTTTATCCAGCCCCCTCTCTATTCCCCATCTTTATGAATATATGCCCATGGTACTAAAAGATTTCATATGTATTTTTCATACAGTTTCACATCCCTGACTTCTCTTTAGCACTCAGACTGGGGACCTTACCTAAATCAGAAGAAAAGTAACGCAAGGAAAAGTTCAAAAGCAGGTGTGCACACTACAGGATTAACTGGGGGAACTCAAGAAAATGTGAATTACTATTCTCAAATTTTCCCTAAATCCAGTGACGACCAGAGCATCTTCAGCCATCGTATCATCATGCTGCTAGCCTTGCCAAGACTGAGCTCAACCACTCAAAAAGTTCCATAGGATTTCCAAGGGCATTTATCACATATGTTAAGTCATCAGGGATAGAATACTAATCCCCAGAAAATTATAAACTGAGCTGTCCTGTCAAATCTTTATTTCAGCAGCCAGTAGTGCTCTGCCACAAGATCTCAAGAGGATTTGAAACTGTCCCCTCAGCAGGCTGCCATGAATGTTTTGCTTCACTTTGAGAGAGCTGACTGGTATAGTTTATATGAGGTAAGTCAAACCAGCACACTCAAGGACAATTCTTCTGTGGACTAGATGCCAGAGAGGAGCACATGCTCTGGAACTGAAGCTTTGCCTATTTGAATACTGTAAAAAAAAAAAAAAAAAAAAAAGAACCAAAACCACACTTTACCTTCTTCTTTCAAGTGTTGATTTAGTCCTTTCAATCTTCTGATCAGTGATCCAAAACATATGCTAAAAACAAAGTGGTAGCAAGTGTAGTAAAGAGACAGAGGCCTTGGAAGTATTAGACAAATACTTTTTCATGGAAAACACATTTTTCTAGAGATTAGGGATGTGGTCTGAAGAGAGATACTAGTCAGCACAACACATCCGTCTATTTGCTAAGTCTGAAAGAAGAGCATCTGTCCAGCTCAAAAAAGGTAAAATGAAAACAACCTCATCCAGTTCTACAGAGAAAGATCAAAGGGGAGGGAGATACAATGTCTTTCACAAATAACAGAAAATATTAATAACCATCTCCAGCTTTTGAAGCTCTGTACATTCTAAGAACAAACATTAGAAAGACAAATATTTTTCTGCTTAATTGCTAACTTAGTAGAGTAACTTAAAAACCAAAGTAATTGGAATTATTTTTTCCTTATTAGCAACAAGAATAGAAGTTGTTGTAAAGCAACTTTAACATCTTGATATATATGACAAAACAAAAGTCACATTTGCTTCCAGAAATTGGGAAATGTGAAAATGGGTACAACGGGCATAGAAGAGATAGACTGTCATGCACTGAAGCTTCTTTGGGAAAGTGTTAACAACAACAACCATTTCCTTGTGTCATCTTCCAGTAGGCTAATTTTCACAGCTTGTCACTGAGGAAATGCCAGTCTCCAAGCACATCCAATGCAGAAGGAGACTCTTCATTGGAGAAAAGTAGGACACGCTCCTCTACATGCTGAGGGACACAGTACCTGTGAACAATGTGAGGGTCACATTCCTGAACCGCTTTGGGCTTCTAGGCTGGAACTTAGGACTTATGGGGAAGAATCAGTCAAACACAAGCTCAGTAGTGGGGATGTCAGAGTGCCAAAGTGGTCAATATCATCTTAAACGCATGAATTTAGGAATACGAAGACTGGATTACAAAGGAACAACATTATATTTCCATTAGGAACTGGAACAATTATTACCGAGTTGGCATACATGTTGGTAACATCAATCTGCAGAGACAGTTCGCAGACTAAAAATGGATAATAATTTTATCCTGTCATAATAAAAACAAACCTGGACTTCCCTTCTCTATCGATAGTAAAAGCTTGAGATTTTACCACTTTACATTAATTTAACAGTATGGTTTAGAAAAAAAAATACCCCTGTGTTTTACTATAGACCTTGCATTAGAGATTAAAAAGAGACAGATGAGACACTTGTTTCTGCATGCAGAGTAGCCCCTTCCTGTACCTTACACAACAGCCTGACCCTTCCTCCTCACAGCACAGCCAACAGACTCCAACAGCAGGCTCCAACTATCCTCACAGCAGACATTTCTCTCAACTAGCTAACCCACTCTTTTTTAACATCCATCCTTATTGGACACAGTTGTGACCCATTAAAGGCAAGGCTGTTCCTCCTCTTTAGTAATTAGTACAGCTGCAACTCATTAAGGGCAAAGTTGTTTGCAATCCATTCTCCCTGATTTATAAGATAGGAGGGAACTCATGTTTGCTTTTGTTTTTAAAAAAACCCAAGTTTTAACAGGAACACCTTTCAGTATACCAGGTTTCTCAGAGCCCCATCCAACCTGGCACTGAACACTTTCAGAGATGGGGTGGCAGGATGGGAAGGCAGGACTGAGAAGTGAAGGGACTGAAAGGACCTGTATAAAAAAACTAGCCTATGCCCTTCCCAAGCTACTTACTTTATGTGATGCTGCATGCACGAGCATTTAACCTTTAAACTTCCCCTAATGGAATTTACTATCATTAATGGCTTTCTAAACACCTCTCATTATATTTCATTTAGTGCTCACTCATTGTTCAGACTGGTTTATGGCTTGGTTGGGGGGAGGAGGTGTTTAGCATTAAAAAATGGAAGATACTAGCAGTGATAGGAGTGACAATCACTTAAATTAACATTTGATTTCTTAACTTCCACAGTGCTTATACCTTTCAGTCTGGTATTCTTTTAAAAACTCATTAAGGCTATTTTGTATTATTTTTCATTTATTTTGAGGAGGATAAAGAAGTACTGAAGCTTCCAGCAAGCTCATAATTTTGCAAATCTCTGCAACTGTACCTCTTTAAGCAACTTCCCCCCTTGAAGTCTGCTCTTTAAAGACAGAAAGACCATACAGCCTATTAGAATATAAAGCAGGATATAAACTGAATAGAGTAACTGCCAGATAAAGCACTCCAGGAATTAAATAAGATGAAAATGTTTCTTTCTGAATTCCTTTCAAATTATTTCTCTGTGGCAGAAAGAATTCAAAACAGAATCATTTGTTGAAAATTCTGGTAGCTGCCATCTATCAAGTTTGTAAATCTTTATAAATTTGCTAGTTAAAAGGAATGTGTGGTTTATATTTGACACTGGCAGAGTTCCAGGTACTATTAACCAGGCAATCCATTAACACTTGGGGAAAAAAAAGAAAAGAGAAAAACCAACACAAAATAAACACCCAGAAAAAAATTATGCCCAGGCTTGCATTGTTCAAAAGAACATTTAACTAGGGTTTATATGCACAAAGTAATCTGATCTGTTTCTCCTAATGTAATATGATATTTGTATAAAATACATTTTAAGTAACCATTCCAATAGCTACTAAATCCTTCAGCTAAATTTCAGCCTCTACACAGGGGAAATGTTTAAGACATGCAGCTCCAAAAATGCACCAAAAGGTCAAAATAGGAATTTTCAAGAACTTCTGCACAGGAATAGTAGAACACATTTATGGCAAGATCCTTCTTCTTCAGCTTTTCTTCTCCTTCTAAAAAACACCCATGACTGTGAACCACCATGACTCCATAAGGTCCTCATGATTCCACACTGCCACTGTAACAGTCATGTGAACTTATTGCTGCAGTCGGGGTCACCACTTATTGCCGTGGTCCATGCATTGGAAAAGGACTCTTGACAATAATTTCAGAAGGCTAATATGATTTATTAAAATGACTCCATAATCAGAGGATTTCGGGCTATAATGTGCTCAGGTACAGAGCTCAGATCTTCTTCCTTCACTGCTCTGTACCAGAATCTCTGGAATGCTTACAATATCAGAAAGATATAACAGTCCTTCCTCACAGGTTGAAGTAGAACCCATATCTCCCATTGCTAGGAGACAGGCAGAGCAATCTAAAAAAATGTCCTTGAAGAGCACACAGATATTTTGTTTACAGAAAGCGTATACAGAGTAAAAAGACAGCAAAATTGGTCTCCCATGGGACAATGGTCTCCCATGGGACATCTTTTCCTGCAGGCTGCACACAGAGAAACTTATGTTCTTGCAACATGAACTACTAGACATGTTTGTGCATATTTCAGGCAGAACCCTGAGTTATTACACCACACTAAAGAGAACCATGACCCCAGAAAGTAAAAACAATTTGGCAGGAGGCAGAAGTGGGAAGGTGGCAAATGTTTCCTCTCACTGCCCTCCACTGCATATTAAGACTGTATCAGTTCCTATGGGGTACACAAAAATATGACATCTCCTCTTTGTAATGACTGAGGCACGGACTCAGACCAGCAGGGAATCTCAATAGTTTATTCAAAGAAAGGAGCTGATTTTATACACTTCTCCAAGCCACAGTATTTCCTTACATGGTAATTCTCACTAAATGACACACATTGCCACATCAGCAACCCGCTTTCTCAGTGTCCCTGTATGGGGTGATCACACGCTGTTCGCCTGTCAGCTTCTGGCAGGCTCCTCTCTGCAGGGCTCTGCTGTGTGCCACCTCCTGCCCCCAGGGTCAGGCTGCTCTCTGCTGCCCTGTGCTTCTGCAGGTGTGTCCCACAGCTGTAACACTATTCCATCCTGCCTCTTCCCACACCTCCCAAAATGACTTTTCCATAATATTTTACTATATCTGGTCTGGTAAGAGAAATTTATTTATTGTCTTCTGTAAAAAATGACCATTGTCTTCAAAATGTCAAAAACGTTTAAAATATTTGGGTGTTGGAGGAGGCTCAGTAAAAGGTAGCTAAACTTTGGGGGAAACACTTAAAATTGTCTGTGTACCACCAACCACAGCTATTAAAGCTGTTAATTTTAATAATCATTTGCCTGGGGCAGTGTGAAGGTGTCTGTGCATATGTGCATGTCTGTGTTCATAATTCTTCATTAAAAAGTCACAGTGGTGATACCCTAGAAACACTTTATCTTCTTTTTTCCATCATTAACAGATTGTCAGCAAGGCAAGTTTCCAACATTGTTCCCCTTCAAAATATTGCATTTAAACAGTTCTTAAATATTTTTGGATTTTGAAAGCAAACAGATTATTCAAATCCACCTCAGCTTTTATTTTTCTACTGTTGAATAATAGTTTGGGGAGCCTGCACTCCTTCCTTATGTGCTCCCAGCAATGAAAAAAAATGGAAATACATGGCTGTTACTTGCTCTGGACAAGCTGTGTTTCTTGAAAGCCACACAAAGCTCAGAGAGCTGGAAGGGCATTACAGGAGTCAGTGGCACTCTCAAGTGATGGATCTCAAGGTCACATTTGGCCCTGTGCCTCAGAAGACTAGCCAAGAAAGGCTGAGAAGATTACCTTGGAAGTATGTAATTAAGTGATAACATCATTGCCCCTCTGCTTTGCAGAGCGATTCACTTGTGATGAACAATTTCATCTCCAGCCTCGTAACTGAGTCACTGAACATTCAACTGTCAAAGAACAAACGGGCAACAATATTACTGTTGTTGGAATTCCTAGGTGGAAAAAAAAAAGAAAAAGGTAAAACTTGCCATATGGAAACAACCAACTACACCCCCACCTCATGCTGAAATTGTAGCAGGTAAGAAGATTAGTGAAGCCATTTCAGTCTTATATTTCCATACAATCTTGTGCGAATTACAGAAAATAATAAAAATAATTACTTTTCAAAGCTTTCTTGACCTTTCTTCCAACAGAAGTTGGGCCACTCAGAAGACATTGCTCCCACATCAGCTTTTCTGCATCCCTAGGAGCACCTCATTTAACCAGGTCTGAGCAAAACCACAGAACTGGTGCCCAAGACTGTGGCTATATTGCCTCAACTTTGCCCTTCAAAACAAAGTACAACATATTCTGACCCAACTTACACAGGGTCAGAACAACAAGATTTTAATTGGAATACAGGGAAAAGGCAAAGCTCCTTCAAGACAGCATCAACTGATTTTTCTCTCTGTGTTGCCTTTCTAAAGGTCTCCTTTTGTGAGGAGGACATGCATGTTTCCACACATATATAGGATGTCACTTCTATGTCACTTCTATCTACCAGTCTGGTGGTGCTGAAATTCTCATTGTATAGAACAGAAAATGATGCATAAATTAGCAAAACTGAGGGTACCATCACTTCAGCAGTCTTGTCTTGCCAACACAAGTTGTGTGAAATATATTAATTCTGTGTGTTCTGAGAGCAGCGATTTTATTTGGGTAGTCTGCTATGAGAGCTAAGAAAAAAGATGGCAGTCCAGTGATGCAGCATGGTCCAGCTATCAGTAAAGAATTAAATTTTTCCAAGTTTCACTCTCAGTCCCTACTTGTAAGATTAGTTTATCTGTGGAATAAGAAGTGGAGAGAAAGTTCCAGTCCCACCTCAAACAGTACAGTGAATATTATTGCTAAAACATTTATGCCCTCGTTATGCTACTTGCTAGTACCTTAACTTGCTTTCTGTATCAGTATCATGAAAAAACACACCTAGAGTCCTAAAAGAACCAATCTCATCTTCTTGAGTTAGACATGTGGGCAAACCTAAGTTACACCAGATCCAAAATGATACCCAAATACTCTCATAATTCCAAAATTGCTCTGGTCAATGGCAATGAGAGGATGGGGTATGAAATTTTCCATACTTGAGCAAATGTAGTTTGCAGTCTGCAAAATCCCATGAGAATCTTACTAGCAAAGCTGGGCGTTACATACGGGCTTTCAAGCACAACTCTGATCTCATCAGAACTGAGACAATCTCAGCAAAACCAAAGTAAATATTTAGCACAGATCTGGTCAAGTTCTAAATATTTAAAACAAGGTTTTAAATTTAAAGTCTTGATCATTGGCGAAGTTGGAGCAAAATTTGATATATTTGCAAAATTGTGTAAGAAGTTATGGAACGGAATCTGACAACAAAAAGTATGGCCCTTTATAGTGGTGTTTGTTCTAAAATTTGAGTAGACAATTATTTCAGTGAGAAAATCCTACCAAGACGAGACAACTGTAGCTTTCAAAGATATTTTCTCCTGGTATTTTGGACAGTTGGCATTGTTTTGAAGTCTGAATACAAAGCAGTAACACAGAGAGGGAAAGAAAACACCCCACATGTCAGTGTATAACATCACACTGACTTGGTGGAACAATAGAAACACCATGTTGACTTCACATTCTTGTTGGAGGGAGAAATCTAAAAATATCTCCATGTGTTTTACAAACCAGGAAATATTTATGTGAATGATGAGCGGTGAAAGAAGATGAAATAAGAGCACATTAGAAAAAAAAATTCTGCACAAATTTTCATTTCATTGATAGCTGGAAATACAAGAATTGCTGTATGCACATCATGAACACATGTAGAAAAATCTACCAAGTGCCTAAGATCAACCCTTTATTGAATGATATTTAAAAATTATTCATTCTTACGATTGATAAAGTTCACAGCAGATCCATTCCTAACACTTCAACCTTCAGTCTGTGAAGTTTTGTCAACATAACACAAGTTATATCACTAAAGATAGATATATAGACCCTTAAAATTTCAGATCAAGCCAGAAAAACTGCATTTTTGAATTTTTTTATATCATCTCCTTAAAAGCCACAGGCCTTCAGCTAATAGGAAACAATCACCACAGCACAATCATCACACCCCACAGCAGTCACAGCTGTTTGTCTACATAGGGTAGTGGAGGAATTCTGCAGTCCTGCCTTGCCTGTCATCAGAGCAACTGGAGTCACTGTATATGATTCGGGTGTGCCATGACTCCTTGCCCATCCCCTGTCTGGCATTTCATTCCCAAGGGAACCACAGCACAGGGAGGGGGACACATCAGGTGTGGGTGTTTGGAAACAGTTGTCTGGCCCCAAATGTCAGCTATAGGCTCTGTCTTTTTTTTTCTTTTTGTTGAAGGCCAGTTGCACCCCAAGTTTAACCCCACAGCACCCACACTTTCACAGTGTCATGACTTCAAACTCCTCTGACCAGGTCTTCTGCACTGGGGGTGAGGTAGGAGAGAGATGCCACAGGGCTCCTTTTTAGCAAGGTCTTAGCAAGAAAGTCTAACAACTAGTGGCTTAGTAAAATAGCTAGTTTGAAACGGTTGAACAGAAAAAAAGTAGATAACAAGTAGTTCTCATGACCCTTCCCACACTGGGAACCTCACATTCATGAGGCATCAGACTCCCCCTGGATGGATGATGCACAGTGTCATCTGTGGAGAGGTTCCTCCTTTCTGGTCATTTGAGCTACTATGTAATTTTCTCACAAGGAAACAACCCTCTTCAACACTTCTGCTGTCAAACAGAAAGGATGTTGGCTTGAGAACTCACCATTGCACTGTTACTAAAAGGCCAGGCCTGACAGCTGCCAGTGGAAGATGCCCACAGGCTCCTCTGCTGCCATGAGGGGGCTGAGGTGATGCTGAAGCAAATTGGCTATAAAATCACAGAAACACAGCAGGTCTGCAGCCACCCAAATAACACAGAGCAGTCAGGAAAGACACATGTCAGAGATGTTAATTCTTCTTCACTTGCATGCTCATTCTTAATTGGAAGTCACAATTCTAGCCAATTTCTGATGGTTTTTTTTCATTTTCACAAACATGGGACTGCTTATATTAGGAAAATCCAGAGGCACTAGGCATTATTTTAATTCTAAGCTCTTAGAAAGTAATTTTCAATGCAAAGCATATTACAAGGAATAGAAATGAAAAGTAACTTACTATACTAAAAATAGTGAGAGAGGGAGAAAAAAACAAGTATCTCTTTGCAAGGGTTTGGATTCCCGCTGATAGAAAAAAAATGAAGCATTAAAGGAGCTGTAAGATTTATCCTTTGCAAAGGAAGGGGAAAAAGCAAATTCATGGCCTGTTTTTCCTTAGTATTACAAATACTTTCATGCTAATCCAATATTGGACAACACACTTCAGTGTTCCATGATTTTGCATCAAATCATGGGACGGAGGTCTCTGCTTTTTCTATCAGAGAATACATCAGCCTCAACAGCTACAGTGGTCAGCTACAGTGGTCATCACAGTGATATGTGATCAACATTAGCATCCTGATGTCACTGTGTCACCCATGCATGCATCTGATAACTGCTACTTGATAACAAAACCTGGAGCAGCACAATTTTGCAGCACAGATCTGTTTCCCCTGAGTATTCCTAAGGACTTCTGCAGGACCTATAGAGGAATGGACTCAGCACAAGTGAACATATATCATCAGATATAACACAAATATTGGAAGTCACAAAATGCAGAAGATAAATCTGAAGTGTTGCACTATCTCTATTCGTTATAGAAAACATTAAAGCATAGTGTTAAAAACCAGCGTAGCTTTGCCTCTTAAGCCTACAGGAAGCCTGCACTTTCTCAGGAAAACATTAATAGCAGCAGAAGAGTGAACCCTAGCCACATTTCTGCTTGCGGGTGTAAGTGCTGCATCCTTGTTTTCTACTGCAGAGTGAAATTCAAAGCACACAGTCAATTAAATAGAATGCTGGCTCCTATGACCTTCTTCCTTTGAAGCATCTGTCTGCAGGGCCATCAAAGGAGGCAACAGTTTTTGTTGTTGTTGTTGTGGCAGATGTAACAAATTCTGTCCTTCTGAAATATTCTAAAAGCTCACAAAAGGCCATAACAGTATGTGCAAGAGCTGGATGGGAGGAGAACATCAGCCCATCTTGCTGCAACTCCTGCAGTTGAGGCAGGATGGGCTGTGAAGGGGCCAGGCTGTTTGTAATTTAGCACTAAAAAGATTGGGATGGTTCCAAGTGTGGCTGAAGGATGAAGGAGTCTGTAGGTATTTACAGGCTCTTGAGGAAGCTCAGGTTTGGTGGAGATTGTACCAGAGGGCCTGAAACTGAGACATGCATGTGGCTTTCAGAGATGCAAGGTTGCTTTATTTCTCTGCTGCAGCAGGAGCCCCTTGCCTGTTTTCATGCCAGTTCACAGTGCTGCCAAAGGGACTGGAATACTAATATTCAGTGAAAGACCAGAATCTGATTTTTATGTTGTTCTTATTTCTTGTAGGGAAAAAAAAAAGGCAAAAATTATTTTGCACCATTTTCATGAAAGTTTTTCTCAGCTCAAAGTGTTACACTAAAGCACTAAAGAGGATCCTTTATTTGCCAAAGCTGTAAGTTCAGGTGGTCAAATTTGAGAACATAACAACAACACATGCCAAAGATATAGCCTAATTTAATAAATTAATTAATCTAAATTAATAACATATTTATTTTCTTCATTTTTGTCAAACGCAGTGAAAGGCTGAGTGCATACATCTGTGCTAGGCACTCTCTGTTAGACTCTTAGTTATAACATCTGATGGCAGAGATCTAAAGAGATATCTCTTAATAAATCTGAATACATCTATATGTCTGATCATGACCTGCTTAGCTTGTTAACAGAGCCTGAATCATCATATGGATAAGTGGTTTAAATGAGTAATTTTTGCTCAGATAAGTGAAGCCCATTAAATATCATGACAGGTTTTCTCCAAGGATTTGAAACTGACCCACATCTTACACACCAGAAGAAGTCATCATGTACCTCTTCTAACGAGAGTCACACTAATTGCCTATGCAGGGCAAAACAAACAGGGATTTTTAAAAAACAAAACAAAAACAACAAAATACAAAGAAAGAAAAGCAGACCATAGGCTCAGACTTGAGGTGGCATCCAAGCTCTTGCTCTGACCATATTAAGTATTACATCTCCAGGGCTGAGTAAAACCACAAATAGAAATAACCCTAACATCGATACCAAAAACAGTTTTTTAAAAGCTTATATTTATAACCCCAGCATAGGGAAACAGATTCCCTCTAATTTTTATGAGGAAAAATGAAGCTGATGTCCATTAGGTTTTGCTAAAAATACACCCCATTCTAAGGATCTGTTTCTCCTGAAATATATTAGATCTTAATTTCTTCAATCTATTCAATGCTTGGCTTTTGCACTACTGGTGCCTGCCTGTCATAGAAGTATGAATATTTTGGAGAGTGCTGAACAATAGAATAAAGCTCAGGAGGCAAAACATGCAGCAGGGCCATTACCTTAATTCATGGGAGCTGCATCAATTCAAGTCAATTGAGGACTTCACCAGGACAGCCTGCACTGCATTCAACCCCCAAGTGAAAATCTGGCATCCTTTTGAAGCCAATGGCAGAAAGAAACTACTGAAAAATCCAGATTTCTTCACATATGAGAGAGCTAGGTTAGAAAAACATGCTAACTCCTGAGTTGGAAAATCACTCCTGTTTATATGGGTAGCTTTTATAGACATATTAAACCAGAAAGCTGGTTTCCCTTCAAACATCTCTTTCCTGCCTGCCTTATTTCTTGCCATTCAGGCAAGGTTCAGATCACCCTAAATCCATACAGCGCCCTGCAATTTCCCCCTGGAGCTTCCCCATAAAGCAGGTCCTGAAAGCTACTGAGAAATCACAGGACACAAAGTACAAGTCACACTAGACTTTCCCCACCAATGACAACGTGTTATAGGTGAGGAATGTGATAGTTGGCTCTCACAATTAAGACACAGATATTATGTGTAGGTTAAGAGAAGTTTTGTAGATGTATAGCGATGTTATTGTAATATCTCCTCCCGTAGTCCTCTTTCCCCTCCCCCTTGTAATAGCCTTGGTAGTCAGGGCATTTGGGGAGGGCTGGCTTATGGCTAGGAGGTGTGACATGACAACACCTGACCTTCAATCAAGGTGTAAGAAACTAATCCCCACCAATGGACGGCAGAGAAGGAGTTGACTGACAAAACTTTGGGAGGGGCTAAGGGTATGAAAAGCGGAGCATCCATTTTGTAGACAAGCATGTGTCTGCTGGCCACGGAGACTCCGAGTGCTGTAATTTTTCGATATTTAGTCCTTTGCTGTATTTTTGTTACGGTTTAATAACCTTTATAATTTTAAAGTGAGCATCGTTTTTCACATAACCTAACCTTAAAACAAGTCTGAGAGGGATCTCCCAGCTTCTTCACAGGAGGGAAAATCCCAGGCACTGCCGGAGTGAGTTCCCCAACAGCATCCTCTAGTCTGGTTATTTCCACATATGACAGCATTTTGTCTTAATTCCTGTCACCCTTGTGGCTGACAGGGACTGTTTACCAGCTGGATGCACTGTCCTTGGGCCATGTTTCTAAGTTTTGCCGTGAGACTCACTTCTCTGAGTGGGTACACAGACTGCTGGAATCCAGGGCACAGAGAATGTTTCTCTGCCTGTTTTAGGAAGCCCTGATCTTCAGCAGAACACTGTTTTTAACCTCTGTCCCTGGAAAAAATTGCCAAGGCTCTGGGATGGGTTGGAGCATACAGGTGTGAACTAGGTAGTAGTATGCCCACCTGTTTTCTGGTGCTGCTGTGGGCTTTTTGCTACACTTTAACGCAACAACCCCTGCCCGCCTGCACACCTCAGGGCTTCTGGCGGCTCCAGAGTCTTTGGTCCTGGTTATTTGCCACCCTGGGTGTGCCCACCTCTGCTGTTCCAGCCTGCTGCACTGAGATTTCCTGCTGCAATCCATTCAGCTTCCAAGTAGCACTGAGACCGGCTGCTCCGCTTGAGTTTGCAAAGGAAGCCCCTTCTCTCCTCTCTCCCTCCCGCCGCCGGAGCCGCCATGTCCCTGTGGAGAGGCGGCCGAGCTCGCGCCACAGCGCCCCCTGCAGCCGCGGGGGAATCATCGCACCCGCCCTGCCCGGCCGGGAGCCACCAGCGCCCCTGCTGGCCGTGAGCGGAACTGCACCGAAGGGGAAAGTGCCCGCCGGCCGAGAGAAGGCTGCGGGTGGGTTTGTGCTGCTGCGCTCCGGCTGCGCTG
>VXAX01003869.1:0-35642 GCA_013399835.1 Leptocoma aspasia
CCCCCAAATCCCTGTTTTCCCCCCATATCCTGACCCCAAACCCCATTTCCCCTCCCCAGAAGTGCACCCGCTGCTGGGCGTGAAGGGCGACGGTAAATCCAAGAAGAAGCAGGCGGGCAGGCCCAAAGGATCAAAAGGTAAAGACAAAGATTCTCCATTTAAACCGAAACTCTACAAAGGGGACAGAGCTTCTTTGCAAGCTCTGGAAGGAGCAGCCAAGGGTAAAGTGCAGGCGGAGCTGGGCCAGCCCCTGACAGGTAAGGACCTGCTGTCACCCCCCTGGTGGCCTTGCTTTGTCACCCCCCGATCCTTAGAGGCCTCTTAGCTCCCCCAAAATCCTCCCTCCCCGCTCAGCTGCTGCCAAGGAGAGGCAAAATTGGATTTTTTGGGGGTGTTTGAATCAAAAATCGGATTCAAATCGGATTCAAATCGAGTTTTGTGCATGGGAGAATGAGGGGAATCCGTTCCCTCCCTCAGCTCCTGCAGAAATCTTAAGATATCTGGATTTTGGTTGATTTTTTGGGGAAAAAAATGGAGGGTTCTGGAGTTTTGTGGGTGCTGAGAGCTGTTCCTAAATTAAAATCTATTTAATTCCTTTAATTCCTTCCCTCAGTTCCTGCAGAAATTATAAAATATCTGGATTTTGGGGGAAAAATGAAGGGTTCTGCAGTTCTGTGGGGCTGAGCTGGGATTAAATTAAAATTGGTTTGATTGCTTTAATTGCTTCCCTCAGCTCCTGCAGAAATCAGAAAATATCTGAATTTTGGTTGATTTTTGAGGGAAAATGGGAATAGTGAAGGGTTTTTCAGTTTTGTGGGTGCTGAGAGCTGTTCCTAAATTAAAATGCATTTAATTCCTTCCCTCAACTCCTGCAGAAATTTAAAAAAATCTGGATTTCGGTTGATTTTGGGGAAAAATGGAGGGTTCTGCAGTTTTGTGGGTGCTGAGCTGTTCCTAAATTAAAATCCATTTAATTATTTTAATTCCTTCCCTCAGCTCCTGCAGAAATAATAAAATATGCAGGTTTGGGGTTGATTTTTGAGGGAAAAAGAATAATAAAGGATTCTGCAGTGTTGTGGATGCTGAGAGCTGTTCCTAAATTAAAATTATTTTAATTCCTTTAATTCCTTCCCTCACCTCCTGCAGAAATGAGAAAATATCTGGAGTTGGGCTGATTTTGGGGAAATATCTGAATTTTGGTTGATTTTTAGGGGGAAAATGGGAATAGGGAAGGATTCCACAAAGGAGCATCAAAAATGATTTGTTGATAAAAACACCCTGGGATAAAATTCAGGAGCTGCATTTCCTATTCCCAGCTGTGCTGCAGCCCTTGAATTCCAGTTTAATTCCAGTTTAATTCCAATTGAATTCCAGTTCAATTCCAACTGAATTCCAGTTTAATTCCAGTTGGATTCTGGTTTAATTCCAGTTTAATTCCAATTGGATTCCGGTTTAATTCCAGTTTAATTTCAATTTAATTCCAGTTCAATTCCAATTGAATTCCAGTTGAATTCCAGTTCAATTCCAATTTAATTCCACTTTAATTCCACTTTAATTCCACTTTAAACTCCAGTGGCTGCACAGCAGCAGAAATTTGGCATTTTCCTCCTTCACAGTTGCTGCAAACAGGGAAAAAATTTGCATTTTCCCCCCTTTTTTGCTCTGTTTTTCCATCTGCCAGAGCAGAACACCCCTGTTGAGACCTAACCTGAGTCTCAAACATTTCCCAGTTTTTTTTATTATCCAATTATCCAATTTCCTCCTTTTTTTTTTTTGTTTTGGTTTTTTTTTTTGGGAAAAGCTCCTCCAGGCCCAGCACAGAGAGTACAATTCTGGCTGCCCTGGTGATTTTTTATAAAGATTTTAATCCAGACCTCAGGCTTGGGATGGAGCCCAGCTCCAGAGATGGATTTTTTTGGATCAAATTCTGCATTTCCTTGATTCCAGCAGCTGCTGCCGTGGGTTTTAGCTTTTCCAGGAGTGATTTATTCCCTCTTTTCCTCCCCTTCCTGCTCAGCTCCTTGCTGTTGCTTGTCCTGATCCTTGTTATTCCCAGGGATTTTTGATGGGAGAACCTTGGGGATGTTCTCTGGGAATGTTCCCACCTGGAAAAATCCAGGGTTGGAACATCCAGGAACATCCTCAGGTGGGGTTTGGGTGGGATTTGCCTCTTGGGGGGGAATTTTGGGGGATTTTCCAAGATTTTCGGGTGTTTTCGAGGATGGCAGGGATCACCTGGATCCTCCCAGGGCTGGTTTGGAGCTGATTAATTTCGTGTTAATTATTGCTTTCATCACTGCTAATTAACATCATTAACAACGGAAATGGGAAAGGATCACGGCCTGGAACCTGAACTTTGGGATTTCCAAGGAGAATTCCAATCCTTGGCTTCCAAACAGTGCTGGATCCTTGGATTTCCCACCTTGGGAGGGGCTGGATGAGCAGGGGGTGCTCTCAGAAAAATGCTTTGATTTTTAATTACCATTTCATCTTTAATTGCCGTTTAATTTTTGATTACCATTTAATTTTTAATTAACATTTAATTACTGGGGGGTGCTGACTGTAGCTTTGTGCTCAGCTGCTGTCCCTAATTCCTTGTTTTCTGTGGAGCTTGGAGTTCCTTCCTCACTGGGAAATCCCATTCCCAATCCCTCTGGAACGTTCCAGATCCAGCATCAGAGCAGCCAATTAAATCCAGTTTAATTCCACTTTTCCTGCTTTTTCTGCTCTTCCCCCTCCTTTTCCAGCCCTGTTTGGAAGGAATTTGCTGTGGATTTGCTGTTGCTGCAGGAAACTCTGGGATTTATTTCCCTGCTTTTTAGGGATGAGATTCCTGAGCCAACCTGGGGGATTTGTTTTCCTCAAAAATGGGTTTAGACCCAAATTCCGCTGGATTTTCCCATCAGCTGGAGGTGGCAGAGCTCCCTAAAATCTGCTTTGGGGTGAAGGGAAATAGGGAAAAATTCCTGCCTGAAATGCTGAGGAGTTCCCAGAGGAACCCCTGGAAATGTCCAAGGATCGAGGTTGGAGCATCCTGGGATGGTGGGAGGTGTCCCTGCCCATGGAATGGGATGGGATTTGAGGTCCTTTCCCACCCCAAAATCCACATTTCCATGGAATTCCTGACCTCCTGCAGCCCTGAGCTGGGAGGATCCAGCAGATTCCCAGTGGATCCCAGTGCTGGAATCTCTGCACGCTGGGAGAGGGAAGAATCCATCCCTTGGCTCATCCCAAATCCACAGAATTCCATGGAATTCGCTCTTTCCTTAATTCTCTTTATGCCTTCTACCAAAATTCCCAAAATTTTGGGCCACCAGCTTTTCCTATCCTTCACCAACATCCTGATAAAACGAAATTTCATCCCTAAATCCCCTTTTTTCCCCCCAGACTTTGGAGTTTCATTGGTCTCAGTATATCCATGTGTGTTCCAGCACATCCCAGATTCCCATGGAATTTTGGATCCAGGCTCCCTTTCCCCTCCTGGCTGCACAGGGGAGAGTTTTCCTGGGGAAATCTTTGGGATTTCCATGTGGGAGCTGCCTGGCTGGGGTTGGGATTAATTCTCTCGTGCTGGCAGAAAATGTTCAAGTCAGATTTTTGTGTTAAACTCAGCTTTCAGCCTAACAAAAAAAAAAAAAAANAAAAAAAAAAAAAAAAAAAAAAAAAAAAAAAAAAAAAAAAAAGTAATTTCATAATTTTACAGTCTAGAATAAAACCCTCTGCTCTGGTGTCACCCACACTCAGGTGGGGCTTCATTTCCTTGGGTTTTGCTGGGAAATTTTGGGAATTATAAGTTATTTGACAGCAGGTGAGCTTGGGAATAAAGAATTTCTGAGCCGTGCTGCGCTCCTGGAATCTCAAATAAATCCCAGAGCTGTCAAGGAGCAGCCTCTTGGTGCTGAAATTTCAGGGTTTTAGCTACAAAATCTCACCCTCTCCCAGTTTTTTTCCTGCATTTCCCATTTTTTTCCCTGCATTCCCAGTTTTTTCCCCTGCATTCCCCATGTTTTTTCCCCTGCATTTCCCATTTTTTCCTTGCATTTCCCATTTTTCCCCCTGCATTTCCCTTTTTTTCCTCCTGCATTTCCCATTTTATTTCCCTGCATTCCCCATCTTTTTTCCCCTGCATTTCCCATTTTTCCCCTGCATTCCCCATTTTTCCCCTGCATTCCCCATGTCTTTTCCCCTGCATTCCCCATTTTTTTCCCCTGCATTTCCCATGTTTTTTCCCCTGCATTCCCCATTTTTTCCCCTGCATTTCCCATTTTTTCCCCTGCATTCCCCATTTTCCCCCCTGCATTTCCCAGTTTTTTTCCCCTGCATTTCCCATTTTTTTTCCCTGCTCCACGTGGGGCTCTCTGGTTTCTGGGAGCCCCTGGGTGGGGCTGTGCACTCATCTCTGCATCTCTGCTCTCTCTAGCAGGTGGTGCAATCTCAGAGTTGCTATGAAGACTCTCCCTTCTCTCCCTGCTCTCCTTTCCTCTCTTGGCTCCCCAGTGTGGAGAGGCTGGAATTCTCAGGCAGGACTGGCACAGACTGAATTCCAAGGATTCAGGGAGTGATTTTGGGGCAGGAATGACTCTGGAAAGAGGGAGCAGCCTCCATCCATCCTCCACGGATCAGGCGCGGAGAAGGCTGGGACTGAGCTCCAGCTGGGAATTTTGGGGACAAATCCCTGTCCCAAAGTGACCTGAGCCCCTTCCCTGCCACCTTTTATCTCCCAAAAAAAATCTCTCGGCATTCCCGGATGGAAGAACACCCCAAAGTGTGAATTTGGATTCCTGACTGTATCCTGCCAAGTGCCCCTTTTCCAGCTGGGAATTCCCAGTCCTGCCCAGCTTTTCCCTGGCGGAAGGATCAGGGCAGAGCCGCTGATCCCAGCCCAGATTTTCAGGAATTTCCAGGGGGATGTGAGGAGCTGAGGCCCCTCTGGAATCTGCCTTGGTTTTGTGTTTATTTTTCCCACTCTGCCAGTGGCAGAAGGAGCAGCTTTAGATAAAAATCTCATTTTCCAATTTTTTTTTTCCCCCCCAGCCTGTGATTCCCAAATCTCTGCTGGAATTCCCTCCAGTAGTTTTGTTCCTTCTCTTCCCTGGGAAATTCCCCAGGAATATCCAGGCTCCTCCTTCACCAGGAGATAAATTAAAACCAATTTTTTTTCTCGGAACTGAAACAGAACTTTTCCAAAGGGTTTCTGTTTTTCCCTACTTCTGGGTTAAAAATGGAAGCTGGCAGCTCATTCCCAACCTTCTGTTCCTTCAGGATTTCCTGTAGGAATGGGAATGGCACTTTCCCTGTCCAGCACCCACAGCCTGGCACCTCCTATCCCACACCGACATCTTGGTAAAAGGAAATTTCATCCCTAAATCTCCTTTTTTCCCCCAGACTTTGGAGTTTCATTGCTCTCAGTGTTCCCCAGGGTGGAATTATTGGGATTATCAGGAGCTATTTAAATTTCCTGGGTGTCCTGCAGACATTAAAAGCAGGAAGGGAGTTGCAAAGTGACGAATTTGCAGCCAGAACAGTGCAGATATAAAAATGGGGGGAGAGAAAACATTTGGAAATCAGAGGTTTTGAAATTTTTCAGAACTTGATGTTTCCATTCCCAGCTTTGGGTACATTTGAGTTCATTTTGTGAAATAGATGACCACGAGTGTAAAATTCTTTTTTTTTTTTTTTTTTTTTTTGGGTTCTTTTTGCTTGTGGGGTGACTCTGCTGTGCCAAACCCCCCCTGGGTGCTGGGCCTGACCCCCCAAATTAAAAATGCCCAGGCCAAGGTTCTGCAGGTTGGGTAAAAGCAGGGAATCCACCCCAAACTCAGCTTTCCCTCTGTACAGTGTAAATGCCCTGCCTTTGTGTATTCCCATCCTTCTTTTATTTCCTGCTGTATTCCCATCCTTATTTCCTGGTCTGTTCCCATTCTTATTTTATTTCCTGCTTTGTTTCCATCCTTCTTTCCTACTTTATTCCCATCCTTATTTTATTTCCCAGTTATTCCCATCCTTATTTTATTTTATTTCCGGCTTTGTTCCCATCCTTGTTTTATTTCCTGGTCTATTCCCATCTTTATTTCCTGGTTTATTCCCATCCTTCTTTTATTTCCTGCTTTATTCCCATCTTTATTTTATTTCCTGCTTTATTCCCATCCTTATTTTCTGTCCTGGTTATTCCCATCCTTATTTTATTTTATTTCCTGCTTCGTTCCCATCCTTATTTTATTTTACTTCCTGCTTTATTCCCATCCTTATTTTATTTCCTGGTTATTCCCGTCTGTATTTTATTTCCTGATTTATTCCCATCCTTATTTTATTTCCTGGTTATTCCCGTCTGTATTTTATTTCCTGATTTATTCCCATCCTTATTTTATTCCCTGGTTTTGTACAATATCGGATCAGCTCCTGCAGTGGTGGTGGTTCTGTGTTTGTAAATAAAGAGGTACCTTGCATTTCCTAAAATCCATGGGTAAATCATGGCTTTTCCATGGAAAAGTTGGGGGGTTCTGGCATGCTGGAATTTGGAAATCTTTCAAACACGCCGTTTTTGGGGTTTTTAGAGTATTTTTTGTTGGTTTTATTGAGAGAGTGCCCAGAGAATGGAATTCCTGGAGAATCTGTGGCTGGTTTGGAGCATCCTGGGATTGTGGAATGGGTGGGATTTAAGGTCCCTTCCCACCCAAACGAGTCTGGAATTCCCAGATCCCTGGAGCCAGGCTGGGAAAGGGGAGCTGGACACGGAGCTGGGAGGGGGACTGAGGGTGGAAAATCCTCCTGGAGCTTTGGGAACTCTTCGGTTCAATTTAAGGAGCGTGAGGAAGGGAAATAAATCCGGATATTTGTTACCTGCGGACGAACTCGGGAAACCCAAATCCCTGTGGGAATCCAGGGAATGCCCGTCAGGAGACTGATTATGGGATGCCTTTTCCATGAAATTGTGGTCAAAAACCATGGAGAGCGTGGTTCCATAGACCTGTGGGGGGTTCCTCCATCAAAAAACCTGGATTTTCCAGGGAAGAACGCTTCAGCAGTGCAATATTTTTTTTGGGATGCTTGAGCACCGCATGGATCCCACCGGAATCTCCTCTCCGAGCGATGGCAGCGTGGGAACAATTCCTGTGGATCCATCAGTGGAGGTTTGGGGTCTGATCCCTCAGGAATGAGAGCTCTGGGAGCTCTCCTGACTCCTGTGGCTCTTTCCAAGGCTGGGGATTGTATCCAGAGCCTCACCCAGAGCTTCCGGTGCCCTCAGCTCCCAGGATTTGCTCAGATTTCCCTGAGGGTTCTTCCTTGGAATGTTTGGGGCTGTTGTGCCCCAGCTGTGACATCAGAGCTGCTCCCATGGAAACACCTCCAGGACCTGGTGTGGACTGAAGCCCAACCAGCTCAGACTGGCCTGGATTCCCATGGATCAGCCCTAGTAGAGGTTGGAATGTTGGGGTTGGATTTGGGGAGTGCTCCAGACTCCTGGGATGTGTTTGTATGAAGTCAGGATTGGACAGGGCCTCCATGAGGAATTGGGGTTTTGGGGTTTCCTCGGACTCCGCAGCTTTATTTGGGAGATTCCAGCAGTAATTCCTGCTGGAAATTTGGAGTTTGGTGGGAAAATAGAACTGGAGCAGCTCCTTTTCCAGCAGAAATCCATCCAAAATTAAATCCATCTAAAATAATGTGGGAAATCTTAGGCGAGAATTTCACTCTGAAATGACTGAACACACCCAAAACTGATGGAATTTGGGCAGAGTTGGATTGGATCCAGGGGATCAGAACATCCTCCTGTCCTGTTCAGAGAACATTCCCAATGGGATTCCTGGAATTCCCGCCCTGCTGGATCCAGTAACGCCTTGCTGTGTCTTTTTTTAGTTGTGCCTCCAGCTCCACATCCAGGAGGATTTTCCCAGGTGGAAGGATTAGATCTGGTGGGATGTCAGAGACATCCCAAAGAACCTGGAAGATTCATGGAATGATTCCGGGGGGTTCGGAGTGCTGAGCCCAGACACGGAAACACCTGGAAGATGGAGCAGAGCCCCATCGTGGTGATCCTGCTGTGCGCCCTGTGCATTCCAGCGGCGCTTCCCTCGGAACCGGGATCGGACTCAGAGCTTCCTTTGGGATCAGAGCTTCCCTTGGAACCGGGATCGGGATCGGAGCTTCCCTTGGGATCGGAGCTTCCCTTGGAACCGGGATCGGGATCAGAGCTTCCCTCGGAACTGGGATCGGGATTGGAGCTTCCCTCGGGATCAGAGCTTCCCTTGGAACCAAGAACGGAGCTTCCCTCAGAACTGGGATCGGAGCTTCGCTCAGAACCGGGATCAGGATCGGAGCTTCGCTCAGAACCGGAATCAGAGCCTCCCTCAGAACCGGGATCAGGATCGGAGCCTCCCTCAGAACCGGGATCAGGATCGGAGCCTCCCTCAGAACTGGGATCAGGATCGGAGCCTCCCTTGGAACCGGGATCAGACTCAAAGCCTCCCTTGGGATCGGAGTCCATCCCGCCGGGGCTGAAGGTCACGGTCGTGGTGAACTCCACGCCCTGCAGCGTCACCTGCGGGCTGGGCGTGAAGGAGGAGCGGCTGTGCGAGGTCACCCCAGCTGGGGAGCGCCGGAATTGCTCCCTGGTGCGCTCCCGCTGCCTCACCGATTGGATCTGCGGCCTCCGGCACCTCAGCGTTCCCGAGGGAAAACCCCTCCAGCTCACCTGCCTCACCCCGGAGGCCGCCAGCCTGGAGGGACCGAATTTTGGCTACACCTGGAGGTTCGCCCCGGGGCTCATCACCACCAACGACCTCCTGTTCCATCCTTTCCGCAATCCCAGCCCTTCCCTGAGCTTCTCGCCGGTGCTGGAGTCGCATTCCGGCACCTACCGCTGCGACGTGCAGGTGCTGAGCTCCTTCCAGCTGGTCAAGAGGATCTACTTCGGCCTCAGGGTGATCCCCAGGGATCTGGTGGATCTCAACTTCCAGAAATCCCTGACTTGGGAGCAGCAGCTGGCGGCCAACGGGGAGGAACCGCCGGGAAACGCCAGCGGCACTGCGGAGTGGGAGCAGCGGCGGGATTTTTGGGAGAAGCAGTGGTTTTATGAGGTGGTGCTGGGAATTGGGAGTGGAGTGATCCTGGGGATCCTGTTCAGCCTCGCGCTCTGCTGCCTGGGCAGGATTTGCAGGAGAAGAGCAGCACGAGAAATGAACGGAGATTGACGCAATTCCCTGTCTTTGGCCCTTTCTTAGGGTTAGGAATTCAGGAATTCAGGGTGGGATTCTTGGGGTCGTGCACTCTGGATTTCGATGATTTTCCCCTTCCAACTCAGGGCATTCCATGGATCCCATAACTATTTAATGGGATATTTATAATTTACATTACATTACGTACTAATATACAATTTATTTGCAACAGACACAGTTTATAAATGAATATTTTTGACCACTTTGGAGCCTGGGTTCAGGGTGGGATTCTTGGGGGCATCCACTGCTGGATGCTGGATTTTGATGATCCTCCCCTTCCAATTCAGGACATTCCAAGGATCCCATAACTATTTAATGGGATATTTATAATTTACATTACATTACGTACTAATATACAATTTATTTGCAACAGACACAGTTTATAAATGAATATTTTTGACCACTTTGGAGCCTGGATTAGGAGTTCAGGGTGGGATTCTTGGGGGCATCCACTGCTGGATTTAGATGATCCTCCCCTTCCAACTCAGGACATTCCATGGATCCCACAACTATTTAATGGGATATTTATAATTTATTTTCAACAGACACAGCTTATTACTGAATATTTTCAGCCAGTTTGGAGCCTGGATTAGGAATTCAGGAGTTCAGGATGGGATTCTTGGGGTCGTCCACAGTTGGATTTTGGTGACCCTCCCCTTCCAACTCAGGACGCTCCATGGATTCCATGGAACTTAATGGAATATTTATAATTTACTTTCAATGGACACACCTTGTTATTGAATATTTTCGGCCACTTTGGAGCCTGGACATCCAGAACCTGTGCTGGATTTCCAGCAGGTGCCTCCAGTGGAATTCTGGGTTGATGCAGCCGGGATTTGGAGCACCCTGAGCCACAGCAAACAGCTCCCAGCTCCTCTAAAGGGCCTTTGCTTTACCTCGAGGTGTTTGGGGTTTTTAAATTTAACTTCCCGTCCTTATTCCTGTCGAATTCTGTTGCATTTCCTTAAATTCTGTCTTTCCAAGAATTCTGGGAGGTGGAGCTGCCCCAGGTCAGGGGTGAGAGGACTGAGGTGATTGTTGAGCCGGTGTCGATTCCCTCTGATCCGAGGGATGCCCCACTTCCCTCTGGAAGTTTATTCCCTTCCAGTTTATTCCCATCCTGGAAAAAGCATTTTCTGGGATGTTCCTGGCTCGTGCAGGGCAGGGAGCACTGGGAAGCAGGAGATGAGAGCTGGGGGTGTTTGATCCCCTCCGAGCTGAGCTCACCCCTAAAACCCTTACAGGAACAGCTCAGTGGGGTTGGGATCTTCCTTTTTTCCTGGTGATTAATGGGGATAAACCAGGAATTCTGCAGGGAGTGGAATCCACGGAGGGACTTATAAAATACCGGGGTTTTTTTCTATTTTCTTTCATGTTTGCTGTTTGTTCCCTTTTTTTCCCCCTGTGAGCTACAGGGACACCCAAGACCAGGGAAAACAACAGCACAGCTCTAACATAAAAAACTGAAAAATTCCCAAGTTTTTCCTTTTACCAGAACGACACAAAAATGCTTTGATATTGAAAAATATGGGTATGAAAGGAAATAATTTTATTTATTTGAATGAAAACCAAACCAGGCACTTTCCAGAGCTGATTCCCAGAGGTTTTGTTTTTTTTTTCACCTCCTGAACATGGAAAAATTGGGAATGACCCATCACAGCGGGCTGGGAGTTAATGGTTCAGAGATGCCCCATCTGCAGGACCCTCTCTGCTCTTTGTCATGGAAATTTCAGTGTCTTGGGCCCAGCTGGGATTCCCAAATCCAGCAGGATGAAAGCTCCGGCACAATCCAGCTCTACTGGGGAAGTCAGGGCGGGAGCCAAAAATCTCCTTCATCTTTGGATTGTGGGGTTTTGTAATTTCTGAGGGGAGCCAGCTGCCCAGAGCAGGGAAAACGAATCCGTAATTGGAGTTTTTATTTGGAGACCGAGGGCTGGGATGGCCACTGGGGTCCAGCTGTCAAAAGGGCCTTTAATGGGATTTTTTTTAGGGTGCTCTTTGATTTTTGAAGGGATATTAAGGATTGGGGGATGTTTATCTTAACTGGGGAAGGAAGGGAGAAGGCAGGAAAAGGGAATAGCAGAGGTTGGAGCTCAGTGCAAGTAGGGAAGTAAAAACCCTTGGAAGAGCATCCCCATCCCTCCTTTTTTCCCTGTCTCCCTGCAAAATCATCTTTTTTTAATCACCGCCCCTGAATTCCCACCATAAATGGCAGAAATTCAGAAAAAAATTGTCTCTTTCTGCTCTGAATTGGTGCCTGAACTCCTTTTCCCCAATTTTTCACCATCACCTGGAGGAAAGGATGGCACAGACTCCATGGAAACCCCGGGAACTCTGAACTCCATGGAAACCCTGGACTTTGTGGGAATTCTGTGTGCTCCCCATTCCCAGCTGGAGGAATTTCCATGGTCCTGAGCGTTAGGAAGCAATCAGGAGCTTCCAGGGCTGCCCTGGGCAGATCCAGGAGGAGCTGGGAGCAGAGGGATTGAGAAGAAATCCCTGGGATCCTCAGCCATTGGTGTCACTCATGGGATGGCAGCAGAAAAACCCCATAAATCGATTTTGGGGCTTTCTGGCTCCTCCATCCTCTGCTCCTGGAGTTGTTATCCCGTTCCCTGATGGGGTAGAATTCCTGTTCCACCTTTCCCTCTCGCTGCTGATGTCCCTCCCTGAAGAGTGACCAGGGCTGTCCTTCCAGAATGACCAGGGGTGTCCCTGCAGGGTGACCAAGTGTGTCCCTGCCAAGTGGCCAATACTGTCCCTCCAGAGTGACCAGGGCTGTCCTTGCAGGGTGACCAGGGCTGTCCCTGCAGGGTGACCAGGGCTGTCCTTCCAGAGTGACCAGGGGTGTCCCTGCAGGGTGACCAGGGCTGTCCTTGCAGGGTGACCAGAGGACACCTGATCCAGTCCCTGCAGCTCCTGGGGACAGGGCAGGAGCTGCCCCAGCACAGCTGAGCCCGGAGCTCCGAGACCTTTGGGATCACCAAAGGCTGGAGCTGGGTAGGGCTCCTTCCCTCTCTCCATCCTTCATCCTCCATCCTCTCTCTCCATCCTTCCTCCATCCTTCTCTCTCTCTCCATCCTTCCCTCTCTCCATCCTCCCTCCAAATCCCATTAATTCCACTTCTCTCCCTGTCTCTGCACACCTTTAACCCCTGGGCTGTATTTTAGGAAGTTCCAAGAGGTTTTAAGGAGGATTCCAAGCCTTTTCCTCTCGTTGGTGGCTCTAGCTGGGCTTTAAATGTAGATTTTTGTCGTTTCCCGAGGTCTGAATGCCGGATTTGCAGGTGCAGATCCTTCCCCGTGGCTCTCCCAACCCTGGATCAATGGAATGGCAGAAGGCACTGCCCAAAACAGGGCTTAACAAAGCCTGAGCTGCCCTGTCTGGAGAGGGATTTCCCTGCCACCACCTGGGCTAAAAAGGGCAAGGAAGTGGCATTTAAAGGGAAAACTGCAGGTCGGGGCCCAGCCAGGAAATTCCGGGATCGGGATTGCCCAGGCTGGCACTGTTTTCTCTGGGATTCAGGAATCACAGCCAGGGAAGAGTCCCTAAAAATCACCCTTGGGATGGAACCAGCAGCAACACCAACCGATTCTCATTAACTTTGGTCAACTGCTTTACTGGGAGACAGAGATTTCAACAGGCAGCATCGATTCCCAGCCAGTCCTGTGGGTGCTCAGCTCAGCATTCCTGCTTTTCCCAGCCTCTGGAGTGGAGGGGGCTCCTCAGCATCCCACTGCTTCCTTGGGATGTCCGGCAGCCGTCGGAGCCGGAATCCAGAGCCTCTTCCTGGCTGGATCTCAGCCTTTGCAGTCCCAATCCGAGCCTGGAATTTTGGCTGGATGAATTCTCAGTGCAGGGAGATGAATCTGAGTCCGAATTTTCCTTCTTGTCCCAGTGGTGGCTTCCTTGAGTCTCCCATTCCTGTTTTAATGTTGCTATTTTTTAAAACTCCTTCTTTAAGCCCCTCTGAAATTGGATTTATTGACACCTCCATTTTTAGGCAGAGCTGCCTGAATTAGGGATTCTGGGAAAGGGAAATCCCCTTCTCCCCAGGCAGAAAGGAAAGAGGCAAACAGGGTGACAGACCCACCCCAAAAGCACGTGGCATATGGGAAAACACGGAATTTGCAGCTCACAGCTGAGACAAGCACCAGGCTGGGGCTGCAAGTGAACACCAGAGTTGTAAAAAAAGCTTTTCAGGCTTTTTTTCAGGCTGGGGCAGAGCTCGATCCTCCCGTGAGTTTGTCTCCTTGGGTTGGTTCCTGCAGGATTTGGCTCTTTTTTGTGGGAAAAAGGATCAATCCCGTCCCACAAATGCTCCGAGCTGGCTGTGGTGGGATGGGTGTGGAACGTGCTGGTCCCTGAACTCCTCAGTCCCCGTCCCCCCACGGAATTCACTGTACAGAGTTAAAAAAAAAGTCAAATTTAGCAGTCTGGTTATCTCATACATGGCTTCAATAAGGCAGAAAACCTATGGATACAGTGAGGGGGGTGAGGGGGGCAGTTGGCTGCAGAATTCCCGGAGAATTCTTCATTTTCCTCATTTTCCTTAAAAAACATTTAATTGGTTAAAGACCCATGTCTTGTATGAAAGCTTTTGTTCCTCCAAACCAAAAAAAAAAAAAAAAGAAAAAGCTGTTTTGAATTTCTTCCTCCCTTCCAACCACGTGGTCCAATCCTCTCCTCCCGCGGGGCTGCCCCGGTCCCAAAGTGGGATTTGCGTTGTTCCCACGGGATCAGGAGGAATCGTGTCAGGAGCTGTGTCCGGGGCCGGTCAGAGCTCCAGGGACCTCACCAGGGCCACCAGCAGCAGGGAGTTGGTGGTGATGGCCACCACGTGTGGCACTGGCCTCGTCCCCGAGTCCTCCACCATCATGCTCGTCCCTGGAAAAACAAGGAGCAGGGAAGGGGCGGCTGTGGGGTGGTGTGGAGACCATGGGGAACTTGAGGGAAGTGGGGTTTTGTGTGTGTGCTTGGCGCTGATAAAACTCCTGGGAATGCTGGGAACAGGAATTTGGGGGGTGGGCACTGGGAATTCACCCCTGGATTTAGGGAGTTTGGGGTTTCAGTCTTAGTGGAAAACTTAAATAGTTCTATTTGTTAACTCTTGGGAAGTTGGGTGTTGTGGGGTGTCGAGGCTGCAGATCCTAAAGCTGGGTCAGGCTGGACTGAGTTTGGGAAGAGGAGTGGGGAGAAGGAGAAGAGTCAGGAATTCCTGTGAGTGAACAGCACAAGGGAACCAACGGCTGATTGCAGGAAAAAACAATTCCAGAAACGACCAGTTCTGGATCTCAACCTAAAACACTGCGGGAGGATGTTGCCCCATGGCCCTGGAAGGGACAGTGGGATTTAAAACACGATTTATTGGGATTGTGCTGTGGCCAGGACGGGAGGGGTGTGACTGAGTCCTTCCTGCTTGGCAGGGGGAGACAGGAGGTCATGGATGAGCTCCAGGGCCTGTGGAGAACCGTGGAAAGGGGAATTGGGGCATGGAGAGGGTGGGGTCAGAGGAGTGGGTGTGGCCAATGGAGTAGGTGTGGTCTGGGGAATGGGTGTGGTCAGAGGGGCAGGTGTGGCTGGAGGAGCACGTGGATAGGTGTGGTCAGTGGAGTGGGTGTGGTCAGTGGAATGGGTGTGGTCAGAGGAATGGGCATGGTCAGCGGGGTGGGTGTGGCCAGAGGAGCACAGGTACCGCTGTTCCGGAGGATGTGAACTTCTGCCGGGGTCCCGTCCCCACCCGGTCCGGTCACCCGGATCTGGACAAAGGCATGAGTGAAGTCCTCAGGGATGGGGATGTCGATCTGGCTCTTGCTGGCCAGGTACAGGGTGGGGGCCGAGTGGGAATCCTGCCTGTAGAGCATCTGTGGGCAGAGAGAACGCTGAGTTCGTGTTCCCTGTGATTTCCTTGGATCACATCAGGAGAAGCCCAGCCACGCTGGCCATACCTTGTACCCCGTCACTGCTGACTCGTCTGCCTTGGCCACCACAGGGTCCCACTTGATGCTGACTGTGGAGCCGGAAAAAGTCCAGGAGATGTTCCCAGGTGGCCTTTTTGGTGCTGAGGGATGCAAAACCAGACAGGGATTGGGTAAATGAGGGAGTGAGGAGAAGGCTGTGCTGGTTCCAGCCATCCCCTGAGCTGTCACCACTGTGGGGCATTCAAAGGACGTCAAATGAGCACCAAGGTCAAAGTTTGGGTGATTTTGGGGGATCCTGTGGGGCTTTCAAAGAACATAAAACAAAAGCACCAAGATCAAAGTCTGGGTGATTTTGGGGGATCCTGTGGGGCTTTCAAAGGACATCAAACAAGAGCACCAAGATCAAAATTCGGGTGATTTTGGGGGATCCTGTGGAAAGCGGAGGGGTCAGGCTTCACTCACGAGGTCTCGTGGTGGTGACATTGGTGGAGGGGCTGGGGGGGCCGGTCCCTGCCCGGTTGTAGGCTCGCACTGACACGTGGTAGTCGGTGTTGGGGTTCAGGCCGGTGACATGAGCCGATGTCACCAGGCCCGCTGTCCTCACTCTGTCAGCCGCCTCCTCTTTGTCCCCATCCTTCCAGTACCGGATCTGCACGGAAAAGGACAGGATGGGTTTAGGAAGGAGAGGTCTGCAAACCCCGAGTCAGCCCACCCTGAAGGGCCTTTGGGTGTTTGTTTCCGTGTGTTTTGCTTTGTGTGTGCCCAGGAATGAGGCCACGGCCTCCTGGGAAAGGCAGGCAGGAAAAATGGGATGATTCCCTTTAATGTCTCCTGAGAGAGCAGTGCCAGCCCCATTAGAACCACGTGGTGTGAGAATTATCCCCCACCTCTGGAATCAAAATGCTGTTTCCTTTCACCTCACATAACCCGGGGGAATTTTCCTTGCTGGGCTCTCAGGGTCTCCCATTCCCATTGGAATCTCCTACCTCGTATCCCAAAAGCACTCCGGTCACTTCTCCCTGCTCCACGGGCTCCCAGGACACATCCATCTCCGAGGACAGGACAGACTTGGCAATGACCCTGTAAGGAGCTGCTTTGGGTTCTGAAAGACAGGAAAAAAATCCTTTTCCTGACTTTGGGCCCCGTCGGGAATCGTCCCGCAGCATCATCCCGTGGGCAGACAGCTGGTGTTGTGTTAGGGAGCGAGGGGAAGGGATTTAGGGACTTAGGAGGACAAGCAGGGCCACAGCTGTGAGCTCTGGGATCCGTGTCTGCCCCGAGGCTCTGGGGCAGTCGGGGCTGGGCTTAGGGAATCGTCACTCTGAGGGCTTGGAGGAGTAGAGGAACGTGCTGGAATCGCTGTTCTGGGAGCCAAAGGGGCATCCGAGCTCCTGGATATGGATCTGCAGGGATCTGGCTGAGGAAAGGCGGTGGGCTGGACAAAACAGGGAATTCTGAGTCTGTGCAGTCATGGGATGGTTTGGGTGGAGGGGACCTTAAGGCTCATCCAGTGTCACCCTCTGCCATGGCAGGGACACCTGCCACTGTCCCAGGGTGCTCCAAGCCCTGGCCTTGGACACTTCCAGGGATCCAGGAGCAGCCACAGCTTCTCTGGGAATTCCATCCCAGCCCTTCCCCACCCTCCCAGGGAACAATTCCATCCCAATATCCCATCCATCCCTGCCCTCTGGCAGTGGAAGCCATTCCCTGTGTCCTGTCCCTCCATCCCTTGTCCCCAGCCCCTCTCCAGCTCTCCTGGAGCCCCTTCAGGCACCGGGAGGGGCTCTGAGCTCTCCCTGGAGCGTTCTCCTCTCCACGCTGGACATTCCCAGCTCTCCCACTGCTCTGTACCTTCCTCTGCCGAGTACACGATGGCCGTGAGGCTCTCGGGGCCCTCCCCTTTCCTGTTGTAGGCCTTGATCTTCACCTCGAAGGGGGTGTAGGGCGCGATGCTCTCGTTGCGGTACACGAAGTGCAGCGACTCCGCGTGCGGCACCCGCGCCCTCAGCCAGGCCTGGCTGCCCTTCCTCCGGAAGGACACAATGTACCCAAAGCCATCCCCGTTCTGGTAGTCCCGCAGCGTCGGCTGGGAAGAGAGAGGGAGCCTTGCTTTGTCCAAACCAGCCTTTGGCTCATCCAGACTGGGACGGTGGCACTGATTTCCCGAAGGAAATGTGCACTTGGTCCGTCCAAACCAGTCCTTGGCTCAATCCTGTGTGCAAACTGGGATGGCAGCACTGCTTTCCCCCCCAGAAAATGCCACCTTGGTGTTTTCCCTGTGCCCAACTCACCGTCCAGGTGATGATGAGCTCGTTGGGAGCCCCTCCGCCGCCGCCGAGCCCGGACGGTGCCACCGTCGGTGCTGTGAGGTCCCCAAAGGAAAGCAGAGTTTGGGTTAAGGAGGTGGGAGCGATGGAGAGGAGCACAAACATGGGGGGACACCTGGGACACTGGATGGGACAGCTCTCAGGAAAGGACTGGGCTCTGTGGAATTCCACCTTGTTCCTGACCAGGTTATTTAGGGGCATGGGACAAGGATTTGGTGTCCAAGGGGACAAGGATGGAGCTCAAAAGCAGGGATGTGGAGGGGAGTTTTATTGGGAAGAAGCTGGTTTGCATTTGGTGGGTTGGGTGCAGTTCTCCTGCTGTCCTCCCATCCCTTCTGTCCAAGAAGCTGCACACGGAACAAACATTCCCAGCTGGATGTAGCGCTGGGAAGCGCAGTTCTAACCCTGCTCATCTTCGACACAGAAATGGGCATAAAGGTGGAAAATTCTGTGGTGGCTTTAGCTCCAGGAGCTCTCCAGGAGACGATTCATCCCTTGGGACCATCCCGGGCAGGGGCAGGGACCTGGGGTTGTCTCCACACCCACCTGCTTCCTTGGTCCGGATTTTGCTGGAGGGCAGACTGGGCTCCCCAATTCCCAGGATGTTGCTGGCCAAGACCCGGAACTCGTAATCCATCCACGGGATGAGGTTCACCACCTGCGCTGTCTCCGCGTTGCCCTCGATATTTATGGGATCTGTGAAATCCAGTAACACCAGAGGGGAAGGAATAGAGCGAGGAGCAGCATGGAGCCAGGCCTGGCCAGTGGCCGGTGGCCTCGGTTGTCACCAGTGCCACCGTGGGGACACTCACTGGTGCGCATCTGCTTCCATTGGCTGGACAGGAGGGTCCGGGCCTCGATGAGGTACCTGGCGATGGGGCTGTGGTTGTCGAAGCCGCGGCTCCAGCTCAGCTGGACGCTGGTGTCACCGATGTCCCTCACCACCACCCCCCCAGGCGGGCCTGGAGGTCCTGGGGGGATGGGAAATGTGTCACTGACAGGAAGATCTGGAGGTTTATCACTCTGTGCATGGTGCAACTCCTAAATTCACATCAGGACTTCCTTTTCTGGAAGCTGGGAGGCCTCACCACTAGCTTTAGCCTCTGGAAAAGCTCCTAAGCCCGGCTGGAAAGGTTGGAAAAGACTTCCAAGATGATCAAACAAATCAAATTTAGGTGAAAATAAAACCCACTAGGCCATATCACGGAATTACTGGGTGTGAGGTGGTTACAAGGGCAGAGCAGCTGATGGCACGGGCCGTGTCATTGCTCCAGGTTTGTCAGGAGTAGGGAATGTTCCCACAGGGAATTACCTCGGACGGTGAGCGTGGCCGACTCGGACGCGCTGTCCACCACGGTCTGGGCCGTGCAGGTGTAACGCCCCGAGTGCCGCAGCTGCGCGTTGGAGATGCTGAGGTCCCCGATGGCCTCCTTCTGCAGGGCAACGGGAGAACACGGTGGGGACAGCATCAGAAGGCGCCCGGTCACGGGCCAGAATTCAGTGTGGTTTGGGTGGTTGGGTTGTGGTGGAGGTGGAGAAGAGGGAGATGGGAAAAGATTCCCCCATGGGTGATGGAGCTGGATGGATCCGAGATGGATCCAGTGCTGGCCAAGGCTGAGCCTGGGCTGTGTTTGGCTTTGGATGGTGATCAGAGTGATCAATGAGTGATCACTGGGCAATAATTGACCAATCATTTTGTGATCATTGAGTGAACATTGAGTGATCATTGGGTGATCATAGAGTTACCATTGAGTGACCATTGAGTGACCAATGAGTGATCATTGGGCAATAATTGACCAATCATTTTGTGATCATTGAGTGAACATTGAGTGATAATTGGGTGAGCATTGAGTGACCAATGAATGATCATTGAATGGTCAACGAGTGATCTGTGAGTGATCACTGATTGATCACTGAGTGGTTATTGAGTGGTCAACGGGTGGTCATTGATCAATCGAGTGATCACTGAGTGATCTCTGCCTGCCTTTACCCACAAGCCTTTCCCTTTCTCCTCTAGTTTAGGAGGGGAATGTTCATGGAATCATGGAATGGTTTGACTTGGGAAGGATCTTAAGGCCCATCCCATTCCACCCCAGCCATGGGCAGGGACACCTTCCACTGTCCCAGGCTGCTGCAAGCCCCATCCAACCTGGCCTTGGACACTTCCAGGGATGTGGAATTCACAACCATTCTGGACAAAGTGATGGAGCAGCTTTGGTGGGCACAAACACACAAATAACGAGTGTGGAATTAATTTTCCGTCCTTTCGGATGGTCCGGAATTCCCTCTGGACTCACTGCGCTGGCTCGCCGGTAGTGCCCCTCGGACTTGTCGAAGTCGATGGGGAAATCATCCAGGGACCAGGTGAAGGTGAGGTCCATGGTGGGGTCGTGGGACGCGTGGCACTGCAGGGTGAGGTTCTCACCCACGTTGATGTCAGCGCTCGATGGTGCCAGCGTGATCTTGGTGGCATCTGCAGGGAACCAGCGGGAAGGGCCGTTAGGTGCAGATGTCCCCATCCCAGCATCCAAACCATCCCTTCCAGCTCCTCATCCCGCTCCACCAGCTGGAGCTTTACAGGAGGAAGAGGAGGGATTAGGAAATGGAAACGCTTTGCTCAAGGGCAGTTTGCTGGTGGGTCGGGCAGATGTTTTGCTGCTGAAATCACTTTGATTCCCTGATTATTCTGGGTTTTGGGAGTATAAGGAGAGTAGAAAGATCACATCATTCATTCTTAGCCGTTTCTTGCTGGATTGACCCCAAATGAACATCCCTACCTCGGACAGAGAGGATTCCTGTGCTGTTGGCTTTGCCCATGAAGTTCTCGGCAAAGCAGGTGTATTTTCCCTCATCGGATTTGCTGATGTTCTGCAGGATCAAGGTCCCATCGGCCGTAATTGTCACCCTGCAGAGGAAGAGGAGCCGCACAAAGGAATGTTAACAGATCCACTTGTGCTGGACATTTGGGAATTTCCACTGATTTTGGAGAAACCGGGGACAAAATCAGGCTGAAAAATATCATGTAGGAGTTTGCTAAAGAAGAAATTAGAGGACTAAAAAAATTCGGGGATGCAGCAGCACATTTGGATCATCGAGTCCTGTCTTCTGGTAAAAAAAAAAAAAAAAATTTAGCTACATTTTCTAGGTGGAAGCTGACTTTGTGCTGCTACCTGCTGCTGTTGACCAGGAGTTCTGTCCCTTTGGTCCAGAGCACGGTGGCTTTTGGTGCTGCTCGTGGTTGGCACGGGATGATGACCTTCCCACTCCGGGCTGCCGGGATCAGGCGCTTCACCGGGTTTAGTCTAAAATCTGGAGCTAAGGCTACAGGGATAAAAAAAGAGGATTAAGGCACGATTAGAAACGCTGCCCTGGGGGGAATTTCAGCGCCGTGCGAGTGGGAATTGATTTGTTGTTGGATGGCTCAGTAAGAGAAGCGAGGCAGAGTCTGGAGAGCAGGATAAGGGAAGAATTCCTCGGCTGCTGGGCAGATCCTGACGCCTGCCAGGCAGGAATTTTGTGGCACACGAGTGGGACGGAGCGATGGGAATGACCCTAACAAGTGCAAGGTCTTTGAGAGACACAACAACAGCTGCTTTGGAACATGTCGAGGATAATCTCTTCAATATCCTGACCAATGCAGACATCCAGCTTGCCTGAAACTCCTCCTGGAATTGCAGACGGAATTGGGATTTACCTGTTGGCCTCGGTGTGTTAATGTTGAGCAGTTGGTGCTCAGGGCCTTTAATTTATCTTTGGCATCTCCATGAGGAGATAAACTTTTGGACTAAGGTGGAACAAGTTTGGCAGCAGTTCAGCTCCAGTCACCATCCATCAAAGCAGGTGGAATGGAGGCTGAACTCTTTTTTTTGGACCTCTTTCCTCCAAAAAAGAGGAATTTGTAGTGGAAGAGAGGCTGTAGTGCTGCTGCTGGGTGTCCTGTCCACTTCCTGTGGCTAAATGGATTTTTTTTGTTCACTTTCACACAGAATTTACACAGGATTTAAAATTTAAAGGCCTGCACAGTGTCTTGTTGAACCATTTCAGTGGAGAGCGAAGCAGTTTTTGCCTGCTCTTATCTCACTGGGACATCACAGCGTCAGGACCACATCAGGATATTAGGAAGAGATTTTTTTCAGTGTCCCATTGGAACCCAGAGCTCTGGGAAAGGAGGAATTACCTTGCACTGTTAATTCAGCACTTGCATAAACTGTGCCATGCTTGTTCTCAGCCACACACTGATACATGCCAGAGTCCTCCAGGACTAGCTTGGAAAATCTCAGCTCTCCACCGCTCACTTCGATGCGGTTCTGTGCAAACAAGAGGATGAACCCATTAGATGAGAAAAACAAAACAAAAAATGGAACTCAGTCCTCAGGTGGATCAGGGTTGAGTTTCGTCACAGACTCCTCGAGGCCGGCCTGGTTTTCCATGGGGGAAAACACAGGATTTTTTTTTGTGTCTGTGCGGTCACTCCCCCTCGCCGCCTGCTCTGCTTGCCGAGACACCTGAGCAGCAACGTGCAGGTGACAGCAGGACAGGCACGAGGCGCTGTTTGTCCTCCCTGCTGGCCGGCTGTGAGTCCCTGCAGCTGCACGAAGCAATGGCTGGGATGGCAGTGCCAGGAGAAGGGGTTTGGGGACGGTGCCATCGCTTCGCAGCCCGATGGGGGCACATGGAGGAGGGATGCGGGGTGAGAACCAGGGCAGGGATGCAGGAGCGAGGCAGGAGGAGGGGCTGGGGCTGGAGGAGCGGGATCAGAGCTGGTACCTGGGACACCAAGGGCTGCCCATCCCGCAGCCACCGCACCGTGGGCCGGGGCTTGCCCGAGGCCACGCAGCTCCAGCGCAGGTCGGACCCGATGTCGGCCTCCGTGTCCGAGATCACGTCCAGCCAGTCGGGCTGGGCTGCAGGGGACAAGAGAGAGGGGGCAGAGCCAAGGAGCTCAGCTGAGAGGTGGCGGTGCCAGGCTGGCAGAAGGATGTCCCCGTGCCAGTCGTTGGCACAGCGGGATCTGCCACGGGAACAGCCCCGGCCGTTTGTGCAGTGAGAGGCGCGGCCGAGTCCTGCTGCGTTCTGCTGCAGGGCAGAATGCAGGGCGGAGGAATTGGTTTCTCTTCCTAAGAGTAAATTCAGCCATTCCTGAATCATCAAGTCATGGAATGGTTTGGGTTGGAAAGGAACTTCAAGATCCCCAAATGCCACCCCCTGCCATGGGCAGGGACACCTTCCACCATCCCAGGTTGCTCCAAGTCCTGTCCAGCCTGGCCTGGAACACTTCCAGGGATGGGGAAGCCACAGTCCCTGTGCCACCATCCCCACCCACCCTGTGCCAGGGCCTCACCACTCTTACAGTAAAGAATTTCTCCCTGATACCTCCTCTAAACCTTCCCTCTCTCAGCTTCGGGCCATTCCTGAACTTCAGGAAAAACTGGAATCAGGCTGAGGTAACCAGGTTAAATTTTTTAGCTTGACTAGATCTGGTTAACAGCTCAGAGCATTACCCCTGGTGGAAGCTCCTCAGGCTTGGAGAGGATCTTGAGTATAAGCCAAGTTTGATTTTTATCACTCTCCTTCCTTCCCTGGTTCCCTGATGTTTGCTGTGATGATTTTAGAGCCTGTCAAGAGCTCCCTCTCTCCTTGCCACAGCCCAAATGTGCCCACTGAGGAAAGATTTCCCTGATCTCTGCAGGTCTTGGTTGGGGCTGGTAAGGGGCAGGATTAGAGGGGGTGGTTTTAGTGCCAAAATCTCAGATCATTGTCTGGGGCACCGTGGTGTGCTCTGGGAAGTTAAAATGTGTTCCCTGGGTGAAGGACACAAGGCGGTGTCCCCTTGGATGAAGGACACATGTTTAAATGTGTTCCTTGGATGAAGGACACATGTTTGGATGTGTCACCTGGATAAATGACATGTGTTCACATTCCCTTGGATGAAGGACACATTTAATGTGTCCCCTTGGATGAAGGACATGTGTTCTTCATCCCATTGGATGGAGAACGCTTTCCTGGGTGAAGGACACGTGTTTAAATGTGATTTTTGGATGATGGACACATGCTTGTGTGCCCTTGGAAGCAGGACATGTGTTCAATGTGTTCCCTGGGTGAAGGACACATATTGAATGCGTCCCCTTGGATGGACACATGCTTGTGTGCCCTTGGAAGAAGGACACATTTTTGGATGTGTCCCCTTGGATAAGGGACAGGTTTGGATGTGTCCCCTTGGATAAGGGACGTGTTTGGATGCGTTACCGTGGATGATGATGCGGCCCTGGTGGGTGTCCCTCCCTTTGGCGTTTTCCGCCTCACACTCGTACGTCCCCTCATCCTCAAATCCAGCCTGCTGGATCTGCAGCAGGGGCTCGCTGCCGATCCACTTGGAGGACTGCGGCCCATCCAGCTTCCTCCACTTGATCCGAGGCACGGGGCTGCGGGAAAGCCGATCCAGTGACTCCGGGCTGAACTCAGTCCCCGCGTGGCCACCTCGCTCCTGTCCCACTGCACCTTGGCTTCAGCCTGTTCCTCCCTTCTCCCATTTCCCTCCATCTCTGGTCTTCCGTTGGAGGTGTGGAAGTTCTGTTGTTCCCTCCCCATCCCTCAATCCCCATCTTGATTCCCATCCCAGTCCCAATCCCCATCCCCATCCCCATCCCATCCTGATCCCCATGGATGCTGCACTCACTTTCCAAAGGCGAAGCACTCCAGGGTCACCACCTGCCCGGTCAGAGCGTAGGTGTCCGCAGGGAACCTGGCCTTGATGCTGGGTGGGAACTGCCTGGTGTCTGCCACAGGGAAAACACTGCTCAGGGGACCTGGGTGACACCGAAATGCCACCCAGGGGGTCTCAAAGGGCAGTGGGACCCATGAGGTGACTTCCCAAACCGTTTGTGTGTTTGGGTGAGGGGACAGAGGTTTCATTTTCTTTTTCAGACAGCTCTTGCTGAAGTCTCTAAAAATCTCTTTAAATGTCTCAGGGCTCCGTAATTCCCGAGAGTCACAGAATCCTGGAATGGTTTGGGCTGGGAGGGTCCTCGGGTGGGACCCAGTCCCACCTGTGCCATGGACAGGGACACTTTCCACTGTCCCAGGTTGCTCCAATTCATGTCCATCCAGGCCTTCCTCCTGTTTAATTCCCTTTTCCCTGTACCAGAATTATCCTTTAAAAACAGAGAAACGCCATGGATGGAGTGGAAACAGGAAATCTTGGAGAGAGCTGCTTCCCTCCCATCCCAGCCCATCCGTATTTCTGAAGCTCTTAGGAGAGGCTGGAGGGTGATTTGGGCACTGTGGAGCCCAAAGGCTTTGCAGGGCTTTGTTAATTCGGATTTTTCCCATGAGAATTGGCATTTTTGGGACAATCCAAGAGCACTGACCCTCTGCAGCCAGGCTGAGGCGGGAGAACTTGCTGAAGACACTCTTGGTGATGAAGTCGATGTGGCTCGTGGCAAAGCAGGAGTAGTTGCCCAGGTCTGAGGCCTCTGTCTTGGCAATATAAAGGTTGCCCGTGGTCTGGGAGATGAAACGTCTCCCATCAGCCGGGATGAAATTGGGGAATTCATTCAGGAGCCACCGGTAGGATAAGCCTGGGGGAAAAAAGGAAAGGAATAAACTGGACAGGTTTGTCCTCCCAGGTGGGATGGACCCAGTGGGATCCCAGGCTTGGGTGGGATGGATCCAGGCTGGAATTGGTCTTTCCATGGGAGGAAAAGGGAATCAGCTGCGCTGGTTGTTGTGTCCTCCTGGGTGGGATGGACCCAGCGGGATTCCCGGCTGGGATTGGCCCTTGCATGGACACACCCAGTCCCGCCTCTGCTTTGTCGCATAACAAACTCCGAATTAACCCCAAATTTCATTCTCTGAAATTCCCAGAAAATCTGGGAACCCCGTGCTCTGCCGTGTCCCCCTTACCTGGGTAGTGGGGCGGGGGCCTGCAGGTGAACATCACCCCCCAGCCCTCAGTGATCTTCACGGGGTCCCTCTCTTCCGCCGAGAATTCCTGCAAAACTGAACAGGCAGAGTGAAACCTGGACAGGAAAAAACAGCTGGAGGAACCTCTGCTCTTTCTCTGCCCCTCCTCGGGTGGGTTTGTGCAGAGGGAGATCCAAAAATACCATTGGCTTTCTCCATAATATTCCAAATTCTCCAAACTCTCCAGATTTCTACGGAAGTGCCAGGAGATTTCTCCATGGGATGATGTGTCACAGAGATTATCTCCAGCCTTTTTCCAGGCAGGCTCAGTTTAAGCCTGGCCTAACTGTGGTTGTGTTTAATTTACCTGGCGGTGCCAAACTTACAGCCAAAGCGGAGCGAGGCTTCCCTGCTCACCACGGTGCCCCTGGAATTGGATGCCACGCACTGGTAGGAGCCGGAGTCCTTGGCTTTCACGGGGTTGCTGATCACCAAATCCCCGGCCACCAGCCTATAGCGGGAATCCGGCTCCAGCTTCAGCTCCGTGCCGTTCATCTTCCACCTGCCGCAAGAACCGGGAGCGGGGACAGGGATAAATCCCCACGGCCACGCTCATAGGGCTGGGCCTGGTGGGATTCCAGCTGGAGGTGGATTTGGATCTGAGCTGAGGTGGAACATCTCAGAATTGTGGGATTGTTGAGGTTGGGAAATCCCTTTGGGATCATCGAGTCCAAGCTGAGCCCAATCCCCACCCTGAGCACTCAGTGCCGCCTNAAGGAATCTCATTCCCAAGACAATAATCTTCCATATATAGACGTGGAAGGGAGAAAGCAGAATTCTGGATGTTTTTATCCCGTTCCAGGTTCAGGTGCAGAGGGAGCTCTGAGCTCACCTGTAGGTCGCGGGAGGATTGGCCCGCGCTCGGCAGGCCAGGGTGACCTTTTCTTCAGCCGAGCCCTCAGGGAAGAGGGTGTGGGACGGCTGCTCCTCGAACACCGGCCCGTAGCTCCTCGTGCCGCTCTGGGCTTGGCACCAAACTGCAGGAGAGGGGAGAACCTCAGCTCCGCTTGGCTTTTCCTAAAAAATCCTCCTTTTCAGTTTTGTAGGGTGTCCCCAGCAGCGAGGAGAGAAGGAGCAACGTGACAACAGCACCCCATCTGTCAGCACAGCCCGGCCCTGCTGCGGGAACACAACCTGCCGTTCCCACCGAGCATCCTGCAGCATTCCCGCCCTTCCAGAGGGACCAGCATCCCTGGAGACTCGTGGAGGAAGGAGCAGGGACCTCCTGGAATGCCACAACTGGAGCTGGGAATGTCCCCTTGTCCCTGGGCTTCCTCCTCTGCCTGCGCAGGCTTTGGCTGGTTCGTTCTTCCGAAATCCCCTCCTGGGTGAGGGAGGAGAGGGGACAACCAGGATCTTCATGGCTCTGGACACACCTGGCAGGTCCCCTCTGTCCCTGCAGCTCCACTGGCTCCTGACACCTCAAACCAGTTGGTTACTGGTGTGGAAACCAGAGCAAACCAGTGCAAACCAGTAAAAACCAGAGCAAACCAGTACACACCAGTGCAAAACAATGAAAACAAGTACACACCAGTGCAAACCAGAGCAAACCAGTGAAAACCAGAGAAAACCAGTGCAAACCAGTGCAAACCAGCAAAAACCAGTACACACCAGTGCAAACCAGAGCAAACCAGTGCAAACCAGTGCAAACCAGCAAAAACCAGTACACACCAGTGCAAACCAGAGCAAACCAGTGCAAACCAGAACACACCAGTGCAAACCATTCTGTTCCATGGCTGGGATGAGCCTGAAGCTGCTTTTGGGATGTCGAGACACGGAATTGACTCTGGTTTTGAGAACGAGGAGGAACAAGAGGGACAAAGGCCCCACCTGCCTGATCCACACCATGCCTGGGCCACCCTTTGGGGACAATGTGCCACTGGAAAGTGCCAGCTGCCCTCCTGTCTCAGACAAACAGCAAATCCCAGCAGATCCCCTTCTACATAGGGGAATCCCAGAACCCCAAACTGGTTTGGGTGGGAAAAACCTTAAAGCTCATCTCGTTCCAGCCCTGCTGGGCTGGGACAGCTCCCACAGCCCAGGGTGGTCACTGGAAGGGACACTGGGAGTGAGAGCCTGGCAGAATCAGCCTGGAAATCTCTTCCTTGCAGGAACAGACGGTGGGATAATTGCCAGCACGTCTGTCCTCCCTGTCCCTGTCCCCCTGGAGACGCCTGGCCCTTATCAGGGAAGGAGCCACCAGCACTGATAAGCTCCGAGCTGTTCCCCGACTCCGGGATCCTTCGCTGCTCTGTAATTGAATTAATGAGCGTCTCCAGCCCGCTGTGCCAACACCAATCTGTCTCCTTCCCCCCTGCTCAGCGGGGCTGCTCCTGAATGAAGCGATTCCCGGGAGCAGGATGTTTTATGGAAGAGTCACACAGTCACAGAATCACTGGGTTGGAAGAGACCTCCAAGATCATGGAGTCCAGCCCAGCCCCAACAGCTCAGCTAAACCCTGGCACCCAGTGCCACATCCAGGCTTTGTTAAACACACCCAGGGATGGTGACTCCAGCACCTCCCCGGGCAGAACATTCCAGAACTTTATCACTCTTTCTGTGAAAAATTTCTTCCCAATGTCCAGCCTGTATTTCCCTTGGTGCAGCTCGAGGCTGTGTGCTCTGGTTGTGTCAGTTCCCAGCCCCAGCTGAGCACAGGCACCTTTCAGGGGTCGCAGAGAGTGCTGAGGTCACCCCTGAGTCTCCTTTTCTCCAGGCTGAGCACCCCCAGCTCCCTCAGTGGTTCCTCACAGGGTTTGTGTTCCCAGCCCCTCACCAGCCTCGTTGCCCCCTCTGGACGTGCTCAAGGATCTCAACGTCCTTCCCAACCTGAGGGGCCCAGAGTCACTTCCAGCCGGGAATGGCTGGGGGTCAGCGGGATCAGCCTCTGACCCGCAGCTCCCGGGGTTTGCCTGGCATTCCAGGAGGGGGATGGGATGGGATGGGATGGGATGGGATCCATGGGATGATGGGGTGGGATGGGATAATGGGATGGGAGCTCTGGTAATTGGCTCTGGGCTGGGAGCAGCTGCTCCCCGTGTCCCTGCTCCAGGCAATTATCCCAGCTCCGCACGGATGTGCTCACGGGATGGGCCCCGGTGCCACACAGGGAGCCTGGATTCTTTGGAATTAAGGAAAAGCAGCGGTTTTGAGGTTGTTTCCCCTCCCAGCCAGTGCTTCTAGGATAGTTCCATTCCTGAAAGGAAAGCTGGAAATTTTCTCCAGTTTGGGTCAGTGCTGAGGGAGTCCCGGCTGGAATAAACTCTGCTGATTGGGGGGAAACCAATAATGAGATAATGGGGAACTAATGAGAAAGAATTAATTGTGTGCTGATAGATGAGTTAATTGTGCTCTGATAGATGGATCCAGGCTGAACAGCTTTAACTTTGAGATTAATTAGGGAGCATAAGGTAAATAATTTCTATTTATTTAACAAATAAAATATCTATTGGTACCACTCCCATCCCTGCCCTTTCCCGTAGGATTTTTTATTCCAATCAAGCCAAGTCAGGCTCGTCCTCCCTCCTGATCCCACCTGGAGCCCGTGTCCCCTTGCTGTCCTCTGCTGTCCCTTTATCCCTGCCAAGGTTATGGCTGCCAGTGCCAGGCATCGATTTCCCCACTTGGAATCGATGCCAGGAGCTCAGGTGAATTTTAATCCACAATTCCAAGGTGCTGGGGGTGAAACGCTTGGATTTCGCTCATTAAACAAATCAGGGGTTGATTAAAGCAGTAGTTGAACAGTTACGAGGTGGGGGATAAGGTTAAAATTAAGAACTGATAAATCCCAGAACTTCTGAGACTGATCTGGGCTCATTCTGCCACCCTAGAATTCCCAATTTTTAATGTTCCCAATGCAGGATCTGTCCTGGAGCTCTGGCATTTGGAAAACAGGGAGAAGACAGGCACAAAATAAAGGTTTTTAAGCCAAATTTCAAAGGAGCGGAGTGACCTGCCCAGAATTTTCCGTGTTCCATCCAGCTGGGAGAGCTGAAACGATGGGAAAAACCCCACCACGCCTCTGGAATCACCTTCAGTGTTAGGGGAAATGCTAATTAGCACTGAAATGATGGGAAACAGGTGAAAGCAGAACACCTGAAAGTGAAGATTTGGAGAAGCAGCTGCAGGGAGGTGACTCCAAAGCCTCCCTTTTGGGTTATTTTGGGGATATTTTTAGGAATATGATGAGAGCCAGGCCTGGAAAGCTCGGGTGTGCAGGAGGCTGCACTTTGTGCTGAGCCCAGGAAATTATAAATTTCCTCGGTGGAATGTTTTCCAAGCTGAATTCCTTTTTCTGAGGACATCCACAGCACGGCCCTGGAGCCTCTGGATCACAGGAGGGAGCTGGGCAATAAATTGGTTTTGCAGGAAATTTATGCCCAGAATCCAATTGGATTTGGGGTTTTTTTGGGATCAGCTCTCTGAGGAACCAAGGCTTTATTTTGGGTTGTTTCTAACAAGCATCTTCCTGAGGAACAAAAGGTCAGGGCTTGGATTCCCAGATTTTCCAGAGGTTTTCCCGACTGAACAAGGGCGGGGGAGAGTTTGGGATTTTAGAGCAGTCTCTGTGCACTTCAGAAGCTTTAAATATTTAAATCTCCCTCCAGACTTGGGCATTTTGGCTCTTTTCCCTCTCCATAACATTTCCCTGAGCTTCATCCATCGCTCCCACCCTTTTGTCCTGATCCATCCTCGTATTCCCAGGATTTCTCCCTGTCCCAGCTGCCCTCGGAGCTCCGTGGCACCATCAGCCAAAGGTCAGTGAAAATCACCCTCCCAGGCTTCCCAGGGTGTGATTTTTGGGGGGGTTGCCTGACCTGACCTCAGGTGGCTGATGGGAGACCCCAACTCCGGCCGATTTCCGAGCGGGATAATTGCCTCGGGATCCAGGGCAGCCCCCCCTGCCTGGGCCTCCTCGGGATGCAGAGAACATTAAAAAGGTAATTAGATATTTATGAGGATGGGCCAGCAGGCTCTGCCCGGGGTGATGGATTGGCTGGAGGACATTATCCAGTCTCAGCTGGAGAGGAAATGTCTCCCTGCGGAAAAGGGACCTGCAGGGAGCAGCCAGAGCCTCCCCGAGATCCAGGGGTGGGCCCTGAGGTCTGGAAATGGTCCCCAAAATCCAGAAATGCTCCCCAAAATACAGAAATCGTCCCCAATATCCAGAAATGGTCCTTGAGATTCAGAATTTCTCCCTGAGATCCAGGGATGGGCCCTGAGGTCTGGAAATTATCCCCAAAATCCAGAAATGCTCCCTGACATCCAGAAATGTCCCTGAGATCTGGAATTCCTCCCCGAGATCTGGAAATGGTCCCTAAGATGCGGAATTTCTCCCTGAGACCCAGAAATTTTCCCTGAAATCCAGAAATGTTCCTGAGATCTGGGATTTCTCCCTGAGGTCCACAAATATTCCCCAAGATTTAGAAATGGTCCCTGAGACCTGGAAATCATCCCTGAAATTCAGAAAAGCTCCCCAAGATCTGGAAGTTCTCCCTGGGATCCAAAAATGCTCCCTAAGGAGCAGGGGGATCTTTTCAGGGAATGGCCAGCAAGGAATCCCTGGAAAAAGCTGGATGAGGAGTGGAATGAATCTCACTGGCAGGAAGAAACTCCTCCTGCACCTCCCTAAATCTGGGTTTAGAAAGGGGGGAATTGTGTCAAACATTCCTGGCCTGGAGGGATATTGGGAACAGCACAGACGTGGAGCAGCCCATCCCAAAACCAGGCGGAGATTTGGGATTCAGCAGCGCTGCATCCCACGGGCAGGAGATTCCCGGTGAATCCCGGGGGATGTCCCGCCCCCGCCGGTCCCTCCCGCCGCTCCCACGGGAATCTCTTACCCAGGAAGGTGCCGACGGCCAGGGAAGCGTGGATGAACCCAGCGGTGCCTCCCATCCTGCGCCGCGTCCTGCGGAGCCTCTACGGGCACGGGGGGACGGCGACCCTGGGGGGAGACACACAGCGGGGTCAGCGGGACCTTTCCAGCCCCAGATATTCCATGGTTCTCAAACTCTCTCAAATTCCAGAGGTTCTGGAGTTTGGGGTCAGCAGGGCCCTTCCAGCCCCAGATATTCCATGGTTCTGTGGTTCCAGAGGCTCTGGAGTTTGGGATCAGTGGGACCCTTCCAGCCCCAGATATTCCATGGTTCTGTGGTTCCAGAGGCTCTGGAGTTTGGGGTCAGCGGGACCTTTCCAGCCCCGGATATTCCATGGTGCTGCTGTTCCAGAGGCTCCAGAGTCCAGCTGTGCCTCCCCGCTGGCCACCAGCCCGAGCCAGAGTCACTCCAGGGCAAAATTCCAGCGGTGCCCGGAGGAGCAGGAGCGGCTGAAGGAGCTCTTTTTGTCCCCATGGGACAAATCAGGGAGGGGAATTGTTGTCCCTCCTCCTTTGCTATTCCCCATTCTTCCCCCCTCCTCTGTAAATTCTCCTTTCCAAGCGTTTTTCATGGAAAACACCAATGGGATATTGGTGGGGAGAGAGGAGGGAGGAATAATTTGGGTTTTTGTGAAAAATAATGAAAATATCAGGAAGGGATTCTTGGCTGGTGAGTGTTGGGATGCCCTGGAACAGGATTCTCCATCCCTGGAAGTGTCCCAGGCTGGGCTGGACGGGGCTTGGAGCACCCTGGGATAATGGAAGGCGTCCAAGCCCATGGCAGGGGTGACACTGGGTGGGCTTTAAAGTCCCTCCCAACCCAAATCACTCCAGGATTTGGGGATTCAGTGACAAAGGGATCTTTAACTGAAACTCTTTAAGAGCATTTCCTGATGGCCTTTCCAGTCTCCTCCACCGGCTCCCAACAGATTCCCAAAAATCAACCCCCGAACCAAACCCGGAGCTCTTTGTGCAGCCCGGAGCCCTCGGTGGGAGCAGCCCCACCCGCAGCCCCTCTCCCCACGGAACTCCAGCAGGGATTTCGGGCTGGTTTCTCCCTCTTTGTTACCAAACCCTTTGGAAACGGTGCACGGAGCGCTCCCCCCAGCCCGGCAGGGCCTCGCTTCCCGCTGCCCTCCCCGGAACACCCCGGCCAGGAGCTGAAGATGCTGCCAAGAGCTCCTGGGCCGCTCCTGCTGCTCATCCCCCTGCTCCAGCTGGTGCTGCTTCCACTGCCGTCCCTGCCCATCTGTCCGCCCCCGAGCCCCTCCGAGCAGGGATTAGCCCATCCCAGGGGAGGCTCTGCCCCTCGCCGACCCCCCCTCATTACCGGCAGCACCTGAGCAAACAGCAGAGCCCGGCTCGGCCCCCCGACCCCTGCGGGCTGCAGGAACCAGCCGTCCTCTTTGTGTGCTCACCCACACACAGGGGTTTGCTGCCAGCAGCCCAAAATCCAGATTTTTATCTTGTCTGGGTCCGAGGGGTGGATCCCAGAGCCGGGAGCCGGGCAGGGGACACAGGAAGGGGACAGAGAGGGGACAGAGGGAGGGGACACACAGGGGAATGACAGGACGGGACAGAGGGGATAGGCAGGAGGGGATAGAGAGGGGACAGATAGGGGACAGAGAGGGGACAGAGAGGACTGGCAGGAGGAGACAGAGATAGGACTGAGAGGGGACTGAGAGGAGAGGACAGAGGGGACAGAGAGGGGACTGGCAGGAGGGGACAGGGGGGGGGCAGAGGGAAGGAACATACNAGGACAGAGGGAAGGAACATACAGGGGAATGACAGGACAGGACAGAGGGGACAGGCAGGAGGAGACAGAGAGGGGACAGAGGGAGGGGACACACAGGGGAATGACAGAGGGGACAGAGAGGGGACAGAGAGGAGACAGCCGCCCTCAGCCCTGCTGGGATTTTGTTCCCTGACAGGCCCCAAAACAAAGCTGGAGCTTCATTCTCCCGGCTGGCCGGGGAGGGAGGGAGCGCTGCCAGAGGGAGGTGGCAGCTCCAGGTGGGAGAGGCACGAGCTGTGGCAGGGACAGGGAATTTGGGGACGGAGCGCAGCGGGGCGGGAGACGCTCCCACGCAGAAGCCGCTCGTTCCAGCAGCCCTGGAGCGGCTCGGTCACATGGAGTCACTTGATGTCACCGAGAATCCTGCCCCAAACAGCGTCCCGAGCCCACGGCCCTGCGGCCAACACTGTCCCTTTGTTCCTCTGGCCTGTCCCTCCGCCCTGGGGACAAGGGGCAGCTTTGAGCCGGGCGCGCTGTGGGGTTGCAGGAGATGCCAGCCCTGCGCTAATTAATGAGTTGACTTTTCCAAATCTCGGCAGTTCCCTCGCTCCGGGGTTTGGCAGAGGCAGGAGCGGCGGAGCTGTTCCTGCACCAGCGGCTGCAAATTAAACTCGGGGAGTTTTTGCTCCGGCGCTTCCAGCCCCGTTTTCCGAGCCTGAATCCTCTGCGGAGCCCCGGGAGCTGCCTGGGAAGGCTCCGGCTGCAGCTTTGCTGTCTTTGTTCCCTTTCCCCCTCACACTTTGAAAACAAACAGGAAAGGGAGAAAGGGAAAGCTGGATTTTGTTAGTTTTTTGTGGAATTCTGGACTGGTTTAGGTGGGAAGGGAGCTTAAATCCCATCCTGTCCCACCCCCTGCCACGGGCAGGGACATCTTCCACCATCCCAGGTGGCTCCAGCCTGTCCTTGGGATGGAGCAGCCACGGATTCTCTGGGAATTCCACCCCAGCCCCTCGTCACCCTCACAGCCAGGAATTCCTCCCAATATCCCATCTAAACCCGCTCCCTGTCAGCTGAAATCCCTTCCATGAGGAGGCGGCAGCGGGAGGAGCTCGGGGTTGGGCCCGTCCGCCCTCCTGGAGCTGGGGGCTCCTTGGGGCAGCTCCGAAATCCAGGGAATTTCTCTGACATTCCCTGGATTTACCAGCACTTTGTGCCGCGTTTGAACGAGAGCAAATCCCGTCCCGCCTCTCTCCCTGATCCCTGGGATCTGTTCGGGATGAGGGGAGGAATTCCTGCCATGCCTTTCCATGGGAATACAGCCCCCAGCACCCCTCTGGCTTCCCCCTCTGCAGCCAAGCCAGCCTGGGATCCTGTTCCTACCGGGCTGGTTGGAATTATTCCATGATTTTCCCATTCATTATTTAGGATGCAAATCGCGGCTCCCATCCCGGTTCTGCCGGCTCTCCCCATCTGCTCCGATCCCTTTCAGCCGCCACATTTTCCCTCCTCACTCCCTCGTGTCCATCCCTCCACCCCTCCAGATCCTCCTTCCCAGGTTTTTCTTCCCAAAACCCTCCGGGAAGTGGAGCACTGCAGGTGGGATGTGCGGGGNAGGGGACAGAGAGGACTGGCAGGAGGAGACAGAGATAGGACTGAGAGGGGACTGAGAGGAGAGGACAGAGGGGACAGAGAGGGGACTGGCAGGAGAGGACAGAGGGAGGACAGAGGGAAGGAACATACAGGGGAATGACAGGACAGGACAGAGGGGACAGGCAGGAGGAGACAGAGAGGGGACAGAGGGAGGGGACACACAGGGGAATGACAGAGGGGACAGAGAGGGGACAGAGAGGAGACAGCCGCCCTCAGCCCTGCTGGGATTTTGTTCCCTGACAGGCCCCAAAACAAAGCTGGAGCTTCATTCTCCCGGCTGGCCGGGGAGGGAGGGAGCGCTGCCAGAGGGAGGNCGGGAGCGCAGCGGGGCGGGAGACGCTCCCACGCGGAAGCCGCTCGTTCCAGCAGCCCTGGAGCGGCTCGGTCACATGGAGTCACTTGATGTCACCGAGAATCCTGCCCCAAACAGCGTCCCGAGCCCACGGCCCTGCGGCCAACACTGTCCCTTTGTTCCTCTGGCCTGTCCCTCCGCCCTGGGGACAAGGGGCAGCTTTGAGCCGGGCGCGCTGTGGGGTTGCAGGAGATGCCAGCCCTGCGCTAATTAATGAGTTGACTTTTCCAAATCTCGGCAGTTCCCTCGCTCCGGGGTTTGGCAGAGGCAGGAGCGGCGGAGCTGTTCCTGCACCAGCGGCTGCAAATTAAACTCGGGGAGTTTTTGCTCCGGCGCTTCCAGCCCCGTTTTCCGAGCCTGAATCCTCTGCGGAGCCCCGGGAGCTGCCTGGGAAGGCTCCGGCTGCAGCTTTGCTGTCTTTGTTCCCTTTCCCCCTCACACTTTGAAAACAAACAGGAAAGGGAGAAAGGGAAAGCTGGATTTTGTTAGTTTTTTGTGGAATTCTGGACTGGTTTAGGTGGGAAGGGAGCTTAAATCCCATCCTGTCCCACCCCCTGCCACGGGCAGGGACATCTTCCACCATCCCAGGTGGCTCCAGCCTG
>VXAX01003873.1:0-35188 GCA_013399835.1 Leptocoma aspasia
CCTTATTATCATTCATAACAATGATGAGCTATCTAAAATCAAACAGCTTTTTTTAGCAATTATAATTTACCAAACTGTGTGATCTTCAAGAGTATTTTCTTTAAAACAGGATGAGACTTTTTATTCCAATGGAGTGACATTTGATAAATTTGTGCATTTTTGTGGGTCTTCCTATCAAATGCAGTAAATAAAACTGCATTTACTATTTTCCAGCTCAAATCTACTGGCAATTATAATAGTAGATACCCCCATGGCTATTTGTGCGAGTCAGACTTCAGTTACCTGTTGACACAAACTGCATGGCAGATAAATATGTAATATGCCAACAATCCTCACAGAAGACTGTAATTTTCTGTGGATGTCTGACAGTGATTGATAGAGATGAGGACTCCATGGTTTGCATGCATGAAGCTGATTTATTGATTACAAAGCTCAGTATATATACCTTTTCAGCTATAGCTAAAAATAGCACTAACCACAACATATCTCGTAGTAACATTGCTTAATCATAGCTTTGCACAGACTGGCACAGGCACATACGGTCCTGCATGATTTCTCAAAACCAAAACATACAACACACACTGTTATCTCTTGCTTCCTCTTTCAGGGTTCTGCCTTGACTTGCAAGGGCTTGCAGCCTACTAGGCTTAGCACATCCACTAGAGTCATGAGTTGAGCAGTGCTCTCAGTCCTTCTCCAGCTGTATTCCCATAGATGTCAATGGAAGGAAACTTACAGTCTAATGAAAGAATATTTAATATTTTGCAGTGGTTCACAAAGACAACATTTTTGCTGTTTATTGCTGAGAATTGTAGCACAGTCTTTTTCATTTATAAATTAGACCTTGAGGTAGTATCTTCTATGAAAGCAAAATATGAAAGGAATAATCGAAGTTTGGTAATCAGCTGAGACTGGAGCTGTATGCTGTGAAACAGAATTAATAGATGAAATGATCAGAAAAAAGTCTAGTTGGTAATCCCAGTTAAGAATTGGCTGAGGTTTTTTTTTTTCTTTCATCTTGTCCTTTAATTTCTACAAGAGCAATGTTTTCAGGAAACTGGTATTTACTCACTTGTACATGGAAAAACATCACAGCAGTATTATAAAAATGCTGCATATGTTACATTCTTGTCTCAGATAAACACAAATCCAGCATAATTCTGGATTTGCACTAGTATTACTCAAACACAGATTTATCCTTGAATGTCTTTATCCATTGTGCCCTGTTAAGTTTATCTAGGGCAAATCCTGAACCACTAAAATCATGGCTCAGCAGGGAGGGGCATTCCTTACCCCTATGAAGAGGCAACCAGGGCATTCCTGGCACAGCAGCTCTGTGGGAAAATGCAAGAACTGCCTGCAAATATGGGCAGGGCTTGTGCTGACTCCTTGGGAAGGCAAACCAGAGCAGGTGTGATAAGGAAAAAGCACATCCATGAAAAATATGCTGCATTTGCAGTTGCTGGAATACATCCAGAGTAACTGCTCTGCTCATCGTGTATTGTGCTGTGCCTTTCCAGGGAGTGAAGAGATGTCACATCCTGCACGAGGAAAAGTACAACTGACTGCTTCCTGGTGTTAGAAATAAAATTGGGCCAGGAGACACAACTCCCTTTTGATGACCTTTATTAAGTGACAGCTCTTTATTGGGAATGGGGGGTCCCACTGCTGCCGCCGCCGCCGCTGCTGCCGTGCTGCCGCCGCCCCAGGGTCCGTGGACAAGGAGGAGGTGCAGCCCTGCCATCACTGACAGGTCTGGAGGTCCCACCCTCACGGGTAACCCTCAGGGACCTGTGTTGGCTCTGTCATCTAGGGGTCCATCCGTTGGTGGTTCTATTGTACTTATGGTGAGGGCTGGGACTTGGCTCCAGTTGGTGTCCTCTGCTTCCCCAGGCTCCTGCCGTCCTGTGGGTGTCATTTGCGGCTGGTTTTGATGGTTATTTGCCGTCTTAAATCGGTTAAAATCGGCCGGACAGCTTGCTAATTAATATGCAGATGTTCGCAAGGCATGCTGNGGGAAGGTAGAAAATTCTCAGGTGTCACTTAAAAACATGCCAAGGATTTCAGCTGTCACATTCAGAATGGAAGTTAAAGCTAATGATAGAAAACATATTTTAGGAACCCGATTTTTCTCTAAAAGGGATACGAGCTGCTCCCATTTCAGGTTGGGAAAGAAGCTCTCAGAGAGTGATTCGAATTGTTTCTCACAAAGGTTAATCGTCAAACTTTATTCTGCATTTACTCTTTGCTTTTTGGGCTCTGCAATGAATATGAAGTAAAGAACATCCTTAGGTACCTTTTGATATTTATTGTACCTTCAAATATAGTCAGAATAATACGGAGAACAGATTCACAGAAATAAAATAGGATGTTTATTCTTCTAAGTTTTCAATAATTTTGAGTCAAACAAGACTGGTTTTGTAAATAGATTTTTTTTTTGCCGGATATGTTACATTTTTCATTCATTAATTTCACCTGTAGATTATATATAACTAAAAGAATGTTTTCCTGATGAGCATTCAGTAAAGCCAGATGTTTTTAGTGGGAGTTTTTCGGTTGAAATAGATTCAGTGAGGCTTTTTCCTTCTGTTGTACTTTCCATCAAAATATTTGTTGCTCATTGCAATTAAAAACATAAATTCTGTTGTTTTCTGCACTATAGAGATAAATGTCACAGTAAAGACTAATTGAAGAGAAACAAAGCTATTCCTCTTTTTTTTTTCTTAATATGAACCATAAAGCCATTCTGATTACAGAATTTTCAGAGGAAACTTTGCAAGACTCCCTTTGCAAGAGACAGTATTTTCAACATAGTTCCATACCTAATGAAGATTTACAAATGTTCTGAATCTCATTTTCATCAACAGAACTTAGTGCCAGAATATCTTTGCCTTTCAAAATCACTTCAAGTGTATATTTGCATCTCAAGGACTGAATTAGTTTTAAAACTGACTCTTAAATTTCTGTGAAGTAAATGATCACTTAAGGCAGTGTTGTCCTCCACTAGATTAAATAGACTTCTAATATTGTATCTTCATCTGAATACATTTTATTTTCATACAGAATTAATATGAAATATACTGCATTTTGTATTTGCTACATGAAAGGAAGATTGATTTATTTCAGGTACTTTATAGGCTATTTTATTATTCACATCAAGATCTCATCTATTCCCTCTGCATTCATATTTTAGAGTACTTTAACTGATTGATTTTATTTGACCCAACACTTGGATGGCACCTTTGCTATGGAGGCTGCACACACATAACACAAATAATTTATTTGATTCTTTTCCAAACTATTTACCTTGCCCTTGGGTTATTTTATGAACTTCTGGCCTTTTGGTTCTGACCAGATTAATCAGTAGACAAAGGCAGGTAAAACACAGTAGACAAAGGCAAGTAAAAGTCCCCAGTCCCCAGGAATAAAATCCTTACTTACTCACTTATATCATCATATTTGCAGTGCTGTAAAATACAATTGTTTTCATTCTAATGCAGCAAAAGACTTCAGAATTTAGCCCCTCATTTGTCTAATTTCCAAAGCACCTCCTGGTCCTTTTTTTTTCCTATCTGACTGCCAGGTTTCATCCCCACTGAAGTCACATGAACAATACTGACTCTCACCCTCATTTGAATTTGCTCATTTTGTGACACAGGAAGGCAAGATAAGTATTTGTTCCTAAAATCTTGATTTTCCTGCAATATCTGAGGTAACTGTGATGGTGAGGCAGAAGCAGGGCCTGAACCTCTGCTCCCACAAACAGGCATTCTGCATTATCCTTCCTCAAATTGACACAATTTAGAACTCTACTGTACTGATTAGTTAGAAGCCCTTAATGAACTAATTAGAAATGCGGCCTTGATATCAATTATTAAAAAAAAAAGGTGTTTAAAATATTTAGAGAGAAAATAGCAAATAGCAAAGTAAGTCTGGGTATATTTAAAGATTTCTTTACCTTTATCTATTTTGTTTTCTGTTCTCCATGTTCCTGCATCGCAATGCAGCAAAAGCCAATGAAGAGAGTTTTGTTTAACCTGGGGATTATCACAGGATTTGGTCCTTCTGGCAGTAAACTTCCGACTTCTTTCACAGTTGTGAATGTGTTTCTGATTGGGATTATGGCTCTCTAAATTTACACTAAACTTACGTTTGTGGTTGCTCCCATACATACACTTTACGATTCCAATACAAATGCAAAACTCTGTCTTTAAAATAGATTCCTACAGTAGGTCATAGTCCTGCAACCCCTGAAGCAAAACTTGTTTAATGGCAGAGTTGCAGAGAAAAAAACATCAGAAAGGCAAATCCATCATCTTTCATTAGGAAGAGAAACACCTGTCCTGCACATGTGTGTAAAGTCCTGCTCAGTGAATCTGATTAATTGCACTGTCATTCTAATGTCCTATAAAAAGAAATACTGGAGGAATTGTCTAATAGAAATTACTGCTATTCTCAAAGGTATCATCAGCTAATAAAAAAAATCACATTGTTAACCTAAATTTCAAAGTAAAATTTATATCACTCTGGTTTTTATGATTTTCAAACTCTTAATTCACATGCTTTGTTGTAGGTTGCCTTAGTATTGGCAAGGAACTCTGCTCCGAACTGTTACTTTATAATTCTTTTTCTAGTTCAGGTTTCCTTTTTCTGCATGTTTGTGTTTTGTTGTGATTTTTTTTAATCCAAAAATATTAAGTGCTGGTGTACATTCTTCAGCCAAAATCTTTACATCACAAGATGAAAACCTGATGGTGACTGGGTGGTGACTGTGTGGCTTTTAAGCATCACCTTTCTTTACAAATCCTGTTTTATGTTTTGTCCTCTGGCTTCACTTCAGTTTACAAACATGGCAAGACTGTTCTAAATCTCAGAGAAAGGTAAAATAAAGTGTCCAAATAACAGGTTATAAGTGGATAACCTATTTCTCTTTGGCTGGAAAGCTTTCAATGTCTACCTTTGGCAAACAAAGGCCATTTTGAACTGGTGTTGGGGCAGTGACTGAACCCACGTGGAGGTTGTATTTACAGCATAGGAGTGGTCAAATAACAGTCAGAGTAATTTGGGCATCACAGGAAATAATAGGAGTGATTCTAGTGCTTTCTGTGAAAACCTTTAAACTCCCATTTCATTAAAAATTCCATTCTGCAGCTGGTAGCAGAGATTTACTAGGTTTCACCATCTGTGCAGATTAATGTTTCCTAAAGAAGAGTGAATGCAACAGATGAGATGGTTGGCTTTTCAGATCAAACAAAACCCCAAAGTACAATCTCTTCCCTGACTCTTGCATCTTACACCTGTTTCCTTTTAATCACATGACTGAATTGTTCAGGAGAAACATTTCCAGCTTTCCTTAAAGCTGATTGAAGATTGCAGATCACCGAGATTCTTCTGGGCTGGTAGCTGTGGAGAATGGGTGATTTTATTGAGCAGATTTTTTTACAGATTTTTGAACACCTTCTTTAGATGTTATTGTGTTCGTATGCAAGAAAAATGTTTTCACCCAACAAGCACAGTGGTTTAAAGGCATTCCAGTGTGTGTTCCAGGCTGGATTAGCAGTGACAACCAATATGGGGAAGCTCAGCTGCCTCCAACCCACACGCCTGTTGTTTTCAGTCTCATCTCTTTCTTTTTGACTGGCCATAACTAATCTTTCCAGGTGATTGAACATGTGATTCATTTAAATAGTGATTATAAATCAATCCTATGTCACTACACATCTTACAATGTTATAACTTTAAATTACATTAGCTTCACCACACATCAAACACCAAAATAAATTCTTGGCAGTGATCACTGTATTAGGATTCATCAGTAAAATTATAATAAGAGTTTCTGGGTTTGCCAGGAAATGGGATCATTATTTGACTATTTCTTGACGGCAAGACAGGAAAGCACAGTACCTGCTTACCAAACCAGGTATCAGTCCCTGCCTGGGTTTCCTGATAAATATTCCTGATTATTTCCCTGAAATACAGGATGTTTTACTCTATTCTTATGGCTAACATCAGACACTGATGCTGAGGGAAGTCAGATCCATGGCATGGTGGGCTCAGCATACTTCTGAAGAGGAGAAGGCAACAAGGGGTGGGACAAGGAGTAGGGCAGCTGCCCCATCCAGGGCAGGGACTACCAGAGCCTCCTGTTCCTAAAAAAGACACTCAGCCCTGCGTAAGGAACAGCAACAGCACAGGGTATTACCATCCCCATGGATTTAACACTAAAAAAGCCCAGCACCCCACAAACCACTTGCTAATACACATGAAAGTGGGTAAGTAAACTCACTGGCAACATTGGTCCTTGCTCACCCTTGCATTTTTCATTTATTGAAACCTAGCTGTTCTCTGGCTCTTGCCACAGGTAACCAGCAGTGACATTCAAAGTCATCAATGAAAAGCAAGCCTTTGTCCCCTGCATATTTCCCACTCTCTTGAAAACTTGCATTCTAGAATACATTCCTTTAAAAAAACAAATTTTGCTCAGTGTAGCACTTGGGTTTGTTGTTTTGTAATTTCCATTCACTGCTCTTCTTTGGTCAGTCCATTACTGCTCCTCCATGTTAATTGTAAGGCACAATATCCCAAAGAGCTCCTGGTTCAAGGAACGTCTCAGAAATATGTTACAGTGTCACCAAGGCTGCTCTGTCCTCCTTTAGGACAGACTGGTGACATCAGACTGCACATGCACAGCACCAGAGTGCTTTGGAACCAGCAACCCTCCTCTATCTGTGTGTATTCTACCTGAGCAGCTGCAAGTCTGTTCATTCTGGTATTTTGAACATGTTGAAATTGTCTTTTCCCTTTTCTGTAGCATTGGTGATTGATTCACAGAGTTTTCTGCCAAGGAAATAGTTTATAGAATTCAATAAAGCACTTTCAGAAGTAAAAAGTCAGAGTATCATGGGAAGATAGGGAAAAAGTCCATTCTTCTAAATGGGAATTTTGTGGTGATTCATCATGCAGTTCTACTTTATATAATTTTCAAATGGTTAGCAATGTTCTATATGGTTTAAATTGGGTTTTATTCAGTTGTCTTTTTTTGTGTGTTTTTTTCTGGGTTTTTTTTTTTTTGGATTTTTGGGTGGGTTTTTTTGTTTGTTTGTTTGTTTAACCTGCATTTGTCCATTGCTTGGTTTACACTTTTTATGTAAATAAGCTGCCTGATTGTGAACTAGAGAGAAATTAATATTTTCAAATATGTTGGATGTTGTCTGTGAGTTCCCCTTGCATTTTTATTATTTCCAATAATGAAAAAAAAAAGCTTTCCAAACCAGTATTTTTCTCTAGAAAGATGCTACTTAAGAAATGAGTATCTGGGAACAGAGGAGCTAAATTACAGCTTTGCTTAGGTGAACATAACTGCTTTTGATGCAAGTGGGAGTTTTCCTTGTTTATCTGGTGTGTAATTTGGAAAAGTGCATTTTACATCTGATTTGACCCAGGTTTTCCTACACCATATTTGCAAGACAGAGGGAACAAGCACAGCAGACATCAAAGTGTTTATTTGGTACCTACCCTGGCCTGATAGTATAAACTTTGAAGTGTTTTGCAGCCAGAGACCTGGAGGTGAAGAGAGCTGTCAGCTCTACCTCAGAGGGAGTTTTCTGTCCCAGGCTCAGCCCGGCTTTTCCAGAGGCACCCAGTTGGTACCTAAAGGCACTGAAGTGTTTTAGGCTGTATTATGGAAGGTGCAAATGACAGTATTTACCTATTTTACAAGCAGATTATGATGATGATTAAGTATTAATTACTTACAGTGTAGTGGGTAGACTATAAAACTTACCAAGATGGCTTTGCAGCTTCTCCGTGGAAGTCTCCTCGATGGATAAATGTGAGATCCATCATAGCAGAACAGTTGTCACCCTCAAAGTATTCCAAGTGCTGGTGTGACAGGTGACAGGGGAGGCAGCTGGACTGGATCTGGGGCTGGAGCTATGATGTAGCTGTAGGATCATACCTGCTGGAATGGGGTGAGGAAGGATGGAACCTGCACACAGGTGGAGCAGGAGCTAAGAATGATACACAAAACCAGGCATCTCACAGCAAGAGAACAAGATGGATGGGATTATCATCCTTTATAGGATAAACACTGTCATTTTATTTGTGCTGTGTGCATATTCATGGCAGGGTCTCAGTGCTAAGGATGGGAAGGTGCCTGTGTGGCTCCCAGTCTGTCACATTCCTGTGAAGCACAGAGCAGATTCATGGACCAGTACAGAAAATCAGAGTGTAGAGCTTAATTGGAATAGTGTTTGTGCTTCACTGCAGGAGTCAAAGCTGCTCCTCTCTTGTTTCATCTCCCCTCCTTTCTTCCTTTCACAGTCCAAACACTTGCAGAGGATTTCAAGTTAATTTACATCCTGTAGAGGGTAAATGGCAGAAACTGTTTCTTACAGTTCAGCATTAGGACTGACTTCTGTAAGTTTTGCAAGGAAATTATTATTCCATCAGGAGAGATGCGTTCCTTTGGAATGGAGTTACTCTTTTGTTACCTGTGAGGCAGTATTTCTCTGATGGGTCTCATCTTCCACTCCCACCTGGGTGAGGTGGATGTTTGTACCTGTCAAAATGCACTTGGTTCATGCTGTGAAAAATAATTAGTTGGACAATGGAGCTGCTTTGAATTTGCATGTGTGACTCATGCCACAACCCTTCCTGTGTTTGTGGGATTGGGCCTTGGATTTGGGAAATGACTGATAAATATTTTTCTTAACACCTATGATTTCAGAGCAATGGATGTTGCTGAAATGTCAGCACTTCTGAAAACGGCAATTTGTTTACTAGGAAATGAAAAGAATGAGCAAATTTTGATGGTCAGGGAAGCAGTGTCTGTGTGCTCTTGAAATTTCTGAAAAATATATTCATATTCTCTTCTGCTTTGCTTGTGGTTCCCACACACATGTGGCACCACCCGTAATATATCTTCAGAGAAATAGTCCTCTGGGTAAATTTTGAAAGGGTGGGTCCAGCATTAATATAAATTCCATTAACTCTAGCATATTTTGATTTGCAGAAGTAATAATGGTGATAGTGGTGTATATAGGGCCGAAACCACTTTTTTCCTCCCTTATACAGATTACTGCATTTATTTCAATGCATTTTTCAAATGAATAATGAAATACCAGGACACGACCCAGAAATATCATTATCTATGAATAAAGTGCTGTGCTTTAGCATTACTGACTTTGAGTAGAACCGAAATGTTCCTGTAACGTCCACACATAATTTGACACCAACTAAACATCTTTGGTGACTTGTGAAACAATAGATTTCCACAGACTGTGCCTTTTGTGCCATTAACCTCTTGTTAACAGGATTAAGGAATCAATATTGTGCTATCAAGAGAATGTAAATGTTTCCAAAGATGTTGTAAGATATTTCTGCCCAGTACTCCATTAAGAAATGAGGAGTGTGCTGACTGTATTGCATGTTCATTGTGAGTGGGAACCATTTTACATCTCTGAAATTCAGGGATGTTAAAATACAGGTTGTACATGACTAATTTGGGAAAAAATAAACCAACCCATAATATGAGTTAAGCCTATTTGAAATCGCTAAACATGTACTGATGTAAATCCGTGGATACATAGCTATACTTTCACTCTGATACCACAAGTTTACACTGTTCATTGAATTAATACAATGCTAAAAAATCCCCAGTGCAAATCCGTTTAGAAGTGTTTGGGTTAAACATGTCACATTACTGAGCTGACAGACTTCAGCTTTGTTGAACATTCATAAACCAAACCTATTTTCTCACAGCTGTCTGGAATGCCAGAAATTTGTGTTTTTAACGTATTCCCATAAGATCCTGTTCCACTTCTCTGTTCATCCTATCACTGAATGCATTGTTTTATCCTCAGCTTCTCTTTGGTAGACAACTGACTGATTTGCTGATCAGAGAGGCACTTGCAAACCTGTCTTCTTGGAAATATAGGCATTTCTAGAGCAGCATATTCTGCCCATTATATACCTTTTCCTAATATTCCAGTCTAAAATTGGTGAACCTGATGCACATTCCCACCAACCCACTTTATCCCATTTAAAAGTAGCCACACTGATATTGTGAGCTCAAACAGGACAGATTTGAAGTTTTCTGTATTAGATATGGTGAAAGCTGTGTCAGCAATAAATATGTTGTTCTAGAAGAGACATGTTCCAGACTAGAGAAAGTGGGACCATCCAAGAGAGGGGAGAATGTCAAGTCAGTGTTTATATTTCACACTCCTCATGTTTATATTTCAAATGAGAAGGCTATGAAGAAGTCTGGAGAACAGATGTAGTTCAGGGAAATGCAGACAAACAGGAAAGGAAAGACAGTATGGGTTTTCAGATAACTACAGGCAAAGTTATTTTAGGTGGCCAGACACGCTGACAGAAGTGCCCATGAAAATGTTCTACTGGTTGTGTAGAGAACTGCGCTGAGCACTTGGAATTACTTCTCAGGGCAGAAGCTTGACTAGCAGAGTAGTCCAGTATAAAACTTGTATATCAAGTGTCCTGCTGCACCTGTGCTTGTGTGCAGGCTTGGCAGAACCCTGTCAGGATGGAATCCCAGCTCCCTCCAGCCCCTGTGCAAGGTGCATTTTGAACACTCACTGCAGGGGTTGTTTCTGCCTGGCTTTGTCTTGGAGCAAGGTTAAAGACACAATGCAGCTCTGGAAAAGGCAAACTAGGCCTTAATCAACGATTCAGCTTTTAGAACTCTGGCCTCAAAAGTAGAACAATATAAAGAAGGTCTTACGAAAAACAGAGGAGAAATTAAGGAAGAGCAGTAATAGACAGATTTGGGAAAACAGAGCTATTACCCACCCTTTACCCAGCATTCAGGTTTCATTCAGGCTGCATCTGCTGTGTGAAGAAACATCAGGAGAAGCTCAATGGGAAAACCATCTGTGGGATAATTGTCCATTTTTTCCTTCATTTCACCCATTTTCAGTGAAGCTTAGAGACCCAGCACCAACACTTCACTAGTAAGAGGCTTCCCCTTATATCCAGACCTTCTGACAGCTGGAAGGCAACTTCTGGCCTCTAACCATGCTCAAACACCTAATGACAATATAATTTCCCACTTCCAGAGCAGAGCACCACAGGTACAAGTAAATAACTTGGCAAGTGAAACCTCCTTGTGAACCTCACATCCAGTTCCCTGGACAAAGGGGAACTTGTGTCCACCCAGAGGCTGACCAAATATCACAGCTGAGAATGTTCTGTGTTAATAACACACTCCGCACCTGCACATTCAAGGTGCATTTCTTATTGTGTTCTCAAGTACTTCCTCAGACCTCTCTCCATAGCAGGTGAGCCCCTCACATTGGACTGTAAGAATTGTCCTGATAAAGGATCCCTTTTCACCTGCATGATCAGCTCCTTATAATCCAACCAAGCCAAGAGAAATTCTCATATTTACAATGGAAAAAGGAATCTTTTCTCACTCTCTCTCCAAAGCCAAGGACATGCTCTGAGATACCAATGGCAAATCAGTGCCTTCCTGAGCAGATTTGTCTTGACAGTCCTGTGTAAAAATCAGAAATAAAGCCATGAGTTTACACACTACACAGCTGCCACAGTACATGATGAGGCAAATTTAAAAAAAAAAAAGAAATCAAAGAGAAAGATAGAGGAAAAATTAAGATTACTGGGAACTTTTCAGAGCTGAATTGGGAAAATAAAAGCCACCACTATATAAGTTTGGCAGCGTAAAACTTTACAGGAAGTTGTGGAAAATCTTAGAATGATGAAATGCTGATGAGCTGAAGCCATAGGCCTGTCCCCCTGGGGTTTGCCATGCTTATGACACTTAGGCATCAGCTAAGTGTATGAATATTTTTATTTTAAAAATAAAATATTCTTATTTTTATCCATTTTAAAAACAAGTATTTCGTCCATAAAGAGCAAAATTAATTGGAATTCTGAACAGAAGAATGTCAACAGTGATTCATCCCTTAGCTTTCTGAATGAGAAAGGAAATAACTCCTTTCTCAGTGGAACTGGCTGTGTGTTGCTTGTGTAGCCTTTCCAGTTTCATCTGAACTTGTTTCTTCAGACTCTTTATGAAATGCTCTTCAAACAGCCAAGCAGGTGTTTACAAAGGCTTCATTTCTAATAAGTGGTTTGAAAAGTCACATATACTCAGTCATGTGCTTTAGCCATTGCATCATTTATATGTATTTTCTTTATCAGTGGTTCCTCAGAAAGCCAGTCTGTTTTTATCAAGGTTATTTTTCAGTATACATTTATATTGAGATGCTTTCCTATGCATTTATATAGGTATAGCTTCTTTATATACGCACAGAGTATCAAAAAAATAGTTAAATAAAAAAGTTGAATTTAGCCATGGTCCTGGTTTTTGCAGTGTTGTAAAGTCAGAATAGCCTCATTAGCAGTGTTGCTGCCCAGCATGTTCAAGGAGAGAGGAGCAAAGCAAAGCACTAGAAGCTGAAATCATGTATACACCAGTGCATGCACAATGCACATTAAGATTACTCCAGATTTATACTAATAGAAGAAAAAGTAAAATCTTCAGTCCTGTGACCTCTGTCCACTGTTCTTTGTGCTCCTCTGCTGGTTCCTGGAATCCTTTAAAGCTGTCTCAAGCATCAGCTTGAGGAATGCATTTCCAGAGTGAGCTGAGATGGCAGATAGCTACAGGAAGAATTTTAACAGTTGTTTAAAAAAAAAAAATTGAAGCAATTCTCTTTGGGAAACAGCTTTACATATTTCATAGCACCTGGCTTAATAGCTATGATGCCCAATCCATGTTAGCAGTCCCCAGGCACAGGAGAAACACAAATAGTGAGCAGCTGCTTTGTGGAGGCCACAAACACATCATCAAAAATTAAAACAGGGTTCAAGGGTTGTATAATGGAGATTTACAGAGCTAACAGCAATATCTGGGCCAGTTTCACAAACCCCCCTGCAGTCAGGCTCCCTAAGGCTGCTGCTTAGCCTGATTTTATTCCCATAGCTTCTCTTGGACAAAGCAAAACACCCAAAAGTTTTAGTTTCATAGTCTGGGAGGACTCTCACTTGGAAACAACACAAACTTACCCTGGGGACCCTGAATAAAATCTAAGGGTCACATTATATCCTTTGGAGTTGAGGCTAAAAAAGAGGGAAATATGTGAGAAAAAGATGTCCAAAACTGGTTTTGCCCAATTTTTCCCATTCCCTCTTACAAATAAAGAACACAGGGCCTGTCCTTCCATCTCTTTTGAACCTGAAGCTTTATGGATGATTTGGTTTTTTGATAGGAGGACCTTTTGAGATGCTCAGAAATTCCTAAACTGGGGCAATCTACCTTCTTAGGAGGGTTAAAATAGAAGCATCAGCTCTGCCCACTCCTTCTATCTCCTCCTGCATCCTCAGAGTACATTAGTCCAGGTAATGCAACAGAGGAGGAGCAAGAACCACAACTTCCCAGGATACAGCTCCATTGTTTCCAGGCTGCACCTGCTCCACAGAGCTATAAAATACTGGCATCAAAGCAGTAATGCTGTTTTTATTGCCCTGAAGAGTGTGGATACCTGATGGCAATGTTTTTCCATGGGGGCAATGGGAGAGGGAAGGGGATGCACAGCAGGAGTGAGGCAGGGACGGAGACCTGCTTGGGGCTGACATCCTCAGAGCTGGCAGGTGAGTTTTACAGTGCAGAAGAACAGAAGTGCTGGGGAGATTCGGTGGGAAATAAACTGCTGATGGAGCACACAGGTTTGGAGCTTTGGAAAACTTGAGTGACAATGTGTTGTCTGGATAAATCTGTAGATTTTTCTCTTTCAGTTAGAAGCTGGCCCCAAATCAAATTGTCCAGGTCAAACAGGCCAAAGTCTAAACAGGTTAAAATCAAATCTAGCTTTAATAAACAAAAAGTGTAGCTCATCTTCACTGACATTTTCTTTGCTCTTTGTTTAAAACTGGATTTTTACGGGACTGTTTTTAACTTATGTCTTGGTTTGACAAGACAGGAGTCTGTTAAGGAAGGCAAAAGCCTTCAGTGAACTGGAAAAGGTAAACCCCCTCCCTCCAAATTACCACAATTTCGAAATTAAAAGGCTCTCAGGCAAAGATATGGGAACAGGAATANTAGTTATCTGTTTTTTAAGTATAGCTGAATACAGAATGCTTGAAACATGCACTGGAACCATATTAAACTTTAACAAATAAAGTGCTAGAATACCACAGGTTTAGTGTTAGGCTAAAAATGTTAGGTCTGGAAAAAGGAATTCAGGTTTCCATTTTTATTTACTCACATAGCATTAAAAATTAATCTAGGTTTCCATTAAGAAAGACTTAACTTTCCATCAACTTGTTGTTGACGGAAAGGAGAAAAACAGCATGCAGAGGGTCAGTGAGACCAATGTGACATGGTGTAGACTTGCTTAGTCACCAGCTCATGTGATAATTCCAACTTCAGAAAAACATACAAGTTCTGCACAAGAATCCCTACAGGTCTTTGGCTTTAATCCCTGATTTCTATACTTTGCCAGAAGAATGAATAATTGCTACCATTCTGCTTTTGTTTGTATTTCCTTGTAGTCCAACATACTCTGCACCATTGAGATGGGATTCAAACACAAGCAGTAAATGAAAGCAGCTGCCATGGCACCTTTATTGTTTCTGTGATTTCATCAGTTGACACTGGATGGGTGGGACAAGGTAAAGAAAAATCCCCACACTGAAAGTTATGAGGGGGAATTTAAAACTTTCTGAGCACTTGAGCTGGTTTCAGATGCTGATTCAAGTTTAAGTCTAATGAAATGTTATGTGTCTGCTCTGAGCCATCCCAATAGCTCCAGGTATTGCTGCTATGTTTTTGTTCCTAACATGCTCAGATAAGGGAAACCAGAGTCCAATTTAGCACTAGATGTGTATTATAACAAAAAACAAAAACAAAACCAAAAAAACCCATGCTACCCATGGGCAGGGTTATAGAGGCAAGATAGCAGATCCTGTGCCTGGCACTACATCCTACTCAGAGGAGTAATGTATCACAGGTTCTCTCTCTTCGGGTAATAGTGCCAAGGCATGGAAATGCCTCTTCTCCAACTGCCCACTTGAGTATCTCCTTAGAGAGTTTTTCAGGCTCTCTGTAAATTATAAGAAGGCAGTAAAACAGTAAATGGAAAGACTAAGACTGTGATCTTGGATTACACTGCTGAGCCATAAGAACCATATGCCTAGAATCACGGGAAGAAATAAATAGATAATTGAGGCTGAATATCAGGAAAAACTTTCTAACAGTAAGAGCTAGTAGGCTATGAAGGAATCTACCACGTGAAACAGTTGATGTTCTTAGTACTTGAGAGTCTCAAAACTGAGCTGGGCAAAGTGTTCTGTGAGGAACATCCTGAAGAACTCTTGCAAGATGATCTTTTTTTCCTCATGTACACAAGGCACTATGGCCTTGAGAGGAAGCCCCCAGTCTTCTACTTTCCTTGTCAGTGATGCTCCTTAAGTTTATTACAACAGATTAAAAATATTCAACTGAAATATTTAGTTGCTCTCTCGCTATATGAAATCATCAATTGGTACCTGTCAGAGTCTGATATACACAAAACAGGGCATTTATTTTCCAGTCAGGAATTTCTCTCAGCCCCACTTTCTTAGTTCTCCCTAGAAACATAGGGCTTGTAACATTCATCTTAAATGTTTTAACCTAAAATGTTTAAGTGGGCTATGTAGCCTTTTCTAGAGCAATGTTTGTTCTTATTAATGACATTCCAGAAGCAGTTTATAACCATCTCTATACATTTCTTTGCAGTTTGATTTTGCAGGTTAAGCCTCTATAGCACAGGGTGTGACAGTTTTTATCTGGTTTTATTTTTATTACTGAGTACAAATGTAGAGTTTGTCTGTAATGTTACCGCTGCCCTGCAGCTCTGGTAGTTTTTTATGCTCTGTCTTTTTAATGATTATGTGTCGTCTTTCTTCCAAACGCCTCTTCTGCTGTTTACTGGAGTTGTGAATTATTTACCAACTTCATGAGATGTGACCAATGAATAAGGAGGAAAAGGGATTTGATTATTTAAATTGCATGGAAAAATATGCACACTGTCAAAACAAAGATTATATGATTGTATTTTCTCTTACACTCTACAAATCAGGAGTAACTGCATTGGAAATAGTGGAGTACTATCTCTAAAAACCCAATTTAAATACCAGTAAAATCAGATGTCCCAATCTGATAAACAAGAACACTGAGGTTTAAAGATGGCATTTTAATTTGAAAACTGTTTACCTTTTGCTTGCTGTCAGCAACGCTAGAAGTAATTTAAATTGGAATAAAATATTTTCCAAATCCTGCTATTTTCTTTCCTTTCACTACACTTCCTATGATCAGTTTTTCTCATTTTATGTGGAATTTTTTTTTGCAGTAGTGATAGCATTTTGCCATTATTGCATTTATTATTCATTATTGTGGATGTGATACTGCACCAATTGGCAACGATCTCGGGAATGTTTTCATATCAAATCTGGTTTTAAAGTTTCCTTAGTAAGCTGGCTATTTGGAGTTGATTGAAGCGTGCTGAGGTTGGGATTGGCTTGGGTCAATCAGCATAAACTGAGTAATGCAACTCAGAGTACTCCAGATTTGTACCAACGCAGCTGAGTTAATGATTTGATTCCTGAAGTGAGATTCAGCTCCTGTGATTAGAAGTGTTGAGTTTCACTGAGGCTGCATCGATGCAGATGGACATTTCCAGAAGCAATTTGATCAAAAAAGATGGGTGAAAAAATTGTACACTGTACAATTGAGCTTTGCTCTCCCCTAAGTGTAATGGTAGAGAAGACTATTAGTTTAAAGCAAGATAATTAGGTATTAAACAGCAAAAATGAGATTACTCAGAAAAAAGTAGACAATGCAAACCATCTTCTCAGAAAAAAAATCTTTTAGCCTTCATTTGGGTGTTATTTATGCCACTGCAGAAGTATTTATGCTGTAGACGAGGTAACTGGTGGAAATGGTTATCTTGACTACCTCCCATCCCAGTGCAGGTGCATTGAGCACAGTGCAGGACATGGTCATTGCAGCCCTAACAAATCCTGCACACATGTGCTGGGAGGTGCTGTTGGGACAAGCCAGACTGTACAGCCTGGCCTTAAATCCTGACATAGAAATGTCTCTGAAATATTATGTAACTGAGAAAAAGGCTTTAGGTTGATTTAGTTTGTTTTTTAAAAGGATCCAGATTTTGTTTATTAATAATTTTATATCATTGCTGATGTACAGTGCAGCTTATAAGAAGACAAAGTATTTATGCTCTCTTACAGTTATCACAAGAAAAGAAAAGATAGCATTGAGGGTCATCTGATTATATTATACTTCTGTAGTTTAAAAGATTTTCCAGTTGTATCTATTGATAAAATTACTTGAAGCTGAGGATTAAAGAGAAAGGTTTAAAGCAGAAAAGCTGATTTAAGACTGAAGATCTTTCTTAGCAGCATCCATTTAAAGTTAATCTTTGATCATCTGTGAAGCTGATTACCTAATATATAAAACCTATAAAATTATCCTCTTTTGTTATGCAATAGAAATATTGTATTCTCTCAAATTCAGTTGATCATGAGTAACATTCAGAAAATCTGTTAAGAAAATATTAGTCAGAAATGTAAGAGAGACCTCCAAACACACCACAAGGATGGAAAGAGGTGAAGGACAGAGGAAAGCTTTGTCATTGTCACTCTCAGCAGTGAAATGGAATCCCAGGATCATAGAGAGGGCTTGTAAGGCAGAGAGTTCCTACTCTAAAGATAGTGAAGGGTTTAATACTTAAACATACAAGAGAATCATTATATACTCTTACAGTCTGTCTATTGATTACACATTCTCTTCAGCCTAGATGTGAAATACCCCAGATACTCCTTGATGCATTATTGTGGAAGTAAAAACAAAAACTGTGTTCAGCTTGCCAGAGTTTCTCACTGGGTCTCAATATTTACTTCTTGCAATCCCCTCAGTAACTGTGTGATTTCAGCTAACTCTTCGTCTCAAGTCTAGTTACCCACAACAGCACCAACATCCACCCAAGGCCAAGAGCATCCCTGCAATCTCTCAATAGCAGAACTCTGAAAATTACTCCACTGCAGAGTCTCTCCTGAGCATTTCTGCCTGTCAGGAGGTTTACACAGAAAGTAGGAGAAGTTTCCTGAAGTTTTCACATTCTCAGACTTACTGTAAATGGAGGGCTTTTCATAGAATCTTTTTACTGACTCCCGAAAACCAAAGGGGTTGGGGGTGGAGGAAAGAAGATGGGGAACACAGGCAACACTACTGATTAGCAGAATCCAGGCAAAAACTAAACACCTGAAGAGTCATTTCTCAGTTTATAAATCACTTTGTCTCCACCCCTGCACTTTGTTTTACACGTTTGTTTTGAATTATGTAAGAGCTTTAAAGTCCTCTCTGCTTCCATCCTCTTTGTATTCCAAAGGTTCAGTTAACAATGCACTGTGCCAAATAAATTTAAGTCCAGAACAGTCTTGAGCAATTAAGAAAGCTGCTGGGGCATCTTCTTTTCTATACCTTCCGAGTGTTATCTGTTATTTCCATTTATAAAACAAAACAGAGGGCATAAAACTGAGCCTTAGGGTTTAGCTGGAAGACAAAGTCTTGCTTGCCACAGATCAAGATTTCCCATTATCCAGATGTGAAACCTTTCAATCTGATTTCTGTATGAAGCTGTGACAAGGTGTTTGTCATGCCTTCTGTCACACAAACCCATCACACATTTGTTTTTCATGTCCATTATGTGGCCCTTAGCTTGAAATTAAGGGGCAGACTTTATTAGTCTTACATTTGGGCAAGCTTTGGATAAGCCTTTTGAGGGGAAAAAAATCTCTTTTCAAAGTCTACTTTGGACAAAAAATATTTAAGTGTAGGATATTTCTGGGTAAAATGTGTCACTGGCAGATCAGCAGTGCCTTTTGCAAAGTTTTTTCATGTTGTCAGATATTGCAGCTGTTGAGATGATTCCAGATAAAAACCATTTTGCTCATTAAATGGCTTGGCTGACACAAAAAATTCTTCTGGGAAGTGTATTTTCTGAACTCAGGTATGATTAAAAAGGGTGCAGGGGTACAGAGATCTAGTCAGGGGAATCTTAAGTGTTGGACATGAGGCTAATGTACTGTTTACAGGGCTTAATCCCATGAAAAGATAGAACAGGGGTTCCCAGGCAGGAATTACTGTTTCATGTACTGAATTGTCCCTATGAGTAGGTCACTTCTGCTTCTTTTTTGTTTTCATGCTTAATCTTAGGTTTTTTATGACTTTAGGACGCTTGGTATCAATGAGCATTAAATTCAATTTCACAGTGTTTGTGAGACATATTTTCACAGAAAAAATGCTTCTCAAGGCATAAAGATGAAAATGCTTATCTGTTTTCTAAATGACTTGGACAGTTAAATGAGTTCCTGTTTTAAATAACCCAGATAATTCTGTTTGCTTGCTTAAAAAAATAAGATCTAATTTATAGTAATTAAAGCACTAACCTGATTAAAAATTATCTCCATCATCCTGTATTTAATACCCAGCAGCTTTGCTGCTGAGGCAGTATTGGTTTATGCTGAGAAGGGATTGCTCTGTTGAACAGGCAAGTTCAGCAGCAGATAAAATAGGGGAAACAGGAGAAGCTGAAAGTGAAAAAGAGGTTGGTAATTTTAGAAGTTGTTTTTTAATTCCTTGTGAGTTTATTTGACCAGCAATAGCAGTTTCATGGGAGAAAAGAGAGAATATACTTCAGAAATAGCTCAAAGTGCCGGAGGGTTTTTCCTCATGCATGACATGGAACTACAGCAAACTCCTGGAGGCTCAGAAAGCTCCATCCTGTCCTGGTACAGCTCTTTTACAGTGATATTTGAGGAGGTGCTTTTGGGTCCAACTTCAAATTCTGCATTTACAACCAATAAAACAAAAAAAAAGTGAACTGGAGTAGTGCCAAGATTTTCCAAGAGCATTGACCCCCGAACTCCAAAAGGAAAGGAAACGTTAAAATTTGCTATTGCTGTTTTAGCACATCATATTTTTGTAATTGGAACAAACAAATGGAAGTTGTAGAATACAGCCCTAGAATTCTACTCCTTTAGAAAGGGATGGTACTGTGGGATCCTTCTGGAAAGAAAGTGTATAAAAACTTTGTCTTAATTATGAGACATAAGTTATGACCTATCAGCACTGAAAGTTTTAGGTAGACAAGGGGTATTAATTGTTGTTATTTCAATAGGAGAGGGGAGAAAAACTTCCTTTTAACCTTTTAGATTCCCACTCTAACTTTCTGTATTCCTTTTGAAATTTAGATTTAGGCTTTTTTTCTCTAGAACACTAGTAGAAGTTGTTGGAGGAGAATCACTACTACACTGCTGTAGGGTTGCTTGCAAGTTCTTACTATTCTTTGCAGAGGATCAGATTCTATGAATTAGCTTTTATGCATTACAGCCTTGCAGTAACCTTATGTAGTGGTTTTGGTTTGCCAATTTTAGACTTTCCCAATTTTGAAATTCTTCCAGTCGGTGCACCCCTGAGTGTGGTGGGTTCAGTGCTGGCCAATCACCAGTGCACTTACTTTCTGCTGTGAGATAGGATTAGGAGAAAGGCAAAGCAGGCTCAAAACTTCAAGAAAGTATAAAGAATGTTTTTTAAGAATAACTAAAAGAAAGACAAAAAGTAAGAACCAAAACAAACTCTTCCGAACACTTCTCCTCTCCCCACAACCATTCCTTTCCCACTGACAATGTAAAGAAAAAAACCTTAAAATTTCCAGTCAGTCTACCACCTATAAAATAGTCTTTCTTCAGTTCACTTAGGGAGAGAAGTCCCTCTTGTTAATGTTATGGAGACTTCTCCACAAGAGGAAAAAACAGTTCTCTCGTGGCTCTCAATGTCCTCACAAGCACCCGCTTGGGGAAAACCTGCTTCGTGAAGTTCCTCCCATTTCCACAACTTTCCCTGAGCTGTGTTTATGGGCCATGTCAACTTTGGGGTGACTTTTAAAGATAAGCTGTTCAAAAGAACAGAGGTTCTCATTATCTATCTCAAAAGATCAACTTAATCCCTGGGAACAGAGATCTTCTCTCCTGAGGGCAACAGGATCTCATCACTTCTCTCTCTCTGTTCAGGCTTCTCTTGGGATCACAGCTACTTCATCATCTGCTTATTTCATCTTGGAGACCCTTGCTCAAATTTGAACCTTTCATCTCCCCAATAGTCTACTGTATTATAGGAAAGAAGAATCTTTTTCTCCATAGCTCACAAGAGGCTTTCTGCTGCAAAATCAAGGCATCTCCTCATCCCTCCCATCTGGGGCTTACCTTTTTCTTCACTGACCTCGATGTCTCATGTGCTCTTTTACATTGCTTCCATCTGGTTCCTTTCTCTCACTGGAGGGAGGATTGGAGCACTGAAGGGGTTGACATCTCGCCCAGGGCCTGCAGATGGTCACATGACCCCTGCGGCGGGAACTGCGGCTGCCGGGGCCACTCCGTCTCAGCTGCGTGATGTCCGCGGCAGCTTCTGTGGGGGAAAAAAATCCCCGCGCCATCCCTGGGCTGCTGCTGGGGGAAGCCTGGCGGGCTCGGCTGGGCCCCGCGCTTGTGAGGGGTGGTGTGGAAAATCAGCCAGATGTTAACAAGGCTGGCTCCTTTTGGCCCCCGTGGCACTCTGCCTCTCTCCCTGCCCACTAACCAATGGAAAGGGTGCAGGCAGGCGGCCCGGGGGGGAAGAGGCTCAGTCCCCAGCAGGGCCTCCAGGCCCGGCCTGGCCGGGAAGGGCCAGGCGGGCTCCCAGATCCTACCTCACTGCCGCCTGGCCAGGAAAGAGGGAGTTCCCAGGTTCCTTGACCTTAACATGTGTTTTCACAGAGGCGTGTACAATGTTCATCAGTTCCATGAAACACTCCCATCTCAAACTAAGACAACTTACAAAATCAGAGGCATTTCAAATATCTGAGTGGAATTCAACCTACCGTCTCATTAAGTTGTTAAAAAACTCGTCTAGGAGAAGAACAGCAAATAGGTTGAAGATACTTTTATCATCTACAGTTATCTAACTGTAACTCATGTTTCATGTTTCAAAGGAATGTAAATGATGCTTTTTTTGAGTGAACTTGGAGTTCATTAGTTAGAAACAATATCCCATTTCCCAGAGTCACAGATCCTACAGAACACAGAGAGTAAAAGGAGATACATAACCTCAGAGGTACCTATTTTTTTCTAGATTTCAATTTTTAGTGAGTAGAAAAGCAAGTGCAGGGTACCATACTACATTATAAACTGGAAGTATGTTAAAAACAAATCATTCTCGTGTATCATATCCTGCTTTTTAAAGGAAAAATAGCATTTAAAAGATTTGTTCAATCATGGGTCTGCGTTCTGGCATCAGAGATCAATGTGGTAGTCTGATTAAGTTGTGCTCTATAGATTTCTGCAGTCAAGTTCATCAAAGAACCCATTTCTCTTCCTCTAATGATGCTTGAACCCAAAGTTCTTCTCTGAAGTACTTTAATTTTCACTTGGTCATTACAAGAAGACAGTAACTTAATGAACTGCAAATAGGAGGCGAAAGTAACATAAATAATTTTTGCATCTTTTTTTGTGGTATTAGCATAACACTTCTTTCATCATTTTAATGCCTCCAGTGTTTTCTGCACATATGATGGTAAAAATTAAATTATACTGCATTTTTTGTAATCTAGCATACCAATAAAAATATCAAATCATTAGAATAAGCAAGATGAATTAATGCCAGGAAACTGTAATATTATTTTACATTGTGCTACAGTCACTGTTAAGAGTGAGCTTCCTGCTGAGATAAAACACATTTAACATTTATCATAAATAATCACGAAAAATTTGTAAACTATTCTTCTGTGAAGACCTGCTTCAAAACACTTATTTGAAAAATATAAGCCACGTGTGTCTTGCTTGGTGCTTCTGAATGAAGGTAATATTCAGAACTCTAAAATGAGACATTAATTGAAGATTTTTTTTCTGGCCTTCTGTTTCTGGCTTCTCACTGTGCATAGTTTTGTATAACCTCAAAAATCATGTTGCCATTATATTTTTCTAAAATAGGAACTAAGTCAATCATGCCAAAGAATACCTGAAAATGTAAAAAAAAAAAAAAAGCATGAATCACATCCAAAGGTAGTAATAAGCAGAATGAAAGGATAGAAATAATTACTGATGTCATTTTTCTGGGTTCAGTGCACTGGTCTGGAATCTGTTGCACTGTACAGGCAGTTGGGAGCCAGCAGAAAATGAGGATTCTAGAGGATGTGTCTAGCAACAAACAGGCTGATGTGCTTTGGAGACAACACAGGAGCAGTAAAATCTGGCCACGTTTGGAACATGGTGCAGTCCCAGCTGCAAAACCCCTGGGATTTTTGAGAAAGTCCCTTTGATTCAGAATCATTAAAAGATTTCTGCAAATTTCCCACTTCAGTTCTGTGCAAAAATCTGTACTAATAGCAATAAAGAGAAGGCAATGCCACATGGTAGGAGGGCAAATATTGCTTCAAAACAATGATAGGAAAATAAAATAATGAGTGTGAAGCACCTGCTCTTTGTTCCAAGGGAGTTCTCTCTGGTCTCCCTGGTACTTCCAGAGAGAGGAGCCACTCCTGCTGACACTCTTCCCTCACTCACCCTCTTCATCCTCTCTATGCTCTGAAACCAAAGGTGAAATTTTTGACAGTCTTTTTTTTTTTTTTTAATGCTACACTAATTTTGCATCCCTGTTTTTGTTCCTACAATCTGCCTATTAATGAGAAGTTCTCAATATATTAAATTAGGATATGTTCTCAGTACCACTGGAGTACTTGTTTTAACTCCTGAGTGCTCCTTATAGGGGATGAGGTCTTTGCACTTGCCATGTTCTGGAAAGGCTCTGACATATATGTATAAATAAAATTAATATTTCTGGTCACTGGAACCTCTTAACTTTTTTTTTTTTTTTTAACGGAATTAAAAGATGGATTTAATTGCAAATGAATGATTCAAAATTGTCATTTACACTTTTGCAGTGTAATGGTTTGAAAACAGTAAATATTTTTAGCAGAACTGCTCAGTGAAAACTGAAAACAGCAACTAAAAAGGGATTTTATGTAGCTTTTGTAAAATAAGAGTTTTCTGAATTTGGCACTGCTCTACTTCACTCTATCTGAACAGCATCCTTATAAAACCAGAATGGGAAGAAAATCACTGCAGTAGTTCTGCAAATGGGTCCCCCAGTGGCTTTAGGAGTTTGTTATTAAACACAAAATAACACTTAAAGTACTGAGCATCCTCAAAATGAAGGAATAAATCCTTAACAGGCAATCCTGGGCAATCATATATATAGGTAATTCTCCAGCAATAATAAACTGCTTAGCTTAATATGTTTTAATGTCTTTTATGCATTTCTTTCTTCATCTATTTTAGAAAATTATCTTATTTCACTAGTAGCTCCAATGGGAGCTATTGTACAGTATTAGGCAACAGAAGCAGCTTAGTCCTGGTAAAACACCCTTAAACTTCATGTGGTATTTTTGAACAAACATAAAGCTACTTGAGATTTCAGTTGAGCTTCATGAAACTCTCTACAAACGCAGGATAAAGCAGTTCTTTATTAGACTTCTCAGTTGCAAAAGACACATGCTGTTACTGCTGCTCCCACCTGGGATTTGCTCTAATAACCATCAGAGGAGGAGAAGATGATCTTTTGCCTTTTAATTATATACAAATCACTGACATTACCCAGCTGTATTTAGGACTGGGATCTAATCCTAAAACATAAATTCCATCATTGAAAAATTATCATTATTCTTTTGTGTATTTCATGCAAGTGAAGAGTTTCCTTCAGCATTAAAATTTCATTTTCAGAAATACATGCAGTAACAACTGCAGTGGTTACTTAACCAAAAGTTAAGAAATTGCAGTTCTCTGTGTCACACTGTTGTTATTATCATAGAATTATAGAATGGCTTGGATTGGAAGAGACCAACAGAGTTTTACCTCTGAAATGCATGTTAAGTGGTAAGGATTTAATCCAGATTTAACTGTATTTTACTGCTTTTGTAATTTAATTACATCAATAATTTAATTTTCCTGACCAGCCCTTGTGGAGATCTGGCTAGGCCTGTGGGTGTCAAACCACTGCCGAAACCCCATGTTCTGACAACAAATAAATGCTGCTGTGGGCATCTGATTCCTCTCACACATTACACTAAAGAGGACTAATATTTTCTGGTAGTAATTCAAAGTGTAATCTATGGAAAATACACTTGCTCATGTATAATTGCAGACAGAGCTTCTCTGACCATACCTGTAGAGTTTGTAGTCACATGAAAGTGGAAGAATTCATAGAATCATAGATTCAGGTATTGTCCTGGATCCTGGCCAATATTCTTGCCTCATTCTTATTAAAATACTGTTTTGCTGGCAAACTGAGATGACAGCAGTGAAATGGGAGATGGTGGAGTCCCAAAATATCCAATGCACTTACTGTGCTATGTTATCTGTATTGTAAAAAAAATTAAAACTAAAACAAATTAAGTGATGCCACATCTCCTGTCATATTTAATGCTGCAGAACATGGCCTTGGTATGAAACCTTTTCAGGTCATCCTGAGGAGAAACAAAAGACCTAAACTGTGCCCAAAAATGTGCCTAAAAATTTCCAGCTAGGATAGAAGGAAGGGAAAAGACCTCTCCTCATTCCCTCTTGCACCCTCATCAGGCAAGTTAACAGAATTTTTGAGCAAATACGTCTCCATTATTTTTTGTTCATCCTCCCTGAGAAAAAATCCCAACCTCTTCTTTCTGGGGAACAGAGTTTGCATTAATTGCTACTTCAAACAGCATATACTTAGACATGGAAATTTAGTCTGAAATGAGGTAGTAATAGAAATCTTGCCCCCAAAAAGGCAACAACTAAGGATTCTAGTGCAAAAGAAAAGAGACAGAGAAAATATGCTATGAGCACATAAAGAATTGATTCCAAACAAAATGTGTTTCAGCGATTTCCCACAAGGCATCAGCAACTTCTTAATGCAGCTCATTCCCAGTCTCCTCCAGGGACCCAGTAAATAAAGGCAGCTCATTCTGCATTTCCACAGGTCTATGGGAATGAGAATATTAAAATGCACTTGAAGATGCAGAGAGGTGCTCAGAGCTGTCACAGCAGCCCTGGCACAGTTGACCATTCATTGCCTTTGGGCCTGACAATTTAGGCTTGAGCAAGGGTTGAAAGTCCCTGGTGGTGCTGGGGACCATTTCCTAATTGAAATTTGATGGCAGCCGAGCAGCTCATTGCCCTGGATGCCCAGGACTGGGGTCAGGGATGGCTAAATAAGCACAAAGAATTCTCCTGGCACAGCACTGTTCAGTCACCTCTCACTCCCATGTCTAAACTCATCCCAACCCTCCAAATTCAGCAGCAGGGCAGAAATCCTAATGCATTGCAAGAACTCTGCAGCTGAAACCAGGCTGTAAAAATAACTTCACATTTGGACAAGGTACTTTTCTATTTTCTTTATGCTTATTCATTCATCTCTAAAGAGAAAAGAAAAAGCTCTAAAGAAAACCTGGAAGCAAAGAGTGAATAAGAAGGGAAAGGCCCAGTGCAGGGCTGAATCCAACTACATTAAATATTAAATTCTTTCTACAATAAATGGGTTTTTGCAAGCTCTGTTGCAAGCTCTAGAGCAGAAAATCTGATTTGTCAAGATCATCCACAAGAACTCATCAAACAAAGTGGAACATAAAGGAAAAATTTTTTTTGTAAACTTCCTAACATGGAAACATGAGATCGTTCCAATTCCTGTTTTCTGAGAGTTAAAAAGAAAATACAAACCCTGTCCTAAATTTAAAGACTTTACACTGTAAAACAGTTTCTGAACTTGAAAGGTAGCAACAAAAAATGCATATAAATTCAAAATACACAGTCATTCCACTCCTGCTGTAGTAGCTGGATCACCCACACACATTTCCTTAAATCTCTTCTAGGGGTTTGGGCTGAAGATGATTGAAAATATTTTTATTCCTCATAGTATTCCATATTAGGCAATCACAAGGTGAACATGTATCCATGTGTGTATGTATATCCTAAATGTACTTTTTTTGCTGTAGAAAAATGGACAGTATTTTTAATGCCAAGAAAGATGACAAGGGAAGGAAAACTAATGAATATCTGTAAGTGACTAGTGTTAGTGACTGCACGCAGGTCAAGGTGGGGTTTTCCTCAGGTGAAGAAGGATAATATGTCAGTAGGAAAGAAAGGTTTGTGAATTAGATGCAAAGTCCAAAAGAAGAAAATACTGCAGAAGAAATAATTGTGTTGAAAATATTCTCTATGGTTTGGAAAACATCCACTGAAGTGATCGGGTCATTTCTGATTCTTCATAAATTGATGGTTCAGGGATATTATAAAATTATATTTTTAGGAAAAAGAGATGCCTGTGTTTCTAATGACTTCTAAGTCAGAAAAATTCATATGTAAACATAGATTTAGGTAGATATTTTAAAAAATTGGGCAGCAAATCCCTCCTGAAGTTCAGTGATGTCTAATTTCCTCAGGCTTTCCTGAAAAACTCATTTTGGTACCTGTACAGCTGGTTAGAAATTCTAACACCGTGAAGAGCTGAAAGCAACAAAAGACTTGTTGACTTTATTGGCCTAATGCTGACCAGTTCTCTTGCTGAAAAATTAATGAAAAGTCACTGACTGATTATAGAAGTAGTCAACATGAAGCCTGCTAGAATCTCCTACATGAGGACATTCTTTTACGACATAGTCATTAAGCAGAGCAGTTACCAGTTGTTTACCGTTACTATCAGTTAAGTACCAGAATGTGGTATTTCCTAGAAAATCCCACAAATGGGGTGTTCATCAGCACACTGATGTGCTGGGTCTCCAGCAGCCTTAACTGCAGATTGGCAATACACATAAACCTGAAAAATCCCTTTTCTGCCCAGGAAATGTCTCTGCACTGGCAAACTGCAGCTGCTGCTGCCTCAGACCAGCTCTGGCTGAGGAAATGCTGCAGGCAGGCATAGGGAGTCCAGTATTCCAGCAGCATCCAACTGCCAGGACCCATTCTGTGGTGCTTCAAAACCTGGACAACCAGCTGTGAGACAGGAATTCAAATGACCTGGAAAGAAAATTTGGCTGTGCTGAAATCCATGGTAGAAGTCTCTTTTTCTTCAGCAGAACCAGAATTTCACTCCTGCCAGTTGCCAAGCTGCTGTTTGTATGGAACTGTTTTCCTACTGAAGAATGTTGATTTGGGGTGGGGGGACGGTGCTTCTTCTGGAATTGATTCTGTAACCAAGCCAAGACCTAGAGGATTAATCTGAAGCAAACTACTTCCACCTTTAATTTCCAAAGGAAACTTGAAAACTTTCCTTGCCCAAGGCCAAGGAAATGAGGCTTCTTTTTCAGCAAAAAACCCTCAACTTGGACACAATTTGCAAGCCAAACCAAGCTTTTAGAAAGAGGAGATTTGATGAAGTTGTGTGCTGAGCTGTCGACAGGCCCTAAGGAAAGCGTTTGCATCCAAATCTGTGAGAAGTCAGTGGTCAGCTCATGGTCCTATTAACCCAAATACTGCTCACTGACAGAGCAATGGATGCAGCATTAAAACTGGAGAGCTCCTGGTATGCAGCTTTATGTGCTGGTCATTAAACAGCCTGGCTGGAGCTGGAGGCTCCTGGCTTGGGCTTAGCTGCCATGGATTCACAAGAGTGTCATGGTGGCACTGGCAAAATCCCGATTGTCCCCATCCCTCCTGCAGTCCATGTGTGACACAAAGATAGACAAGAGGAGGGAAGCAGTTATATATCTGCAGCCAGCCACACAGAAAACTGCTAAATATTAAGAATAAAATCCAGTTTTCTGTGCCAGTGAGAAGGTAGAGGAGCCTGTTGTCCCTCCCACAGCTGCCGTGGCCTTCTTGCACCTGCACTCTGCTGCTCCATCCAGATTACAGCAGAAGTATTCCAAAGCCACAAGGAGGAATCATATTCCTAAGGACCCATTTGGCATTGAAAACCCTTCTTCTCTACTGGAAAAGCCACTTCTATATGTCAAAATGCAGCTGGCATGTTTGGTGACCAAGACCTGCTTTTGTGCCACCATGGTAAACTACCACAGCCATAATCTTCTTTCCTGTCCACTGCACAATGGGTCAAGGGGTTTTCTGTCATGATGGAATAGATGTTGTGCAAGTTTAGAATCTGAGAGGTTTTTTCTAATTTCATTTTTTAATTGTTTCAGTTGGGGAAAACTAATCCCTATGCTATTTGAAGGGGTTAAAATTATAATAAATGTTCTAATACCTGGATTTGAGTTTTAATTTTGTAGGCAATCACTTTATTGTTAATAGGCTACTTTTCTCTATTTGGGTTTTAATCCTGAAAATATTATTAAAATAGGCAGGAATTTTCCTTCCTTAGGCCCTGGTTTGTCTTTCACATGCAGTTTCATGTTTGTATGTAACAATTCACAAGTACACTGATATGAATACTCACTATTCCAACAAATAGGCTATTTATTTCTGGATAGAGTTACTCAAACCTCGTAGACAATGTATGAGACCAAATCACTGGGGTTGACTTGAATTTTATTAGAGTGTTAACCTCTGAGCTTTCCGTACACTGTGCCATCCTTGCTGACAAGGAAGTAGCAGAGATTCAGCCTCTGCCTTTATTTAGTTGCACCTACAGTGTATCTTACAATAAATGTATTTGCTACTAAATGCAGTAAAAAAATCTACAAATTTATTGAAGAACTTAAGGCACCCACCACTTCTCTGAGGAAAGAAACCATCTGTGGAAAAAGAAAGCACAAGTTTAGAATGTGGGAGCAAAGTGGTTGATTTCTGCTGTAATACTTCAGTTGTCATTTGAATAATAATTAGAACTGATAAGCCACTTTAGGGGTATTTGAAAATGGCTTGAGCAGACTTTAAAAATCATTGAACTGGTGGAGCACACCCTACCAGAGAGTGTTATGGTGATACTGGTTTGGCATAACATGTGCAAACAGAGAACAGCAACATTCACCAGGCTTGGCTCTTATTTCCCTTACTCATGTAGGTGTTTGCATAAGGGTTGGAGGCTTTCTGCAGTGCTGCTCATTTGGGACTGAAATTTATCATTCCCTTAGCTCCTATAAAATAATCCAGTTTTTCAAGCCAAAAGAAAGTGTGAATTATTCGCTTTCCTTCATTATTATAAGATACTTTATGGTGACACCAGAGAAGCCATTCATGTTATAAATATAACATATGGGATTATCTTTTAGCAAATGTTTTTTCCTTTATCTTCTTGTAAATGTCTTGAAATAAGGAAGTCAATTTTGAATCATCCAGTGAAAAGTGCCCAACAATCATAATAGCTGCATTATATGCACAGGATTGCAACTGCAGTGTTTCTCTCAAAATGGTGTATTAGCTTTTACTTCTGAAAAACAAGACTTTGGACAGGAATTCTTTCCTTAAGTGCTTCACCTTATCTTAACACTGAATACCTACTCTGCAGTTTAGAGGCAAATGGAACAAAAATTAAGACTAGGGAGACTGTAGGCTTCTGTTTTTGCAAGAGAGTGAACCAAAATTAAAATACAGATTTAAATGTAAAGGAAAACCTTTATTTGCCAGAAATAGGCAGGAGAGTGTGAGGGAGATAGAGAGAGAAAGAGACTCTGTGCTCACATTTAAAATAACCTCCCATGGAGATGTTGCTGTGGCTGGACAGTTTTCAGAAGCCAGGGATGTCCGGGCAAGGTGCTGGAGTTTGTAATACAGAGATGTGCTTAGCTCCAATCTCCTGTTATTTCATTCGCTTTCCTCTTGAGTTTGTGGAAGTTCTTCCAGCAGGCAGCAGGCAGCAGCATAGAGACCTGGCATGCAGTTTGCATATCTTCTGGAAACATTCCCCAAAATGCTGTTATTATCCTTAGGTGTTTTGCCATTTATAACAAGGAGGTGGAAAATTATTACTTGCCTGGGTAGATACCACTCTGGAAAGCCCCTTCAAAATGCCTGCTATCCTGGCCAATTTAATGACGTTTGCAGCAAAATATTTGTTCTTCAGAAATGCCTTCATAGGTAACAGGGAAAAGCCTTTAGCCGTTTAGCTGAGGAGCATCCGGAGCACCAGGAACTCCATCAGCACTGGGAAAATCATCCTAATCTCCCCTTTTGTTTGCAGTGACATTTTTTTATAGGGGCTCTTCTTTTAGCGCATCACTGATTGAGCTTGAAATAGCATAATCAACTCAGTGGGAATTACCAGTCATAGATTACAGACAAATTGTGCTTTCAGTTATGGCTGGCTGAGTCCACATAATTTTGGTGCAGTTACTGTGTATTTACTTCAGGGTATGAGGAAACAGAATCCATGAATCTGCATTTCCAAGGCAGCATGATATTTAGAAACACTGGATAGTAATTACTAATTGAACTTCTTTGTTTAACTGTAGGTTGTTTTCCTCCTGAAGAGACCTACCTATTATTATTCATTAACACTACTTAATCTGGATCTTACTTTCCTTCTGATTTCTTGGAATACTTTTTCATTGAATGATTTCAAAGCATAATTTTGTTTCCTTATATTTGACTTTAAATATATCCTATAGTTTATAACTACCTTTTCCTTCAGTCTTTTTATTGCTTTCTTCTCATGGGTATTTAATTCAGCTGTACAGAACTTGGTTGGTTTTAGGGAAAAGAGAGATCTATGCTTGGGGTTGAATGCTTTTTTGTCACTTTACCAATTATAATTATGGAAGTTGTGCTTTAAATACAAGGGGTTATTCAGACCCTTTCTCATATTTTTATTTTAAAGTTAAGCCCTCCTTTATGGGGAAGTTTCCCTAGAAATATCTGGAGTAAAATCAGGAATTCTGTTAATTTTTATCACTGCCTCAGTGTACAAGCCTGATTTCCAGTGTGATGATAACATGGCTTCCCAGTCCCTGTAATTGCTCCATGTCCTGCAGTTTGGTCTAAGAAGTGGATTTACACAAAAGGAAGCCTTCTTTGTATTAAAAAAAAAGTGCTTGTTCCCAATGGATATGTAAGAGAAATATGGAAATATGACATAGAAACAGTAAAAGTCAGTAAAAAAAAGAATCCCTCCATGTATTTCTTGAGCCACTCATTATTTCAGTGTGTTTCTTGGACTAATTTGGAGTGGCTAAAACTTTGGAGTTGGCTAATTTGGAGTGAAAAAACTAATGATAGCTGCTTATATGTATCTTGTTTTCCTTATATTAATGTGTAGGTGAGTCCTTTGAATGTCTGATGTTTATTCTCAATCATACCTTAACAAATAATAACAGATATTTGGATGCACTTAGCTTTTTTAGTCAGATTTTCAAAGGAGTAGTAGGTGGCTTGGAAACCATCACTCTTTTTGAAAGCCCAGCAGCTTCTGCTGTTCTCAGGTTGAGTTCCTGGGTTCAAAACACTGCTGCAAACACAGCCCTCATGGGTGTCTTGAGACTGATCAGAGCACATGTGGCATCCCTGTACTGAAGATGACATAAACATGACCTTGAACCTGCTTTGGGGCCATCTGAACACAGCAAAAAACATCCCAGCATCTGAACTCTGTCCCATGGAACATCTTGAGTGGGACATCTCAAATCTGCTCACTTTTCCTGACTTACTGAAGAGTTCCAGGCTGCCAGTGGTTGCAATGAAAAGCAAAGTGCACACAAAACCTGCCCATGTCTATCAGGTTGGTGACCAGGAGGGTGTCTGGGTCTCAGATGATTCAGAAGCAGATGGGAGCCCAGTGGGTGGATAAATGCAAACCTCACCTTCAATGAGCACTTGACAAAGAAAGGTCAGAAATGAAATAGGAGAAAAGAAGTCACAAGTGAAACAGAGCAAGTGCCTGGTGACACCAGGGAGGATGAAACTGTCTTTTCTCCACACATAGACTGTTTCCATATAATAATTTAGCTATCGTCTGTTCAGTTTTTAAACTACTTTAATACTGACTGACATTTCTTTTAAATTGTAACTTGTGCAATTTAATGATAACCTTTAATTTTCTTCTACCTGTGTAACGGGAAGCAGCAAAAATTGGAAGAACTAAATTGCAGACATTGGAAATACTTCCTATCAGAAGACGGTAAAGAAGTGCATTCAGGCACTGTAATGTGTGAGAAATTTAGATGGCTTTCAACATTTTCCTTCCTACAATAACTGCTGTTTGGCACTACTTTGTGCATGATTAATATCTTTATTATTGTATCATGAAAGATGTCTTCTACCCTAGACTGGAGACTGAGTTTTTAGAAACATTAAGAATTTTAATGTCCCACTGACTAGTGGGAACTGAAATTTCTGAGCTTTCTTATACAAGATCAAGATGGTTATGAGTGCCCATATGTTGCAGTTGAGACAGACACAACACTCCAAGGTTCATGTGGCAATAGCAATCTTTATTGTTCACAGCTCACATTTATATGGTTTTCAAAAATCATGTGTTCAATCCCAATTGGCTGGTAACTTGTTACCGCCCAGTTCACTGGCTGTGTGGTTTGAAAGGGGGTTGTCTCAGGAAGTGAGGACATTTGGACACGCCTCTGCAAAACACCCAGGTTAAGCTGGGGAAACCGGGGAGGCACGCTCTCTTTCTGGGTGGACAGCAAAGAAGAAGGTAGAGGTAGGACCTAGCCTGGGTCCTTTTCGGGCCCAGGCTGGGCCCAGCGGCCTGTCGGTGGTCAGGCCCTGCCAGGCTTTCTCCCCCTCTCGGGGCTGTCTGCCAGACATGCCATCAGTAGCCGGACAGGGAGAGAGAGAGAGGAAAGGGCGGGGGTGGGCCTACCGCAGGGGGCCTGAAACCTGAAACCTTGGGAACGTTCGAGCTGAGTTACCACCTCACCCCCGCCCAGGCCAGGGCCCGGCTGAGCCTCCCAGGCCCTTTTCCCCCCAGACGCAGCCCAGGGACAGAGCCAGAAGCTTGCAGCTGAGAGAAAAGTGGCTTCCCTGCCCCCGCAGATTCCCGTTGGCTGGCCCTGAGCTGCAACTCTTAACTCCTTCAGTGCTGCAATCCTCCTTCCAGTGAAAGAAGAACAGACAGATAAAAGCCATGTAAAGAGGCAAAAATGGGACATTGAGGTCAGTGAAGGAAGAAGTCCAGCCCAGATGAGAGGGAGGAGGAGAATGTTTGAAAACCTTTTTGTGAGTTATGGAAAAAGAAAGGACTCTTTTTTCCTGTAACGCATGAGACTGTGGGGAGATGAAAAAGTTCAATTTTGGGCAAGGAGGTGTTATAAGTACGGTTGTGATCAAGCCGAATTAAAATTAATAGAGCCAATTTTAATTAAGAAAAAAATGATTTTATTGTCGTGACCGAGAATTTCGGCTGCAATAGCCACGATCGATAGGAAAGCACCGAGTCAATGCAGGCAACTGTAAACCCAAGCCCCTCTCGCTTTGGGATCTACCGATTCGCCGCCCTGGTCCTCGAGCTACCCGTTTAAATACAGTTTATTATGCCGCCGGCAGAAAAGTCCATTCTTCTCCCGTTGGTGGTTCACATGCAAACGCCTGTCCTTTCAGAGTCCAGTGTTGGACAAAGGCGTCCGGATTCGTGGAGATGGTCCTAGGAGGTGTTCTCAATCTCCGTGATATTGATGTAAATGTGATTCCTCCGGTTGCCGATGAATATGGAAGAGAGGGGAGTAGGACTTCCTGAGTTCTTGATTAAGATGAGGACATCTCGATGGATATCTTTATCTTATCCGGGAACTGGTAATGGGCGCTAATGTCCCCTCCTTATCGCATCTAGTCACCGGAGTTGGTGTTAATGTTCTTCAGGTGTCCAGGGTTACCTCATCTCGAGATATCCATCTGGGTGTAACTGGACATCAGGAGAGGGGTAGCCTTATCTGTCCACCGGCTCCAGCCCTTTGTCTTGCTGATGGGAGCTTTCTGCGGTCAGCATGTCCTAATTGCTAGGATTTTTCCTTGGGTGCATTTTAAACTCAGAAGTTACAACATTACTAAAAATGACACATTAATATCCACCACCATTTAATAAGATATTGCTTATTAATCACCAGCCTGAATTATCTACTGTATCCATAACAGAGGGAAAAAGGCTCCAAGGTTGGAGTCAGCAGATGATGAGTAGCTGTGATAGCTGTGATCCCATGTGAAGCTGGAACAGAGAAAGAGAGAAAAGACAACGAGTTCC
>VXAX01003873.1:35816-60844 GCA_013399835.1 Leptocoma aspasia
CCAGGGTTACCTCATCTCGAGATATCCATCTGGGTGTAGCTGGACATCAGGAGAGGGGTAGCCTTATCTGTCCACCGGCTCCAGCCCTTTGTCTTGCTGATGGGAGCTTTCTGCGGTCAGCATGTCCTAATTGCTAGGATTTTTCCTTGGGTGCATTTTAAACTCAGAAGTTACAACATTACTAAAAATGACACATTAATATCCACCACCATTTAATAAGATATTGCTTATTAATCACCAGCCTGAATTATCTACTGTATCCATAACAGAGGGAAAAAGGCTCCAAGGTTGGAGTCAGCAGATGATGAGTAGCTGTGATAGCTGTGATCCCATGTGAAGCTGGAACAGAGAAAGAGAGAAAAGACAACGAGTTCCGTGTGCCCCAGGAGAGAGGATGGAGAAGACCTCTGGTTCCCCAGGAGAACCACCCTTTGAGGAAGACCATGAGAACCTTTGCTCAGTTGAACAGTTTCATTTTTAAAATAAAAAGACCCCACAGTGGCCATGGCCCATACACAGCTCTGGGAAGGCTGTGGAATGGGAGGGGCTTCACGATGCAGGTTTTGCCCCAGGCGGCTGCATGTGGAAGCCATTGAGAACCACAAGAAACTTTTTTCCCCCTGTGGGGGAGTTTTCCATGACAAACACAGAAGGGACTTCTCTTCCTGAGAGAGCTGAGAACAGACTATTTTATAAGTCTTAAACTGACTGAAATGTTTGGTTTTATTTCTTTGCATTGATGGTGGGAAAGGAATGGTTTGGTGGGGGGAGATGTGTCCTGAGGAGTTAGGTTTTGTTTTTTCTTTTCTTTTTTAGTTATTCTTAATAAACTTTTTTTATGTTTTGCTTGAAGTTTGAGCCTGCCTTTGCCTTTCTCCTGATACTATCTCACAGCAGAAGATGAGTGAACTGGCAATGTGCCAGCACTGAATCCACCCCTCAGTGGTGTGTTGGCTGGGAAATATTCTAAATTTGGGAAATTTTAGAATTGGGAACTCAAACCATTTCACTGGCCAATAGCTGCCTGCGTACATGCTTGCCAAAGGTTGGCCAGCATCCGTTCCCTGCAGTAAAGTCCTTCTGCTTTTCAGTGGAAAATCTTCCTTAAAGATGTTTTACTTCCTTTCCTCACAGGTGCAGGCTGATCAAGTCAAGGTCAGGGTTACTTCTGTCTGTGAGGCCTTCAGGCCAGCTGTTAGCCATCACACCCGTTTACCCATTTGGTCTGTCCACACACCCAAAAAAAAGCTGTTTTCATAGTTTCTTATAGTCATTTCCATCAGTGTGTTTGATGATATGAGGCTTCTGGCTCTCTGTTTAACAATGTAGTGCAGAAGATACACTGCAGGATTGATTGAATATCTACTTCAAACACTAGTACAAGTGCTTTGGATTCCATTTATCTTAAATTGTTTGCATGTTTGAAAAACAAATCATTCCTTAATGTGGAGCCAGTGCTTGCCATAGCTTCCCTTTTTCCCCCTTGGTCCAGTTTTTATGTGTTGCTGGAGTGTGGCAGCTCTGATAGCAGAGTCTCAGGAACCTGGCACTTCAGAAATAAATCCAAGCATTGCCTTACAGTAACTAAATTTTGCTGCTTTTCAAATTACGCTGCTAGTCCTGTCTCCTGTTGTGGGAGATGGGAAGGAGCTGGCCCAGGAGGTTTAATTTGCACCCTGCCTTCTCTTGCACAGGCAGGGAGGTTCACTAAGGTGAAGGGTTTGATTTTTAGGTCTAATGCTGTGGTTTGGCTGCATGAACTCTATCAAATGAGACAGTTTTTACCATGAGTGCATTGCCAAGGCTGATACCAGCCCATCTATGTATTTAAGCTTGTTTTATTTTGTTCAGTCAAGCTGTACCTCAGATTTTGCAAGTATAACTTACTGGAGAAATGTTGGCCAGGGCACCTCAGAGGGCATTTTTGTAACTGGCAGTGGGAAGTCTCTGGTCCCTTACAGTGAGGGAGATTCCACTGAGCCAGATTTGGTAAAAGGGCATAGGAAGGCACAGAAGTGTGTAACTTTCTGACTTACTGTTACACTGACCACAAGCCAGCCCAGACTGAAATGTTAACAATTTAAATTCCTAAGACCTTTTTCACAGGTTATGTCAATTATAGAGCTGTCCTGTTCCCATTGCTGTGATGGTGACACGATGTTTAAGTCAGCTCACCTACCTGGTTATTCTCATTCTCATTTTTCTCTCACAGAGCCCCCTTCACAAGTTCTGTCCTTTTAGCTGAACTGCTGAATTGAGAGAAATCTGGACACAGAAGAATGGTTCAGCTTGGTTCAACAAATCAATCAGTTAATCTAAGTTCACCTTTCATTTCCTGGGCTGTTTATGGACACATCTGGATGTGGACATGAATGACTTAGAGGGATACAAAGGCAATTAATACTATTTTATCTAATTCAGAACCAAGTATTTTCCTTCATCAAGACTTTAAAGCCATCAGAACACCTACATGGCTTTTTACTACAGTCTGTAGGATGCAAAACATGTAAGGGTCCAAGGTATTTAGCCGATTCTACCCCCTCATGACCCAGCCCTCATCCCACTGCTTGGGCCATCAGCTCATCTGGTACTGAGATCCTTGGCTCTCTAAAAGTGTGTGTGAGGAGTTGCACTTCATCAGGATCATGAATCTTCTCTGGGTTTTCTCACTGGCAAGTTTAATTGAAAAATGGGGCAATCAGTGGCCAAGAGTGAACTGACAACAGAACTTAAGCCTCTGTTCATTCATCTGAATTAAATAAAATAACTTTGACCTGAAACCAAGCAGGCAAGGCACCTGCTTCCAGCCTCACACCCACGTGCTCTCCTGTTCCCTCACTCACACCTCCCAGCATTGTGCAAGACACATATTTATAGCCTGCTGGAATGGTATTGCTTATTTTCTTGTGCACACAGGCCTAATTAACAGCTATCACTCAATTTATTCTTGATTCAAACATAATTAACAATATGCTTAAGTAACAATTTTGCTTATGTCTATTAACTGCAGCCAAACTTCCCAAACTATTGCTCCATTAATTTAATTCTTCCTCTTGATTTAGGGAAATTCAATTACTGTGAATCAGTTAGTCATATAGTAAATGCTTTCAAGTTCTCTTCTGTTGCTTGGATATTTCCTTAGTATTTTCTAGATTATTATTGCGTGTTGTGAAGGGAATGCATAAGCAAAAAATGGTATCTTTATAAACTGTCAAGTGTACCTGACTATTCTTTACAAGTTCTGTACAAGCATTAGATTCATTTCAGTGGTAAATAATCCAAAAGCATTAGACTCATTTCAGTTGTAAATGATCTACCAAATGTCTTCTCTTCCACAATATCATTTTACAAGGGGGAAAGGAAGTGATAAAGTAATTGGTGTGACTGATGTCCTTGTGTGTCACTGCCAGCCCAGTGCAGGTTAACAGGATCTTCCCCAGAGTCTGGAGACGGCAGGAAGGGAAATATTCCTCCAGAAACAAAAGAGGAGCCACATCCCTCAGTAGAAGAGGTGCCTCTTTCCTCAGTAGAAAGAGCCTAATTCCAGCTGATCTTTGAGTCCAAAACCTGGGTTATTTGTTGTTTTTTTTCTACAGGAAAACCTGCATGTTAATTAGATCATTGTAAATGCACAGATCTGCAAATCTTTTCCCTGCCGGGAGCTGGGCTTCAACAGCTTAGGCTCCCTTGGGCATGTGCCCAAAAGCTGCATTTTGGAGCACAGGGTGATCTTAGAGGCTTCTTTTCTTCACTGTGTGAGAAACCAGGGTTTTCTTAAAATCCTTCAGCTTTGCCCCCACCACAGCTATTACACCCATTCCTACTTGGCTTGTTTCAGCAAATTTATTCAAAATTTTAACCATATGGACCTTAGCAAAATCATGGAATTGCAACTGCTCAGATCATTAGTGAATTCTTCCCCCAGACTGGCTGGAGGGAATTCTTTCACACACTGAGCATGTCCCCTTAAGTCATTAATATGCTTGAGGACACTTTGTGTTGTGGTTCCATGTTGGACACCGTGTGAGTGTTCAGGAACAGAGACAGTTTCCTCAAGGTCTCTGAGCAGGCAGCCTCTGCTACACTGGGTGATTAATGCCACTTGCTAGTAAAATCCTGATTCTTTGACTCTCCATTTATTCCTCTATTCAGCTTCCTGGAACGAGGCAAGACAGAGATGCTGTTACATTGTCTCCCAGGACTTGAAAAGATAGCCCAGCAGCACTGTCTCTATTGATGTAGGGAGAGCTGCCTTGTGCATATTGCTGGCACTTCAAAATAAACCCTGAATAAGGGAACAAGTAGGGAAGGACTGTAGGGGAATCCGAGCACAAATGTTCTGCCTTGAAGAGCAACATGTGTGAGCTGCCAGCTTTTGAAAGGTTTGTGGTCATTTGGAGGGAATCCTCAGCCATCTGCACTGCTCAGGGAAGGTCTGTTTTATTCAGGAGAGCTGAGGACTGGGGTCTGCATTTTCTGAGTGATTAGGCCTCTTAAAATCTCTCTTGATGCATGAAATAAATGCTATGTGCCTATGCTGTCATCATTTGAGTGAAAAAGACCTGGTTTGAAACTCCCCTAGCTCCCGCTGATGCTTGAGGAGCTCCAAATCCAAGGGTCCTGTCTATACTGCAGTTTGTATCAGTTTATGTAACAATAAATCAGCTTTGTTCCATAGATAAAGCCCCTCTTAAATTATGTCTTGTGTTTAGTTTCCTTATCAATCAAAAGTAAATCCACGTAAACTCTTACACAGTTTCCAGATAAAGACTTGAGGGAATTAAAGTAAACTGATCTAGAAGTAACCAGGTCTCTCACATACACACACGCACACACATTTGAATGTTATAAATGAGGAATACGAAATGGTGAGACCACACAAGGAACAAAATTGAAAGAGAAAAGTGTTCCAAGAGCTCTAAATTTGACAGGGTGCAGAAGGCAGTGTTGGGCAAAGGGAAATCAAACTTACAGTTGTAAGTTGGTTGTTTTCCAAGTGTTCCATGAAATTATGCCTGACTGAGCTGTTTCTCATGAATCCCCTACCTGGTACCCTCTCTGTTCATTATGGATTTCTGTGGAGATGAAGCTGCCTTATCTCTGCAGTGCTGCGCACACATCTGGTGGTGGAAAATTACCCATCCTAAACTATGAACAAAAGCTATGTTGCATCTTAAATGTGTGGTTCTTCCTGAAACTAAATACAAAGCTCTGGCATTTGAGCATAAGGGCTCAAGGTCTGTCATCCTTCTCAACACATCCAGAAGGGCCCAGTCAGGGAATTCCTTTGGGCATTTTGTGATGTCCTGCGGAGAGCATGTGATGAACTTTGGCTGGTTATAAAGCTGTCCCCAAACAGGATGGCACAGAAAGGGCACTGCTGGGAGGTCTGTGGGGGCTCTTGTTCCTGGGGTGACATGGTGGCATTTCAGCCTCACTGCAGAGTGAAGAAAAACTCCACAGTCTTAAGAAACTAAGATCTTAAGCTTTGCTTAGAGCTGAAAATTTCACAAGAAATCGGGGTAGGGTGGTGCCTCTTTCCTCAGTAGAAAGAGCCTAATTCCAGCTGATCTTTGAGTCCAAAACCTGGGTTATTTGTTGTTTTTTTTCTACAGGAAAACCTGCATGTTAATTAGATCATTGTAAATGCACAGATCTGCAAAACTCTGTATTTGCCAATAACCCCCAAATCTCCTGTACTGCCAGAAGACGTTTCATTAAAAAAAATACCAAGGAATTTTGAATCATAAAGAACAAAAAATATTTAGATATTATGAAATACTTTATTTCAAATCAAGCTCCAGGTAGGTGGACTACGTTGCCATGTGATCTCCATAGTTTTTTAGGCAAATGCATTTGCCTAAATTCATAGCTCCTGTGTGCCTGTGCTAACAAGGAGTGAGTGGCCACTTGACTTGTACAAGTAAATACACCCTGCATTTTTCAGTCATGTTGTTTAGGGCAATTTGAAAATTTACCCTAAATCTGATTTAATACCTCATAAGCCTGATTTGTATGTGCTCTGTTATAAATGGTCATTGACTGAGTATTTAATGCAGGAAACAAAGGTGATCTATACATAAAGAATGATCACTAATCTTCACAAGGGGCCTTTCCCTGTGCATTCTGAATGCTTTATCTGGTGCAAATCCTCAGCTGTAAACTCCAGCTTTGATTTTCCTCTCACAACAGTGCAAATCAGTAGTAGCTCTGCTGAAGCCAGTAAATTTATACTGCAGTAAATCAACCATAAGAAGATAATCAGTCAATTCCCCATTGGTATCAATAAAAAAAGCACCAGGCTCCATATAAACAAATGGCAAGAGGCTTCCTTGAGTGCATTCCACTTGACAGAAGTTATTTAATAAATACATTTTAATGACGTCTGTTTAGGCTGTGTTACATTTCACCTGATGTTTATATGGTAATGCTTAGAAACTGGTTTACTGCATGAAATGTAACATACTTTGATGCAGTCATCTATATGTATATGTGAGGAGGCTGGATGTACCACATATGGAGAAAATTTAAAATTCAGGGTTCCCAAATGGCATCTTTACATAATTATTAGAATACTTAGAGGAGCTGAATAGCTGTAGTGGTCAGAAAGAGAAAGAGACTCATAAAGCTAATGATAAATAAATATTTGCACACACATGCCACACAATAGTCACTAATGTAATGTTAGAAGAGAGGAACAGCTGCTAGCTGTATTTCCCATAACAAAAAAAAAAAAACATATTAATTTAAATATGGCACAGATTTGAATCCTGTATTTTGCAGGTATTGTTAAATATTCCCTGAAGTTATGGTTCCTGCTATATTCTTTAGCAGTAAGCAAAAGTTTTTCTCTTTAGAAGTCTGTGGATTCTGTGAAGTGACAGGTTTTGCTGTAAATAGGATTTTGCTTTAGAACAACGAAGAGGTAATTCCCTAGTTTTCAATGCACCATATTGCAGGGATTGCAGAGACCTCAGACATTGGGGCTCTTGGCAAAAATAACATCCTTTGATAGCAGTTTGAAAGTAGCCCCCTTGCATGTCAGAGACAGTGTGAAGCAACAGCTGCACAGGCTTCAGCAAAGACAATTTTAAAACAACTTTCTAGATTTAGCTCTCCAGCTAAACAGATTTAGCCAATTACCTCCCAGTGGGATCACGTTGTTTGTGGCTCCTCTGCCTCTGCCAGCAGCAACTCCAGGTTTTCTGGCTGGGAACATCAGGCAGCACGGACAGGCTCACTGTTGATCTCATTTTCTTTCCCTGGAATTTGTTTAAGTGGAAGCACAGCTGGTTTGGTACCAACACCTCATGAAAATACAAAGGTTTCAGCACCAAGGTTGAGCTGGAGACATCCTGCACATCTTGGTGACAGGGAGCCAAGCACAGGGAAAAGGGGACAGAGGCCTTTGGGATCTGAGGGATGTGTTAGTGTGGATGCAAAAAAGTGTCCTCCTTTATCCCCCTAAAACACTGCACCACAAGAGTTAAAATAGCAGAAATTTTCAGCTCTGCAATATGGAAATGTGGGAACCTGCAGCTGAAAATGGAAACAAACAAACCCTGAGATGTTTGCAAGAAAGGAGAGGCATCGCCTGTGAATTTATTCTGGAAAAGGGAATGCAGTAAATTCCGTAAGGGTGAGCACGATAGCTCCGTCAAATTACTCATATAATAACATTTTGTACAAAGAAATCAATGCCTTGATTTTTGTCTCAATTCATATTGAATCATGTTGCATCTCATAGTAATAACAGTAATTTTCAGATACCATTAACATTTTTTGAAGCAACTGTTTAGTATTCTGGGCTTCCTTTTTGTCTGATTTATCAGTATCATGAGTTTCGGGGGGCAATGTTAGTTTGTGCTGGAATACATACAATCAGGAAAAATCTTTTTGCTTGACAAGCCTCCTCCTCCCTCCTCACTTCTAGAGTTTTCATTTGAAACCAAACTGTCTAATCTTTCTCTAAAAATTGTTTACTGCTCTTTGTTGTCACTTGCTTTCATAAATGCTGTCAGTGCACATGATACCCCCTCTACTTTAGAACCTGCTTATAGCTGTGTATTCACAAAGGTGATAAAATACATTTGATTTCCACTGAGACAAGCTTGAGGGCCCTGTTTATAGAACATCTCTTACAGTCACATTAATTCCATATTGTGGAAATTAAGCTGAGAATTCCAAACAAAATAATAATAATTTTGTCCAGCTGGGGTAAAGGTTGAATCTTGAGAGTATAATCAGGTTCCAGAAAATGGAAATATGCCGTGTCATAAGTAAGAAACTACCTGCATAGTAAATACTGTAATTAAAATTGATTAATATTACTAGAATTAATTAATATCAATCAGAATTAATTCTTCCCTGATGCATATTCTTAACCTATCAATGGAGTACATACAATTTAAAACTTTAGGTGAGCCGATTGCAAAGCTTGAATTGAAATTCCTAAGATGTAACTTTTCTCATCAGCATCTAACATGTTTTTGTAGTTGTATGGTGCGTCTATACCATCATCTGCAAAACCAGCCCACAGCCATCCCCCTCACAAAACTGAGGCCAGGATTATTTTGCTTAACCTTGGAGAACAGAGGAGATGGACCAGAGAAGAGCTCGCACCTCCCCATTGTTTTGTTGGCCCTTTTCCCTGGCTGGGGCTGTGTCAGGGCTCTGCTGCTCCTCTGGAAGGGGCTGTATCAGCTCACTGTTGTTGCCCCACAGTGAGACATCATCTCACCTCTGCCACCACCAAAGAGCTGCTGCTCCTGGTAGTGTGAGCCTGCAGAGTTGAGCTTCCAGCCTGCAGCTCTCTCCTTGATCCCTGCAACAGATCTGCAAGTGTGGAACTGGAAAATAAACCCCAAACCACCGAGCTCTTCCTAAAGTTTAATGATAATCCTTTGTAGTGTTTGTGATTTGAACTATCACTAACAACTGCATCAGCAGCAGAGACTCTGAAGATAGGCTGGTCACAGATCAGAAGGATATCAGGAAACATGAAGAAGCTCCTTAATTAATTTCTAATCCTTTTTCAGCCTTAATCTTCTTTTTTATAGTAAGATCTGGCATTACACATTTTCTGCACACATGCTTTCTAGATGATGTAGATTAAGTCTTAGGTCTCTAAATTGCTGAAAGCAGCATGTTGGTAGGTTAGCTCTTACTGCAGCCTCCTGCTGGAATGCCCAGGATTATTCTCTGTGGGCTGATACATTCAACTAAAATATTCATTAAAAGTATGTGAAGTCATCCAGGATTTTAATCCATGCTCTGTTCTGTGTTTCATGATGGTTTGTTCAATCTCCTTGCCACAGCTGGGGCTGTTTCATTTGTGCATTTATTCCAGAATTAGACTTACAAATACCAGTACTGGGACAGGGGGCAGGAGGGTACCAAATGAATATCTTGTTTTCAGGAATAAGAATAAATTATTCTCCAGATATTTTGAGTATATACGGTATAATCAAGAGGTGGGGCTTTTATTTTTTCCTTACTAGCAATTAAATGTCTTCTAATTTATTTTATAAATACATAAAATAAGTGGAGAGAACTCTTCTATGACCCTAACAAATAGAGATGTAAGAAAGGTAGCCATCAAGCACCCTCCTCCAACCTTACCGTGGGGCAGAATCTAAAGTCTCCCAATTTGGGACATTTGAAACATATGTTAGAGAATTCTGTCCCTATCAAATTATGTAGCAAAATATCTTCAGGATCCTAAAGAAGGACCATAATTGGCTTTTTTCCCATGCTTTCTAGAGAAGCTTCTAAACTTCCCTATGGTTAAGCGTGAATCTTCCATCAAGATAGAGGTTTTTTTTAAATAAGGAGTTAGTCAAATTTAACAACTATCTGGACAACTATCACCTGATCTTGCTTCTGACACTTCCAATAAGAGAGTTCTAGGCTGTAACTACAGTAGAGAACAGAATGTTCATCCCTTCAAACTTGGGAATGAAGGTAGGTCAGTGCTGACAATGTGTTTTAAATTGTTCCTGCCTCAGATGCTCTTGCAGCACTACCAGATCCACATTTAGATAAGAATTTATAATCTGTCCCACTGCCTTGGTGGGGAGAAAAATGTATTCAAGTAGCTGGGATACTGGGTAGCACTGTGCTGTGGAAGTAAAAGGCTGGATGTTCACTGAGCATTTCCTGTTGGGTAGAACACACACATCCCTGTACTGCACACTTATGTCAGGATTTAGGTGAGTTTCAGACTTGCAGAAAGTATTCAATTCTTCTGCAAACACCAAGAACAGACTCACAACAGACAGTGAGTCTACCCAGAAGAGCAGGAGACACTTGAGACCTCCCTGCATATGTTTAACTTCCTGAGAAACACAGGGACAGGTACTACACGAAAAACTGACCTAAAATTATGACTATCCCTTATGTATAGGACAGTAAAAAAAGAGATCAGACTAACCAATTCACTAGAAGATGGAGGAAAAATCCCTTTGCACAATTACAGATAAAAACATTAGGATTCACATTTTCCTCATAGCCTAAGGGACGTATTTAGGCGTTTCTGAGGATTATTAGAAACCTAGAATGTTATGGCTTACTTATGGCTTGCTGTTTACTTAGCACTTCAGAGATGGAGATTATGTCAGCTAAGGGGCCTGGATAGGGAAAAAGTTAGCCTAGATCATGATTTCTCTGACTTGGAGCATGTTTGGAGCACTCCTGGTCTCCATGTGCTTCCGGCGCAGGGCTTCATCCTCTGACAGCTGCTGGAAACAGTTGTGCGTCAGGGGGAATTAAGTCACTGACATCTGCCACCTTGTGCCTTATTTCAGGACGGTGGCCCAGACTTTGAGGAACACTCACCTTGACTGTAGATATTTTATCTTAGAGGTTTCTGTTTGACTTTGCTTTGCTTTGAGACAGGATGTACAATGAAAGGCAGGGACTTAGGAGTATCAACCTTTTTTAAAAATATATAAATGAAAAAGACAACACGCAACAGTATTTAAACCAATCTGAAATCCCTTAAAGGTGATTTGGCCATAATATTTCTATACCTATTACTGAGTTGTCAATTATCAGCTTGTGTGTATCACATGTTATTCAGTAATCCCTCAGTGCTTCTGTTATGCTCTAGCCGCTGTAAATTTGTTTCAAGCTGGGGTTTTTTATGCTATGAAAGCATAAGCCGGTAAGGAAAACAGAAAAAAAAAAAAAAACCAAACAGAAAAAAAGAGGGAAAAAACAAAAACAAACAAAACCCCAAGAAACCAAAAAACCAAACAAACAAATATACCCCAAACTTTTTAAAAAGAGCTGGAGTTATACCCTAAATATATATCTCTGACTTGACATGCAAATAGCTGCCTATGTACTTGCACAATTATATAGATACTTTGAGTCCCTGAGTGGATCCATATATATACAAACTCACCATTTTAATACACAAGCTGCACTCACTCTTGAGGTGGAACTTTGAAACAGAAAAGTCTTTTTGATATTCTAACCGGCACATTTTAGGATGTTTGCCTCTACATGAATATTTTTATAGTCTAAGGTGTACATTAATTTTCTGTTGTTTCCATTATATTTGTTTGTTTTTTAACAGCTGTGCCATCATCACATGAACCTTCTGCCCAAAGAAACCCACAGCCACTCAGTTGTGTAAGGCAGACTGATTGAAGACACCCTGACACTCCTGAATATGTGCAGAGGTTTCATATACTCAGAGAAAAGTAAATTCCAATAGTGATGAAAAATATTTCTCCAGTTAGAGGCAGCTTTTTTAATGTTCCAATGTTGGCCCAGCCCTGAGGTTCCCACCACCTTTCCTCTGTGAGCCAGAAGTTATCTGGATGTATTGGGCACTTTGGCCCAGCGTTCTCATTGCAAGTGAATGTCAGCAATGGAGGGATAATGGATTAGAGCTTCAGCAAAAACCTCCCTTATAAATTTAGCCCTTTGCCAAGTCTGTTGATGCTCTACTTTCAACAATGTCATAGCAAGCAATTCTGGACACTCTCTGTTTACTAAAAACAGAGTGCTAAAATCAATACAGCAATATCTTGTTGGAGAAAATTAAATTCATCAATAGGTTTGTCATTTTAAAGATGATCAAAGGACTTGTTTATTAGGGATCATCTAGGCTTTAGTAATTGTTGGTATGAAAATAAGACATAAGCCATACTAGACTTACAAATTCTTAAATTACATCAGGGAGTGGACATTTTTCTCTAAGTGAAGGGCTGGGAGCATTTCCTGTCTTTTCTTTAGCATATAGTAGTCACAATTACATACCAAAACCTGGTACTGCTCACAGATTCCAGTGGCTTAGGGGCAGCAGAATCTGTGCATTTAAAACTATTAAAATACCAAATGTGCTGAAAGTTTTGTTGGACTTTTGTAAGCAATATTTATTCTGATCTGCAAGAGTTAATTTCTGAAAGCTCCAGTTCAGCCTAAGCACTGTCTAATTAGTATGAACATAAGCACATTAAAGTATTTTCCTCTTCTGCAGGCAAGAACAGCAAACCTGAATGTGAGAAGGAACGCTAAAATTCGTCTTCATTAGGGATAAAGAGAGGAAGGCTATCTTTACACTGTCAGTAAGATGTTCAGCACCCCTCAACTCCTCAGCTTTAATTAATCCTAAATAGGACTGTGAGCACAGAAATGCTTGTGCAAACACCCAGAGCTGGGGAAGATCCTCCTATACAGGCATTTGAGAGCATCCAGCCCCAGTGAGCCACAAAGAAGGAAAAAAGGTAAAAAAAAATAGGAGGAAAAAAAAGCAATTGCTGAAAAATAGGATTGTGGATCCATAGCTGAATATGGACTATTGAGTTCCCAGGAAGATAATAGAGATGAACTTGTCAACAGGTTTCAACAGATAAAACATTCCTGAAACTCTTAGAATATCGGCGATAAAATACTTCCAAAAATTAACTTTTCTGTGTGGAAAGCTGAGATTCTCTCTAGTCTAAATTGTATCTCTATTGGAAAAGCATTTTCATATGCTGATTCTTAGCTAACTGTATCCCATAACTCTTTCCTCGTTTCCTTAGGGATTCTTTTGCAGAATGAGATAAATCTGTACTTTATAAGCAAAGTGGCCAAGAAAACAGAGGGCAATTAGTGGCAAATTGGCACAGTAGTAAAACTGGTTTTCTAATAGCCTTTTTCAGAATAGTTTCTCACCATTTCTTTAGGATTTGAGCTAATGGAAAAGTGTCTTCACTCTACATAGAATAAGGCATATGTGGGAACAATGTAAAAGGGCAAAGGTTCTTCTTGGTATCCAGACCCTTGGGTTTGGTTACTTGTAAAAATAATGCTGCATACATGGAGCTTTACAGGAGATCGGTATGTGGAATGAAGGATTGGCTCTTCCCCTGTAGCCATGGAATCCATAAACACAGCAGGGAGTGGGTAAAAAAACCAACCAACTAAATTAAAAAAAAAAACCCAAACTAAACAAAAACAAACCAACCAAACATAAAAACAAAAAAGGAAAGAATTAACACAAAATTTCTTGACCAAGTTAAGCAGAGGAGTGCTCCTAAGTGAATCTGGAGCTCAAATTCTTGCTGTAATCCAAATTTCCTACTCTTCTATCCACCTTGCATTGTGCATTGTCATGGGGAAAAATGAAGAGTTTTGGCAGAGAGGGAAGTGTAGAGAAAAGCAAAGATAGGTTCAGGATAGGGGTTGGTTGGTTGTTTTTCTTTTATTTCTACCTCTTCTGCAGTTCTGCTGTTTTCTCAACATAAAAAGTAGACAGATGCTTTTGAGGCAGACAAAATGAGAACAGTAAAACACTCCTCTATTAAACTGGAACAGTAATAATTGGAGCTGGAAAGGCTAATTTATTCACCTTCTTTAAAGAAATAGAAAAAGCAGACCAGGACAAAACATCTCTTTTCTGCTCAAAAAAAAAATCACAATGAAATATGCTACTAGGCAGAATAACTCTCAATTCTTGCATGCCACAAAGGAATTGCCTTGACACATAATGAATTATATTGAGGTCAAATTTCAAGTTATCTGAATACTAGTTTACCTCCAGAGATACAGGGCTTGGGATTGCAATAATTATGCATTTTTGCCTTGGCACTGATTTGAGAAGCTGTAAATATTGTGAATAACACTGTTCTCAAAAACTCTAAAAAAGCTAATAAAACTTTTGTCCCTTTCATGGCTAAAAAGCTGAGTTTATAAACATTACATTTCCACTGACTTATAACTTCAGTAAAGCATCACCATAATTCTCTGGCTACACCACAGCTTAGACACTGTGGTTTTCCTTAGGATCAGCTCATGGGATGTCATGGCTGGAGTGGCCACAGGATCACAAAAGACAGCAGCTGTCCCTTCATTATTTTAGACAGCTTATGAAAACTTAATAGGCCTAGAAATTTGAACATCCTGGCAGCAAAGGAACTAGAGAAATAAATAACTACAACAAGTGGTGCTTTCTAGCTCTTGTAAAATTGAATCATTAACCTTAATAATGGTGTGCTTTGACTGTGGTGTAAAACAGATGAGCTTTGAGGGCACATCCATTACCCTGTGCAGGAAGCTCTGTGATTCTCAGGCATTTGGGTCTGCTGCTCTGCATGCAGAACAACAACAAGAAGAAAGATTTTTTATTGATCTTGGCCTGTGTGAGAGGACATTTTTCTCCTCCTTTCTATTAACAAAGTTAGTAAAAAATAAAATACTTCACTTCTGTAGATGTATATATAGAGATATATACATGTAAAGATATAGATGCAGGTAAATAAATCAGTGAGTACATTAATAACCTACACAACACTATAGTGTTAATTACTTAACCTGAAAGGTACTTCTCAAATTAATTTAACACAGCCTTTTTGCTAATACTATGCACAATAGTAAAGTAGAGGATGCACCAATAGTTTAAAAGATAATTTAAATCAATCAACTGGCTATATCTTATCCTCTCAGCAGGGAAAGATGTGTTAGGAATGAAAGTACTGAAGAAAATGTAGCAGCAAAATCAAGATCTTAGAAAGTTGGAATACAGTTATTAATATACAGTTGATCAAATGAGATTTAAGCATCAAATGTCTAAGTCTGTCTTGCTAGATGGTAAACATAAGGAAATTAAAACACACTCATTTCAATATGCATCCTATACATTTCTGTCTGATCTGGATTCCTCTGGAAAACCTCTGGCTTTTCAAGCCAAGACCTCTCTGAAAGAAGAGCTCTGAAATCAGGCAGCTCCAAAGGTCAGTGTGTGGATATTCTCAGTCTCTGGTAGCAGAGGGAAACAGCTTCTCCCAGGCTTGACCTGGGAAAGTTAGAGAAAGAATTAAAACAATTAGGTGCAGACAAACTGGCCTGACTATTGCTGACCTCCAACACGTGCCTGACCATTGCTGACCCCTCTGAGGGTGCAGACAAACTGGGGTGACTATTGCTGACCCCAGACATGTGTCTGGCACGAACTGGAGACTATCTGGTGATCCCTCCATCAGAGCAAGACGAACGGAAGACATCTCTGCTGACCTTGCCAAGGAAACGGCGAGACGAACCAGAGACACCTTGGGCTGACCTCCGACATTAACCAGAGATGCCTCAGGCTGGCTTCTGACGTTTCCTGCAAGACGGATTGGACACCTTCAGTCCTCCTAAGAGAGGTAACAGTGATTTATCTCCGCACCTTCCTGGAGAAGACTTGTCCCTTTGGGACCGCGGGCATCTAGCCTAAGACCTAGGACGGGAACAGACACCCAGCATAGCAGATTGTCTACCTTCCAGGGTGGACAGCTGCTTGGGGATGGGTTTTCCTTAAAATGGGGAATCAACTCACTAAAGATGAACAAACAATTCTTACTGTGTGGAGGAATGTGATCCCTCCCACGGGACTCGCGGTTTCCGATGATGCACTCTGCCGTCTGTTGTCTTGGGCGAAATCTCATTTCGGATGTGAGTGCTGCGTTTGACCCAGGGACTTGGGAAGAGCTAGGCAATTGTTTATTGGATGAGGCCGTCAGAAGGGATCCAACCGCATCTCCGCTGGTCACCACCTGGAGACACGTTTCTAAAGCCCTTCGAGGCAAGACCACAAGGAACAGTGAAGTGCCAAAGCCGACATGTATTTCGCCTGCGATACTCCCACCGATTGCTCTAGGAATCGTGTCCCGATCGACCGTGACAGAGCATCCAGTTCCAATTGCTCCGCCTGTGGCTCCCCCTGCACCGCTAGAGATGGTGGGGGTGCCTTTGCCACCACTGGCAGTTCCGGCATTCCCTGCCCCGCAGGGAATGGTGGGTGAGCCCCCGCCGCTGATCCGCAGGGAGCAGCCGGCGTGGTTTTGTCTCGGCCAGCGCCAGGCCTACTGGCGCCACTGCCGCTCACAGCTTTGCAAATAGTTTGGGTGTGTGTGCTGACCCCGCAGCTGGCTGGGGAACAACCCTCATACGGACGGACGGCTCCATCGCAACTGCCGCCAATGTTGCCCCTCCCCGCACCGGGGGAGAGGGAGGAACCACCTCTGCTGCCGGCGACCAAGGCAGCGGGACCGAGCGGTCCGCCGATCGCCCCCTCATCTTCTGCAGCGCAGGCACACATGCCAGCGGCACCGGCAGAGGCGCCGGCAGCATCTTCACTATCAACAAATGCCGCAACAGGAGCTGTGATCTCTCGCTCCGCCGCTTTCATCGGTAGAACTGGTGCAACCACCACAGACCGCCGTGCCACCCCCAGCGAGTGGACTGGCAGTGCAGTTCGTGGCTCTGGTGCCCAGCGCGCCACCCTCCATCGCACAGCATGCTCCCCCGCAATCCGCGGTAGCTGCACCCTCTGCACTGCCACCGGCAGAGGCTGCCTTCTCCGCTCCGCCGCCTGACGTGGGCAGACCCAGCCGGCCGCCAGCAGCGGCTCCGCTTTCCACCTCGCTGCCAGTGGCCTGCTCCTCCACTCTGGGGCTTGCAAGCAAGCCCCCCTGCTTTGCAGCTTGCAGCCGGTTCTTCAGTTTCTCCAGCCGGCGCAGCCCCTCCTCCGCCTTCTTCAGACGGTCCCGTGCCGTGCCCCTCTGAGACGCGGGCTGGGACAGCAAAGAACACACCAGCCTGTCCCCCACTGGCAGTGTGGCTCAGCAGCTCACTGCCGGCGCCGCCATGCTGCAAACTCTGGGCTTTTCTGGGGACCAACATTTTACAGGGACAGACATCCTTCTGGACGGGGCCCCACCTTGCCCAGTGGGTTCCTCGCCGTGACCCAGAGCGCCCTGCCGGGACCTCTCGCATTCCCGGGGTGGGAGCGGCGAGCTCCGAGAGAGCTGCCGCTCGTCCCATGCCCGGGGCGGGTGGTGGAGGGGCGGCAAACCAGAGAGCTGGCCCAGTCGGCTGTGTGGTGGGGGAGGAAGGCGGAGAGCGAAAATGACCGCTTGTCCTGCGCAAGTGTGGGCTGTGCCTGGGACCCCAAGTCCAAGGTGAAATTCCATATTCCCTGGAAAGCCTCTTCTTCGTATTTACCAACACGGACCAGTGGTCCTAGAGGGAGCAGGGGGAGGAGGAGGCGACGCCATGTCAGGGAGCCGATTCCTTCAGCCGCTCCTACATTCTTTCCTTTTCCTGCTTTGGCAAGGTGGGTTGGGGAAAAAGAACACACCAAACATGTCTGGGCTTGACGGAGAAACTTCTGCAGCCCACCATGGCCAGGGCCGGGTCCCCCGCCCACCGGGGCTGGCTCTCTCGGCCCACCGCTTATTTTGGGAAAAAAAAAAAAAAATAAAGGCCACGGTCTTTACAGACGGGTCAGAGCACTGGAACATCACAAGTTAGGCTCGGCCTGGTTGAATTAAAGGCTGTGGCCATGGCTTTCCAGCATTTTTCTCAGGTGTCTCTGAATTTGGTCACTCATTCTGCTTATGCAGCAGACACACTCAATCGTTTTGAAAACTTTGTGGATGCAATTCAGACCCGAGTTCATTCATATTGCTCGAGTTGTTCATATTATAGCCTGCACATTCAGGACATGACTGCGTAGGCCAAAAGCCTTGCATGATTCTTCCATGAAAGTGCACACACTCTGCAAAAGCAATTTCAATGAATGCCAACTGAGGCTCAGGACGTTGTCAGTTCTTGACTATTATGAACTTATTGCACCTTACCAGCTGGGATAGACCCCAGAGGCCTAAAGGTTTGCAGTTGTGGCAAACAGATGTTACTCATCTTGCCAAATTTGGCTGATTTGAGTATGTGCACATGTTTATTAATACTTTCTCTTCTGCCATGCAGGCATTTGTTCACATTGGGGAAGGGTTGTTGACAAGTTAGACTGCCAGTCCTTCAAGCAGTCTAACGATGCTTTGTTACTGTATTAGAATTAGTAACTGATTTCTTAGAATTAATAGTTAATCTCTTTCACGAAGGAACAACAAGACTGGATGCTTTTAAAAAGATGGGATTGCAGAGAATTCAATGGTATGTTGAAAACCTCTTTGGCCATTCTGAATCAGTTGCTGAGTGAGGTTTAAAGACCAATCAGGTCTTAAGTTCACAATCATCTCTATAAGAATTAATTTTCTATTAATAAATGACTTTTATGCCTTCTGAATCATGGAGTCAATGTCGCCTTTTTCTGTCCCCTATACCATCATGTAACAAATGGTGGCCACCGATATGTGTGTAACAGTCAGTACATCTCAGTGTAACTCACTAAAAAGGAGCTCAGGCCCTCTGTTTTTTTGCAATACTCAATTTTACCTTTTGAACCCACATAAAAAATGGAAAACAATTTTTCATTGATCTGGATTTCTCACAAATTTGTTAGCTTCTCTGCCATTTACTACCTTTTAAATATTTGTGTAAGCCTTCAGATTTTGAAAAGGCAGGTCTTTTGACATCCCTTTAGCAGAGACAAAAATTATCCTTAATACAACTTTTAATGCAGATTCTTCAAACAAAATCTCTTTATAGACTGCAAGACTATGTTAGTGTAAGAAGTTCTCCAAAACCCAGTTATTCCTTTAATTACTTTTTGACTTAGCCTATTTCTAAACTAAGGTTAATAAACTTATAAGATTAATAAGAGGAGTTAATTAATTAATTAATTAATTAATAAGGTTAATAAGAGGAGCATGCAAATGTAATTTTTCCCTCCTTCATATAATGCTTGTGACTGTTGCAGCACAGGATGAGGGTTGTCATCAGTGGTAAAAAAGTGGCTGTGGATACACAGGATTGTGAACAGCTGAGTTCTGCAGTCAGTGAAAGTCTGGCTTAGAATGCCTCAAAATACATTTTTCTACTCACAATGGAATACTTAAATTAAGGAGAGTATGATATCACTGCAAAGCTGGTGTCAGGATGCCCAGCAATTATTAATGCAAGACACCATACATTTGGCTGCATCTGCTTTAGGCTCCACAGTTACTAACAAGCAGAAATCATTGCATTAATGGAGTAGTGGAAGCACAATGAAGCACTTTATTATCCCTAAAAGACAGCATGTGGCACATGCTGTGGAGTGTTACCAGTGTCCTTGGAGCAATTTCATTCCTGCACATCCTATGGCATATAATTATCTCAAGACTAACCATGACCCTGCGGGTCCTCTATTAAAATTGTATTTTGTTACAGAATGGAGTATACATTATTGAAGCATATTATTTTGATCACTGAAATTTGACATATTATGCTCATTAGCCAGTAAGCCTGAATATTTAATTTATGAGGTTAACTCCACATATTTTACAGAACAGTCACTTATGGGAAGTAAACAAGCAAAACTGTAGAGGAGTGAATGGGAAAATTTCATACTGAAAATGGTACTTTAAAAGCAGAAAAAAAGTGTGACATGCCATATACTGGTGGATGACACATTACATTAGGCAGGTAAATTGATTAATTAGGCTCATTAACATCATTTCCTTTTTAAAACTTTTCAGCTGAGAAGATGAAAAGATTATGTTAATCTTTACGCTTCTCTCTTACATTTTACATTTTTCACACGGGCCTTTTCAATCAAATATTGATGATGGTGCCTGTTGTTCTTCAAAGCCCAGCAATTAGATTGCAGCTCCCTCCCAGTAAGTGGTGTTTTCTTATCTTTATTTCCCTTCTCTCCACATTTTTTTCATAAACACAACATAAGGACCATTAAATTCTTGCCAGAAAAGCCTCACATTATCTGATGACCAAGAAACCTGCAGAGGCTGAATCCCCTAAACCCTTCTTGAGCCGTGGAACAGATCCCACAGTTTTGTCCCACAGATTAATCCACCACTCCTGAATTAAAGCCGTGGATTACAGCCGTGCCATATAAACCAGATGAGTTTTCCTTTTCTTCCTGGCTGTGGCCGTCCCTGTGGGATACAGGTAAAGGCTGTGTGGGATGGGTGGATGCTGCTCTCTGCTGGCAGCAAGGAAAGCATGCAGGAAACAGGGAATTTCCCCTAAAATTACTTTCAAAAATGAAGTATTTCCACAATTTCTTTACATAATGTTGCATACCGTGATTAAGCATAAAGGCAAGGGAAAGGTATTAGGATAAAATAACTCTTCAAATGTACAAATATTAATTGAAAGCACCTAAATAAAACTGCATCTTCTGTAGAAAATAATTGCTTAAATACAATTTTGAAAGTTCTTCTTTGTACATGTATCTCCATACACAGAGAAAATACCTCAGGACCAGGATAAAAAGTTTGGAAAATCGATAGAATGGCTGTCTCCTATTTGAATATGGCAATCTCCTCTTTAAGAGAAGACTTCAAAACACTTCTTCTTTAAAGAACTGTTAAACAGCAACTCTATAAAACTATTTTATTTTCCAGCTTGGGCCCCCCTAAAGCAGCTGCCTGAGAAATCAGCACCATAAAACTACTAAAACTAACCAGATTCTGTAATATTAAGAGAATGAATGTTCTCATGTAGCCACTGCTGTGAAATAAAGGAATATAATTCTGCTGCAGAAAGCAAAGCAGGTTGCTCTGGCAGGTTACCTTTGAAATTCTGGTTTGATGCAGTGCTTCCTCACTGTCCCTAAAGTCAGATCACAGACCTGAAGTCTTTGTAAACATTTCTTTCAAGCCCTGAAGCAAAAGCAGCCTCTGCTTTGCACAAGGGAGGTGAGGGTACTTGCTACAATTTAAATTAAGTCCATTTAAATCAGGGAGGAGAAAACTTTATATCACAGGCTACTGTGAATAACCACCAAAATAACCACATAAATTATAAGAATTTGCCTCAGGGACTCAGATGAACAATTCAGTTTATTACTGCACATAGAAACTCAAGTTCAGATTTGAGTCAGAGAATCAAATTTTCCATAGGACAGTTCTTCCTAACTGTCAGGAGGAAAATGAACCAACCTGGCAAAGATGTTGACATATCCCAGTGAGACAAAAAAAATTGCATACTTATTTTTGCCTTTTTTTCACCTTGAGATGCGTAGATGGGAATGCTATGACCAATTTAATATTAGTGTTAATGTTTTAATGTTTCATGGAGCACCTGTCCCTCCATGGAGCTGCTCAGGAAAAGGTGTTGGGCAGAAATCCAGTGGCACATGACAGGTTCCTTGGGATCCCCACGGCACTGCTGCCATTGTTGAGGGGCAGAAACCAAAGGTAATGGCAAAGTGGTTCAGGTGCTGCTCACAGAGGAGGAAAGCCCATAATTCCCACCCCTCCCAGAGCCTGCAGAGCTGCTTTCCTATTCTTCTGGAACATGGGATTCCAGGAGGAAAGGATGGAAAAGCCAGGCAGCAGATGATCAAAAACTGGTTATTGCAGCACATAAAACCAGGGCACTATAACTCCTTCAAAACACAGCTCAAACCTCAGTGATTTGTTTCCCTCCATGGCACTAGGCCTTCTTTGGACTGTATCTATTTTCATCCTAAAGAAAGGAACATCTAATATTGCAGATAAGATCCAAGGACACCAGAGCAGACAGCCGCACACAATTGATTTTCCTGCTCCCTTACATTCAATGCTGCTCCAATGACAGGTACTGATATAAGTTTGAAAACATTCTTGGAACTAATCTTCAGCCCACTTTTAACTTAAATAAATTCAAAAGGTAATATTTCACTATTTGTAAAGGTCCCAGGAAGCAGAGGCCCTGTGCCACCCCTTGAAGGTGATAATGAATTGCACATATATCATGGAATTGAAAGGCAAAGCATCCATCCCCTTTCCTCTTGTGTTCCCTGCTCACATTTCTAGCATGGCTTCACCCTGAAACAGGCTTCCTTTTCTCCTGCTTGGGGTTTTGAAGGCTATTTTAACAGAGGCTGTAATGTAAAGATTTAGGCCACAAAGGAAGTTCTAAAAAGTATTTTGTTCGGTACTATTTGTGGAAGAAAAGACCAAGGGAACAAGATACAGAGTTAGCTGGGACAAAACAAAAATGTTTCATCAGATGCTGCATTAAAAAACACCATTGGGGGGAAATGTTTCTGGACTGGTTTTTATGTGGGTTTTTGGTTTGGTTTAGGGATTTTGCTGGGGATTTTTGTTATTGTGGGTTGTTCCTAATGGTCATAAAGTCTGTATCATTTAGAGATAAATGTGCAGCACAGAGATTGTGTTTCTTGGGTGTGCATTTTTACTGACTTTGCTTATGTCCCACCTTTCAAAGAACAGAATTGGGACTTTTTTGTGGTCGCAGGGCCAAGTTATATAGAGCTACCACAGGATATCCAGATCTTACTGAGAAATGAAGTATGGAATATATCAGCAGCCTATGCTTGTGTGAATGTCTTGCATCAAGATAAACAGAGAGAAAAATGCTGCTGGAGAATTATGTGCACAAAGCTCTGTGAAGCAAGAATTAAAAATAATGAGATTAAATATAAAATAACTAGATCAGGAATATGTTAATAAATTAATTAAAGCCTACCAAAGTTGAAGTGTTCCATAATTAAGATTGAAGCCCATGAGAGTGCTCTCTTCTACTTGGGGATTTTGCCACAGGTAATATTACCTGTTTGGAAATGTTTCTAAACCTGTGAAGAAAATGAGGTCAACTGAGATTGTGGCCTGATCATTAATTTGTATGATTTTGGACTTCTCTGTTTTCTCAGACCAGCTTTATGGATGATTTAATATGTTTTCTCTACTGCAGTCTCATTTCTAGCACATAAGATAAATGTGAATATTGATCTTTTTTAAATAGAGGATGTCAAGATTTAGTGCTTATTTCTTCCCCACATTTGTTTACTGAGTTTTCATCTTTGTGTAACTTTCAAGTCAAACATGCAGAGAACAAAGCAGGGCAAGAAGCAGCACAAAGGGCACCACATTGAAGCACCTGAGATACATCTGACTAATTAAGGAAATAGTTATATAGATATTAACAGGTCCTTTTTATGAGCCTTTTAAACTAACCTATAACATTTTTCCCAGTCCACATATAAAAAATAAATACTGTGCTTTCCAGAGTAGCAGAGACTGTTGACTGTAACAGGAAAAGGCAACATCTTTCCCATAAGGTGCCCATTTACTATACTGTTTACTTTGTAGCATAATGTACAAAATGCAGAAAATACTTCCTTGTTAACTTTTACACCTGCAACCTTTTGTAAGGCCACATGCAAGTTTGCTTTCCCCAAAACCAACTTAGTTTGCTGTTCTGAAATGAGTCACCATCACTTTAAAGACTCAGTACTATAAACATGGAGAGTCCTTCACTTATCAGTAGTGAACAAGATCAGAACCTCATTTTCTTGCAGTAGCAATTAAAACTGCACATGGGAAAAAGAAAATGTACTCTTTGCTCTGCAAAAGGCATTTGTGGGTATTGAGCTTGCAAACAGAGGGTGAACACGTTTAAGTGTTTCTGTGTCCTAACTGTAAATGGTTATACTTGAAATGTACACCTGTAGAGATGGTAAGATTTTGGGCTTGTGTATAAACCAGACAATATCCTGGATTGCAAGAAAGAAATTCACATAGTGTTATGATGGTCTTTCCCATAATCAAGCACAGCCAACTGTAGAGCCTGGGCAAGTCACAGTGTCTCCTCACAAAAAAAAAGTTCCTCAATATTTCAGCCTTTTCATTCAGCTGTAATCTCAGTACATGGAAAATATAAGACCCTACTTCATAAATGGGCATGTCCTGAAGGTGCAGTTTGGTGCTGAATCTCAAGTGGTCTCTGCAGTTCCTCTTTCTTTGGGCATACACAACAATAAAACGGGTGCTTCCTTTAAACCTAAGAAGTCACATAAAAGGGCAAGGCCTTGTATTTTTCATATTGAAGATCTTGAACTTTGTCCTGCCTGGTGCCCAGTCCATGCCCATGCAGGAGAATTTAACAGTCTCACTTCTAGTGCTGACACTTCCCCTCAGGTCAGAAATGAGGCACCTTAGATGCTTTACTGTTTTAATGGTATTCCCCATCTGCAGCTATGCAGTGAAATTCTGGCTCCAAAAAGTCAATAACATGTCATTATGCGCACTGTGTTTTTATGAACTGGGAAATGAAGGGGAGTGGAAATGGGTACCTGCTTGGGGAGGTAATAATAAAAATTCCTCCCTACCCCCACCCCCAAGCCAGGTGCCACTTCAGAATAGGTATGAGCCCCTGGATTTAGAGAGTCAGCCAGATGATTTAGAAGAAAATTGTCTGCCCAGTGAGCCCCTCAATTATGATCCATCTGTAAGATGGATTACCACCTCTAACATCAAAAAGAAAACAAGGGTAATCATAGTGGGTGACTCCCTTCTGAGGGGAACAGAGGGCCCCATATGTTGACCAGACCTACCCCACAGAAAAATCTGCCTCCCTGGGGCTTGGGTACAGAATATCACTGAGAGACTTCCTGGGCTGATTCAGCCCTTTGATTATTACCCACTCCTGATACTCCAGGCTGGTAGTGATGAGATCAAAAAGAGGAGTGTTAGGGCAATTAAAAGGGATTTTAGGGCACTGGGTCATGTGGTTGGTAGGGCAGGGGCACAGGTAGTCTTTTCCTCCGTCTCTTTGGTGGCTGAGAAAAACGGTGAACAGGAGAACTCACATTATCACTAAGTGGCTTAAGGGTTGGTATCATTGGCAGAATTTTGGATTCT